>CM077587.1:51592231-52092231 GCA_039657365.1 Stephania yunnanensis | reverse complement strand
GCGTTTCCCTCCACTTGATTCAGTCTGCGTCGGCGAGACGGGGCCATGCCTAAATCGTGCTCCTTGTATCTTACATGACTACTTTGCTATGTAGAAATTAATGCACAAATTTGGTTTTTATTAGAATGTATTGGCAATGTGAATTACTGAATTAGTGATGTGACGATGATTAACTTTATCTGTCATCTTTTAAGTTCATTCACATTAACACATAGATCCACATTACCGCTTTGATGCCGCACAATTAGTTAGTAACAAAATTGTAGTATTACACTATTACTTAGAAGTTAGAAGCATGATTTGTACTATTAAATGTACAATCATTAATTTGTTTTAGGGAAAATTAGAATTGCTTCATATGCATGCGATCCTTGAAAACTTTGTTTGATCAAGTCAAGTTGCCGATTTACCAATCATTAATTTGTTTTAAGGCATAACTAAAAAAAAAAAAAGAAGACTCTTTTTGGCTTCGCCCAAATGCAGCGATTTTTTGAGCTACTTTATCTTCATATTGTAGTTGTTTTGGTTTTATCGAATTATTGTTCACATAGATTAAGTGTGTTCTACTGCTTATATTTTGGAAGTCTTTTTTTTTTTTGTAAACCATGTTGATTTTTTTGTGGTAAAACCACGTTCCAATTCGAAGATGCATTTTTTTTTCTTCTTTTTCTAATGCAAATATGACTTTTCAGTTAGCCTAGAGAAGTATCACTCGTCATCAATTGGAGCTCAGGTTGAAAATGGGAATCTTGATGGTTCTCGGTCTGAGGAGAAGACAATAGTACAAATTTCACAAATCGAAAATTCTGCAGCTCGTGTTGTTTGTGAGTTGAAAAATGGCCACACAGATCAGGCTTCAAATCCACATTGATCAATAATGTGCTGGGAGTTGTAGCTACACTCGGCAAAGTTGAAGACGACAATCTTAGCAGGTCAGGACTCAAGATTATGATTTAGTTTTCAATTCTATTTTCATTGTAGTTTAGTTTTTACAACATATTTTTGCATATTGCAGTGCTTATTTTGGGTTTTATGCTGTGCGGATTTTGTTGGAAAATAGATGTTAGTGTGCCTTTATCATCCAGTGTGTTCATTATCTCATTATTTTAGCTGTGTAATTCTTAGGCATTCAGTAAAAGTTAACTAAATCCTATTATTTTTGAAAATATACAATCAGTTCCCCATTGGCAATGTTGCCTATAGGACTCTAAAACTGCAATTTTTTACATGGTTGCTTGTGATTTGCTGGCTTTTCCATAGCACTATGTGGGTACTTCAAATCAAATAAATTAGTTTATGGATTTCTTTTAACGATGATAAGGGGGAGGTTACGGGCTTACTGCACCAAGCAATATTTACCTCTTCCTCGTAATTATTTGTGCATGGCTGGAATTAACGCTTTTTTTTTAATATTAAATTTCCATTCCAGGATTTTCTCAGAATATTTAGGATTAGACCATATGCTTGCAATTGTATGCAAGTCAAATGAGGGCATTAAGCATCATGAACCATGCGATCAGAAAGGAAAAATCAACAAGAGCAGTGGGCTTCAGTGATTTAGCAAGCCATTGGATGGCAGATTTCTAGTTATTTGTCTAGAAGACTTGAGGCAAGAAATTCTTCTAGAACATGGACTTAAGTGTGTGTTGGTTCAATATTAAGTATAATTTTACATGCAGGCCATATGTTGGTGAGCTAGCTGCTGGGGATCCACAATAAAAGCATGCTCTTCCAAAACCAAGACTGCCAAACGGAACGTGCCCATCTGGATTTATTGACTTTGCTGTGAACATGATCAATGTGGAAATTGCAAACTCATCTTGTCTCACAGCCAGTGGCCTGGGCCTCAGGGAGACTTTATTCTATAGCCTTTTCTCTCGTTTGCAACTGTATAAAACAAGAACGGACACTACAAAACTTTGTGTGTTTAACGACATTAATTTACTCATTTAACGACATTAATTAGTGTCTCTAAAAATTTTACCGACGCATCATAAAGTGTTGCCACTTGTGTTGGTAAAAGTGATGTCGCGGCACATTTTTTTACGACACAAAATGTATGCGTTGGTAACATTTATTTAGGACACTTTTGCTATAAGCGTCGTTAAACTAAGGACGCTTGTTGTTTATGTGTCTTTAATTTTAAGACATTTATTTCTTATGTGTCTCCAATTTAGAGACACTATTTATATATGCATCCCTAAATTAAAGACACTTGTAAGTTTAGCGTCCTTAAATTGAAAACACTTGTGCACTTAATGTCTCTAAGTTGACAACTCATGTACACTTAGTGTCTCTAAATTGACAACGCATGTACACTTAGTGTCTCCAAATTAACAACGCATGTGCACATAGTGTCTCTAAATTAACAACGCATGTGCACTTAATGTCTCTAAATTAACAACACTTGTGCACTTAATGTCTCTAAGTTGACAACTCATGTACACTTAGTGTCTCTAAATTGACAACGCATGTACACTTAGTGTCTCCAAATTAACAACGCATGTACACATAGTGTCTCTAAATTAACAACGCATGTGCACTTAATGTCTCTAAATTAACAACACTTGTGCACTTAATGTCTCTAAGTTGACAACTCATGTACACTTAGTTTCTCTAAATTGACAACGCATGTACACTTAATGTCTCCAAATTAACAACGCATGTGCACATAGTGTCTCTAAATTAACAACGCATGTGCACTTAATGTCTCTAAGTTGACGACACATTTAAACTTAGTGTCTTTAAATTGACAACGTATGTACACTTAGTGTCTCTAAGTTGACAACGCATTCATATTTAGCGTCGTCATATATATATATATATATATATATATATATATATATATATATAATTAATATTAATATTATTGGAAAGAAAATTTTATATATAAATTAAAAAAATTTCTACTGGAATATGATTTATTTATCAATAGAAAAAAATTATTTATTTCATTTGAACAAAAATTTAACTAACAAATGTACAAATTCAAGGTGAAAGGAAAAAAAATACATACAGTTGAATTTACTTGTTAAAACAGGGCTTTAAAAACTCTATTTTTGATGTTTCAATTAACACGTGTGCAAATCTTACTTCTACTTACAAAAACTCTTGATCTTCTCATTCAATACTTTTCATTGTTGGATGATGACTCCACCGTATCATCTGCAAATATTACTTTATTCTTCACTTGGCACCTCCCCGAACCTTTAATCAATCAATACAAGAAATGAAAAACTCAAATAAAAACCCCCCAAAGAACGTAGCAAAATTGTCAAAATCCATCAAATTCAATCCAACAATACCAAAACACGTCACCTTTTGAATTAATAGATAGTCACAAAAGCATAACACTCATCACTCTAAATTCCTTGCGCGATAAAACAGGGCTACCAAAGACATCACTTTTTGTTGTTGTGTTTCAATCGAAAACAACAAGTGGATTGACTTGCATGGTTCACAATCCCACAACTAAAATAATTGCTTCAAATGCTAGAAATCTTATCAAAGTATAGTTTTATCAAAAGTACATTTATAAGATGCTTAATAATAGCAAAATATTTATCAGAGCATTAGTACTCACTGTGAGCTTAACAAAGCCATTAATTCCTATCTAGCTATGTATCAGAGTGTCGGTACTCACTGTGTTATTGTGATTTCTTTTTGTTTTGCAATGAGTACAAGTGCAAATGAAAGAATCTACCTTGAAGGAGAACAAATTGTTGAGCCGAAGATCTATAGAAATTGCAAAGGCTATAATTAAGAACTATATAAAATCTAAAAAAAAAAAAAAAAAAACATGGGTTAATTATACGATAAAAACAATATATTTCTTCTATGGAAACAAGTAGTCCACTTAATGCCTACAACACTTTTTCAAGGTACCACAATCAGAATACACCAATCTGATGTAAAGGGAAGAAAATAACTCACAAATCTAACAAAAAAGAGAATTTAATTAATTCAAAAATAATGAAATTGGGGGAATTGTAACAAATATATCATATCAAATCCCATGATTGCTAGACCATGATCTTTGTTAAACCAGGCTAACTAGCTAATTAAGCACTTCCATCATTATTGGAACTTCCATTAATGATCAGAAAGAGTCAGCTATTAACATGGCCTCATTAATGGAGCCCTTAAGAAACCAAGCTAGCTAGCTTATCCATGCCAATATTCTAACAAGTCATATGGGAATTCACACACATCACACAAATCTCAATGAATAACAACAATTTCTTATGTACTTTCATTCCATTTATCATTGAGGATCAGTCATATATGAGTTATTAGACTTTTCAGTCACATCACATAAATTTGATTGAAATTCTCAAACAAATCGATTTCAATCTAGCAGAAGAAAAGTAAAAAAGGGTAAATAAAAAAGCTCAAACAAATCCATTTCATAAATCCATCTGGAATCAAAACATATTCAATAATGAACCAACATGTTGAAAGCAAATCCATCTGAAGCACAAAGCTAGAGCATCTCTAGTAGCATCTCTAGTAAGGTTACAAAAGAAGGTCAGACTCTCTTTAGGCAGTAAAGACTAACATATAATAGTAGTGTAAATGATAAACAAATTTTATAGGATGACAACCAATAAGAATCATCAAGGAAGAGGTGACTTGGAATTTAGTAATCATCAAGGAAGATGTGACTTGGAATTTAGTAATCTCTTCATTAAAGAAAAACAAATATTTGTTAGTGGGTAAAGATGAAATTGATCGAAAATGTAAACAATTTCGTGGCTTACAATATACTTGAGCATTCTTTACCTCACGAACTTATCTCCATGTTTATAACTCAACAAATACATATACATTTCACTAGTTAGCAACTTAAGGTAATGCGTAACTTCAATCCAAGAGAACATGTAAAGCTTCATATCATATAAATTAACAAATAATCTAGGTACTTGAGACAAGATGCCCCTTAACTAGAGGTCTCAAATTTATGCACCAAAGGAAGCACCAAAAAAATAATTCAATGTAATCAGTACTAAGAGTCATTAATTTACTACCCAAATTACAAAGAAATGACACCAAATTAAAAGAAAGAAAACATACCTCTTAAATTTAAAGGTAAGATTGTTACCTTTGATTTTTCATAAAACCAATAGTGTATCGTAGTTGTCCACTGATTAGGAAAGAATCCAATAGGAATTGATTTTTCAATCTCCTCTCTAGTCTTGTCAGCCTTAAAATACTTTGACTTCAGTTCAAACTTGTGCTCCTTCCATTTACGCGCAACGGACTGAAGGATCCACTTCTCTACTCCACCATCATGAGAGATCTCAAAGAACCTATTTTGCAATCTATATCTCACAAAACCTAATTTCAAATCCCTAATAAAAATTTCAACCAAATCAAGCACATATATAACTCATTCAAAATATAAACAAAACTCTAATCACTTCCCAACCAATACTAAGTCAGAATCATAGGTTCCACTCTAAATTCAACCAAATCTATAGACATTGTAGGCATATTTTACTTCAAATCATTCAAATCATACTGAAATTAGGTGAATAAACCTCACCTCTATCGCGTCGTCGCAATTTGTCGAAATCGCGCATCCGATCGGTCGACAACGCGCCACCGCCGTTCATCGCGTCGCAGCCACTGCCGATGCCGGCGCCGCCGCTACTGTTGGCCGGCTCCGTCGCTGCCGCTGCTCGCAGGCGTTGGTGCAGTCCGCCGCCGCGCTGGCCGCATTCCGCGACCTGCTCGCCAAGCCGCGTAGCTGGAGTCGCTGGTCGCCGCCGTCCGCGGCCTCCTCAACCGCCGCCGTCTAGCTGCGCCGATCCCGTCATCGCCTGCCACCATCTTCCCGCCGCCGCCGCCTGGTGGTCCGCCATCCGCCGCTGCTGCCACCACGCTGGCCGTCTGCCGGCCGTCACTGGATCGCATCACCGCCTCGATGCCGTGCCGCTGCCGGCGTTACCGCCGCCTCCGGCTCCCCTCGCCGGAGCCGCTCGCACCGCCGATCTCTTCCTCTCCTCTTCCCTCTCTTTCCTTCCTCCCATTTCTTATCCGATTCTTTCTTTCTTTCTTCTTTTTTTCATTTATATATATAATCTCTTTTTATTTTGTTTTTGATTGCAAATCAAATGTGTCTTCGAGATTCGTGCAACACGAATCTCGAGGTAACTCAATATGTTTTCCTTATAAATTGAGCAGTGCGCATCTCGAAGCATCAACCCACTTCATTTCATAAATCTCGATACTCGCGCCACTCACATCACGAGGCGTATTCAATGTATATGGTTTTAATGTGACCACATTAAAACCACTATAGACAATATATCCACATTAAGCCACTATTTCGGTCCCCAATCGGCACGCGACTCGAGGCGCGTCATCGTTCGTGTTTCGGCTCACCGAAACAATTAGCACTAAAATCTTAAATCGAACATTTTCGGTGTCTCCACTCAAGATTCGGATATACGTATTCAACGAATAGGTCCCACATACAACCTTGACTTAGCACGTGGCACAAGTTAAATTTTGGGTCGTTACATTTTAGTTATACATTTAACATTTAATTAACTTTATTTTTTGTTTTCGTGGTGTCACGCACCAACTGCATCGACTAATCCACGCTTAGGCGATGTCGAGTTATGTACGGGAGGCAACCCTCTCAGTTTTATTTTTTTCATTCACGAAACTTAAACTCGAGTCATGTTTAACCTAACTTTAATGATAAATTTTGATTTAGAATTTACCAACACTTGTAAATTATGTGTCTCTAGATTTAAAGTCTACCAACACTTGTAAATTATGTGTCTTTAGATTTAAAATCTAATAACACTTGTAAATTATGTGTCTTTAGATTTAAAATCTAATAACACTTGTAAATTATGTATTCTTAAATTTGAAATTTAACAACATTTATAAATTATGTATCTATAGATTTAAAATCTAACAGCACTTGTAAATTATATGTCCTTAAATTTGAAATCTAATGACACTTGTAAATTATATATGTGTCTTTAAATTTGAAATCTAACGACACTTATAAATTATGTGTCTTTAGATTTGAGATTTAACAACACTTTGTAACTTATGTGTCTTGAGATTTAAAATTTAACAACACTTGTAAATTATGTGTCTTTAGATTTAAAATCTAACAACACTTCTAAGTTATGTGTCTTTAGATTTAAAGTCTAACAACACTTGTAAATTATGTGTCTTTAATTTTTTAATCTAACAACACTTGAAAATTATGTGTCTTTAGATTTAAAATTTACCAACACTTGTAAATTATGTGTCTTTAGATTTAAAATTTAACAATAGATTTAAAGTCTAACAACACTTGTAAATTATGTGTCCTTAAATTTGAGATTTAACAACACTTGTAAATTATGTGTCTTTAAATTTAAAACTTAACAACACTTGTAAATTATGTGTCTTTAAATTTAAGACTTAACAACACTAGTAAATTATGTGTCTTTATATTTAAAGTCTAACAACACTTGTAAATTATGTGTCCTTAGATTTGAAATTTAACAACACTTGTAAATTATGTGTCCTTAGATTTGAAATTTAACAACACTTGTAAATTATGTGTCTTTAAATTTAAAACTTAACAACACATGTAAATTATGTGTCCTTAAATTTGAAATTTAACAACACTTGTAAATTATGTGTCTTTAAATTTAAAACTTAACAACACTAGTAAATTATATGTCCTTAAATTTAAAGTCTAACAACACTTCTAAATTATGTGTCTTTATATTTAAAGTCTAACAACACTTGCAAATTATGTGTCTTTAAATTTAAAACTTAACAACACTTGTAAATTATGTGTCTTTAAATTTAAAACTTAACAATACTAGTAAATTATGTGTCTTTATATTTAAAGTCTAACAACACTTGTAAATCTTGTGTCATTAGATTTGAAATTTAACAACACTTATAAATTATGTGTCTTTAAATTTAAAACTTAACAACACTAGTAAATTATATGTCTTTAGATTTAAAGTCTAACAACACTTGTAAATTATGTGTTTTTAAATTTAAAACTTAACAACACTAATAAATTATGTGTCTTTATATTTAAAGTCTAACAACACTTGTAAATTATGTGTCTTTAAATTTAAAACTTAACAACACTAGTAAATTATGTGTCTTTATATTTAAAGTCTAACAACACTTGTAAATTATGTGTCCTTAGATTTGAAATTTAACAACACTTTTAAATTATGTGTCTTTAAATTTAAAATTTAACAACACATGTAAATTACGTGTCTTTAAATTTTAAATTTGGTGTCACTAATTTACCAAGTGTCTCTATTATAGGAGACACTTATAAATTATGTGTCTTTAAATATTGAAATTGACAACATTTATTGTTTGTGTCCTCATTTTTAATTTTAGCAACACTTATAAACTATGTGTCTTTAAAATTAAAACTTGACAACACTTTTAAATTAGTGTCTCCAAATTTTAAATTTGGCAACACTTTTTTAACAAGTGTCCTTAATTTTGAGACACTTGTACATTATACATCTCGAGATTTTGAATTTGACGACGTTTTAATATCAAGTGTCCTTAATTTGGAGACACTTGTATGTTAAGCGTCTCGAAATTTTAAACTTGACAACGTTTATATATCATGTGTCTCTAAAATTAAAATTTGAAGACATTTTTTATTAGTGTTGGCAAAAAAGTGTTGCTATAGACCCACTTTGTTGTAGTGGGAAATGATGTCGGCTCTCCCTTGCATAAGTGATGGTGCTTTGTCCTTAGATGGTGGGATGATTAAGCGCACCGGTTTCTTTCTCCGGCGTAGGTGAGCAAAGCAACACTTATTGCACACTTTTCTCGCTTATTCGTGAATAGATTATGCTTCTCGATTTTCATGCATTTGTCTTGGATGTATGACGTTCAACTAATTTGATATTGTAAGTTAATTTGTTTGTGTTGGGCTTTGTTAATAGAACTTTAACTTGATTAGTAGTGCGTTGTACAATGAGAAAAACTAGTTATTTAATTACTTCAAGACATAAATAACTTTTCTTTGGCTACAAACCATATATAGCAGTGGTACCTATATATTTCACCTGAAATGTTTCAATGCATTAAACTTTTTCTTTCATCTTATTATGTTTGTCTCTTACGCTAGTTTAGTTTAGTTTAGTTTCGAAAGAGTATTGTTTTTTTCTCTCGAATTTTGTTTTGATCCAATGAATTTGTAATGAGTAGTTTAATTTCGAAGATTTTTTTTTTGAAGCCCAATGAAGTGCATAATTTTTCGTCATGCTAATAAGCTCGCTTGGGTTTTTAATTATCTATTCGAGCGGTAAGATATTATGTCCTGGAGAAAGTGCTTCATACATGACTTAGTTGTGGCTAGTTTGTGATTTTATTTATTTATTTATTTATTTCATATAGAAGTTTGTCCAAACAATGTTTATTGATTGCACAGAACCATTAAAGAATTCTTCATGGTCGCCAAATTGCTTCACAATTCAATTTGTCTCAATTAGTGTTTTATGGATGAAATTGATCAATGAACAATGAGAAACTTAGTTTCATTATGCATTTCATAGTTTACCATGATAGAATCAGGCATTGCAATATGCATTTCATGATGCAAGATACCTAATTTCACATTCAATGTGCTTTGAGTTATCTGGAGATGGATGTGCATTACACATATCATAAGTCGATGAAACCGCTTTATTTGTTTGAAGTTTGAAGATATGCCTTGCAGAACCTTCTCGAGTTTTTTTTTTTTTTGAAGGATTAATTCTTGTGGCTATTTTCGCTTGTGTTGAGCTAAGTCCGAGTAGTACTCGGCGCAAGTTACTTGCATTCATGCAGATACTAATCTCTTGTTCTTTAATTTTAATGGGCGGCGCACACTAGTAGTTTCAGGTAAAAGAAAAAGTAGAATAATGTGACGTTCAACATTGAATGGAAGAAACCAAGTTTTCTATCGGGAGAAGTATGGAAGAGTGATAATCGAGAACACTGTTTCTTAACCATTAGCGTTGAATCGTGCCCGGAAAAGCAATCAAAGTGACGTCGAACTAAGAGAGGTAAGAACATTGATCTTTGCCATGCTTTTGTTAAATATACAAATTGATCTTCTTCTAATGGTTTGTGAAAATTTTTACGAGTAGTTGATACTACACATTAGTTAAAACTAATTAAAGAGTAGCTTTATCGATCTAGTGGTGGCACTCATTTATCGTCGCCGCAATTTTGCTTTTGTTAATTCACAAGTTTCGAAACTCTAGTGATGAGATCTTAATTTTTCATTCACTGAAGAGCAGACAGTTGTTCCTTCTTTTGACGAAACTGTAATATGCATCTTTCCTATTTGGAGAGGCACTCCATGAAATCGATGCAACGTAGAAACTAACAAAATATCACTACAACAAAACCAACATCCAAACGATTGACTTTGCTCTCAATCCGTCTAAACACAAGACCCAACTCGATCAAAACTCATTAACAAAACCCCGATTCTTTCGGTCTCTACATCTCTTCTTTGTGTTTTCATGGACACCCAAATCGCTCTCTACATCTCTTCTTTGAAAAGTTGATCTAAGTTATCATTATTTGTAGAATTCTGATTTTGTTATGCTAATATTTATTTTGTTTTACTTTTGCGAACTCTAGGTTTTAGCACCACAATCAATTGTTCTTTTCCAAGTAGGTGAAATCGGCATGGGATGACATGCATGATGAAGTTCGATGACAAATGACAATCAATGAGATACAATTTCATGTTTTATATGTACTATCAAGTAGGTACAATATTAAAAGGGATTTGTAATTGTTGACAAATCTGCCTTCTTGTATGTTTTGCACGTACGTACTATTAATTTTTCCCTCCTACGACACATTGAACACAATTGAAACCGCTACCTAATTCATATAAAGTAATTATTAAACTACATTAACACAATTCAAATGCACTTTTTAGTGAAAATGGAGAAATTTGAGAAGTGGACTACAATGAATTGGGTTTTGATCCTCATATATATGGACTTCTCACAGGTTATCTCCAAAGTGCAGTGCCAATTCTTCTTTGAAGTACCTTGATATATATACTTGGCATCTTTGTTCTTGGTGCTGAATTGATATATTAAAACAACGATGAGCTTTGAAAATAATTACTTTCAAATATGATTTGTACAATCTCAATTAATGTGTACTCTCAACTTGTTCTGCCCTTTTGAACATAATCATAATTTTCTTTGGATGTTTCTTAGTGTATAGCCATATAATATCTGAACCATGTTCATTGTTAAAAAGTTAGTCATTGTCTTTTGTCTTGTATTTATGTATTAATTTCAAATATTTGAATTGGTCTTATATTTTCCAGGGTCACAAGGGTCATTGGTTACTATTCTCAATGCCACTTTTTTGTGCTTGTTTGATCCTGAATTATTTAGGTTTGCACTACATGTAATGGTGATTTTTAAGTCCTACTTGCATTGCTAACTGATATCTGAGATTCATTTCCATTGCTGTCATTTTTTTTCATATTACAGGTGGTTATCTGGCATGCAGTGAATTCATTGCTTGCTGATCTCGTTGGATCATATAGAAGTCAGAGGATATCTAAGAGCAAACAAAGGTGCCCAATTCTTTTTTCTCTCAAAATCTGAAATTTCTGAGTTTCATAGATACATTTCCTTTCACATTAAAAGACCAGATTAAAGAAAGTTCTGCAATCCAAACTTAGTTTGATGGTTTTAAAAGTGTTATGAGTAGTATGTAATCCCATTGGAAATGCCACAATTAAAACAGGAAAAAATATGAAGGGTTCTCTACAGTTTGATTTTAACCATCCACAAGTTTTAGAGTTTTAAGTGGATTTATAAGGACTTTTAATTTTTTTTACAATTTCTCTCTCGAATGAAATTATATTTACCATAAGAAGATAGATTATAAGCTTTAAATAGAATCAAATAGAAGAAGAGCATGCACTAGTTCATCCGATCCTTAAAAATTGGATGGGACAGTTTTGGCATTTATTGATGTCAGCTTATATAGATACATACTGTGATTTATGCCTTCTACATATTGATCAATGTATCGGACTACTCACAAGTGATGTTTAAATGGAATGTACCTATATTCATTCCATTTAAACTTTATCCACTTAATTATGTTACAGTACTTGTAACTCTTCTTTGAATTCTTTGAATAGCTTCAAAGATCCCTGTGGACAATTCCTAAAGGTATGAATTTCCATTACACTTATTTTCATCTATTTCATAGTGCTATCTCACTTGATCGAGCACAATGGAAAAGTTTGGTCCATGTAGCCGACCCCAATTAATTTGGGACTGAGGCTATGTTGTTGTTGTTGTTGTTGTTGTTGTTGTTCGTAGTGCTATCTGACTTTTATGCGTGTAGATATGACGCAGCGGAGATCTTCTAAATCAGTTGAACGAATCTACGAACAACTCGATCTAGGTCAGAACTTAAGCCAAAGTTCAAAAATTTTTTTATTTCAATCAAAACTACGAATTACACCAAATAGATCGCTTAAATAGCGAAACCCTAAAATTGCCAAAAATAGTAAAAAGTCTAAAAAGCCCTAAACTGAAAACTAGACGAAAAATAGAAACAAACGCCGCAAACGGCAATAAAAACGGAAATTCCTAATGAAAGTTATAAGCAAAACAAAAGTTTCCTAAAATAGCAAAATTGCCGTTTCGGAGGTCGAAACGATGGAATTTCGCCGAAAAACACCGTAATCACGGCAAAGCCGTGAGTTGTGATCTCCACGCTGTTTCCAATAAACCCATACCCCCGGAACGCCAAAACTCAAACGCCCAAACTTCGCCATTTGCGAAAATTACTAAAATGCCATCCTTTCATATTTTCCATCATATTTTTCCAAGAATTTACAAGCTAATTCTTGGACTTCATCAAGATACCTTCAAAATTGGCAATGACTCGATTGATCCTTTCCATGCTACTAATCCATATGTTTTGATCTGGGCATATATTCTGAGTTTTGTTTGTAGCTCACATCGTCTTCAGGTCTTTAATGGGCTTATCCTGTTCAAATATGTGGATTTGAAGCCTGAATTCTTTTGGGTTTATTTGGTTTTGATGTTTTTTGGAGATTTTGATTGAAAATGGGATAAAAGAGGTTGTGAAGCTGAGTACAGGTACTAGTACTAGTGTTGGAATCTTATGTTGAGTTACTACTATTTGGCTTCCTTTCCAATTCTATTTTTTGTTTATTGTGTGTTTTTCTTTATGTTTGGTACATGTTTTAGTTGTTTATGTTTGAATCTATGTCTCCAAAGCTGATAAAGTTGGGAATGCTTTTGGTTGAATTTATGTGATTTTCGTTCCTAGCAGAACTTGAATTTATGTGATTTTCCTGCATGCCACCGCATTACCAATTAAGCGTGCATAGAGTCAAATAGAGTCCAAGCTCCTACAATTAATGATTTTATTTATTGTAGCTAGATGGAATATAGTAATCTCTTGAGTAATTCATGCTTTTCTCCTCTCTGCCCGTAATAAGTTAGCTACCCTATATTATATATTGCTTAAGAAAATATTATTGAGAGGCCTGCTTAAGAAAATATTATCCAAAATCTTGAAGTCGATCAAGTTTCTCACATTGATTACGATCATTTCCCCACATATATAGAATAGATACTTTATAACTATTTGTAATTGTTGTATGATCAAGATATGAGTGTAGTTTCTCAAAGATTCAACTTTTCATGTTTGAAATCACTGATTTCTGGTGTTTTTTAAATTAAAGTATTTGGGTGGTTTTTCGCCTTATGATGCACTTCTACTGTTAATGAAATATAGATGGCACTGTCTTCCGAGAAAAATAACATAAAACTATTTTGAGTTTCATCGTATTGGAAATATTTCATTTTTGAACAGCCTATATAGCATGTTAAATGTCTTTAAGGGTTCGAAGACAAGATTAGTGCTCACTGTGAGTAGAAGATTCAAGTCAATGCATGGAAGTGCCTTCCTGAAAGGAGAATGTAGAGTTTATTGCTCAATAGAAAGTTGTACTAATAAGGCGCGCGGTATTATACTTTTGGTTTTGGAATGTTGTTTTTCTTCTTTTAATAGAAGTTAATGTTTGAAACAACTTATTTGATTGTTAAATTTCTTAATTAAGTCTTTCGCTTAACTCAACAAAGCTTTCCACTACGTGATTCCAATTAATTCCTCTCTTTTGCTCTAGTATTCCACTTAGTTCTTGTGCGAGTTAAATTTTGGTTTACACGAACAATTTTGATTATTAGAACTTCTATTTCTTTTAGTTCTCTATCAAATTTATTAAGCTTGGGAGTTATTTCTTCAAATTACCTATTTGTACATCTTCCCATTACTCTTTTGAAGATTTATTTTTTTTTGCGAAGCTTCGACTCCTTAGCAAATTATCCTGAATAAAAGAAAAGTGAATCCAATTTTATAGAGAAGGATTTTGATGTGTTCTATATTAATTGTTACCGCAGGTGTTCCAGCGAGTTCAAAGCCTAGAGGTTCCTATGACAATGATATGTTTTGGCTTGTGATGCATTTGTTCCGAGATAATTATGATTATTAGTTGTTGATGTGTGGGCTATATCATTTACTTCCTTTCATGTTTTAGTCCAAATAAATTACAAACTTGATGAAGCTTCGCCCTGCACGGAGTGAAATTAGGGGTTGGGGTTTAGGATTTAGTCTAGTCTGCCAGAAGAGAATTTAAAGTGTTTGTGAAGGTATATATGCCTCTCTTTTAAGTTTTATGAAGGTCTGCCTTCCATAGAGTCTAGTCTACCAGAAGAGAATTTAAGGTGAATTTTTTAGATGAAATGATATCACCGCGAGAAAGTTTACACAATGGTTTAAGACGATGGTAGTAATTTTACTATAGTGATTCATTTTCTTTTGATAAAATTTCTGAATATCCTTGTGGTAAGTGGTCACAACTAGTTTCTCCATTTACTTGAAAATCTAATGATTTTACTCTTTTGGAGGGAAGATTTAATGATCTTCATTAAGAATATTTGCGCGCAAAAAAATAATTTGGTTTACTCATGTCAAATTAAATTATGTCTTGACATAATTAAGTACTCTCCTTTTTTTTTTTGACAATGAGAGTGAATGAATTGTTTTAATTGGCAGTCTGCTGCTATATGCATGGTGTGCAGTCAATTGTTAGCCATCCATGGTGGTTGGAGGAAAACATCATTTCAAAACCGAGGATGCACATCTTCCCGCTGACATGATCGTCGACTGATCGATGCGAGGATGTAATTAATATTATCAGGAGAGGGAATTTATCAGAAGATCTTAATTTTGATTTGTACTAATTAAATGTATGTTGCTTTCAAAAACGACTTGTTTTTTGTTGAAGTACAATAACTTCTTTTTTAGTTGTACTGTTTGTTCAGTGAACTGAACATACATTCTTTAGTATATAGAGTGTAGTATTTGTTCATGATCATGCATGTACGAATGAGTTTTCACTTGGCTGGACATCTTTTCCTCCTCTTACCGAACATAAAAAAAAGGAAGGAAAAAGCTGAACTTACACAAGAAATGCACTTAAAAAGGCACATCGGGACCTCGACTCACGTGTTTTGAATGAGGATTTGTGCATCTGTATATGCACGTATATTGAGGTGCAAATGGACAGCTCGGATATATGGCTTGATATGTGCCCTTTAAATGTGCGTTTCTTATGTACATTATGTACATTATGTTCATAAAATTAATTTGCCAGAATAACTTAATTAATCACATGCAATTCCAGAGACGATCAACAACAAATTCATGCATATACATTAATATTTGCAAGGCTGTATATATTTACAAACTAAAAAACAGAATTGTATTGAATTTGTTGATGAAAAAAAATGTTACATAGAATAGTGCAAGTAGCTGGCATGGTAAAATAAGAGGGCCGCTAAGGGCACCCCACCATTTAATGAGGGCACCCAGTTAATGTGGGCACAAACTATTTTACCTAGGGCACCCAAAAATTAGCCCCGAACTACCGAAAATACCCCCTCGTGGAAACCCTTGAGCACCCCACCACCCTCGTGCAAACCCCTGGGCACCCCACCACCACCACCACCACCACCACCCTCGTTCACCGAACTCCTTGTGGAAGAATTCGTTTGTTTTGAACCGACCAGTGAGAGGAATCCCCGAAATCGTGTTCTCCGTCCCTCGCCGTGTGTTTCTCCTTCGTTGTTCGAGTTTTCTCCATTTTGTAGGGTCCGGTGTGTGAGCCGATTTCGTCTCCAAATTAGGGCTCGGTTGAAGATCGTCGAATTAAGTTACATTTGGTAGAGTAGTTGTAATGTGTGTGTGGCGGTTTTTTCAAATGTAAAAAAATTGGGAAATCGTGGTTCTCGGCCACACAGGCCAGAGACTGTGTCAACTGTCTCGGCCTTGGCCGAGACGTAAGCTAATATTTTGGGAACTCGCAGATCTCGCCACGAAGACCAGGAAGATTTAGCTCGCGTATCGTTTGTCCACTTCCGAGAGGGTCTCAGTAGGCTCGGTCGTCATAGGACGAGAGTCAGGCGAATTGAAATGGTTAATCCATCGCGGTGGTGTACAACCGAGAACTTGCTATTGGACTCGGTTGTACAGGGCCGATATATTGGACTACTTGTCGGTCATGGGTGACCGAAGATATGGGTTGTTTCACGAACCTGCTTGACCGAGACATCAGAAATGGATGAATTTGAACATTACAGTTTGAAAAAAAATTTGGTTGTATCTAAATCACAACAACAATCAAAACACAACAACAATCAAAACACAGCAACAATCAAAACACAGCACAACATTTGCATATACATAGAACATTCGGACGAATTGGGCAAAATTTCTAAATGTTTAGCCGTCTAGGTACAAGCTTTAACCTACGGTGTATCTAAATCTACAACAGGTATGGTGGCTTCATGATCAGCAGTTGCAATGGGCGCGATGTCTCGAAAAACGAATCCATCTCGCCAACCTTTGGCGCAGTCCTCAACGTACCGATCCCACGACGGATATAAGGATGGTAGCGGTGCATTCACACGCAACTGCACCTGTCAAAGTGAACAGTAGAACATATAAGATATTGTCAAAAACCCGATTAAGGGGGAAACAAACCAATTCACAAAAAATCATAGAACTTACCCTAACCCAATGGATATTCCTTTCATTTGCCATTGCAATGATAAGTCTGTTGTGCAATGACGACGGTGGAGTACTACGTAGAGGTAGGAATGTGGAGGCACTCCCATGCGAGAGGTTGACGAGAATGACATTGAATGCGGTGGATACTAACAATCCCATGTCTGGAAGTGTCAACCATTCTTTGAAAGATGCCCCCTCTTGCTTCTCTGGGCAATGCACCGTATTCATGACAGCCTCGAAACTCGAGCCAAGAACTTCCCGCCAAAGGTCTTCATACCCGATAATCTCTTCGTGCATCCTTCTACGCACAATCCTCCACCCGTCTAAGTCGGCAAGTCCAAGCCCAGAGGCTATACACCGATATCCACAGTTCCCATCGGAAACCACATCGATAATGACATCAACATGTGGCAACCAATCAGGTTCTAAGCAATGACAATAAGGCATCGTTTGTCCACTTTGCGTGCGTCGACTGGCACGACGCATTTGTGGAACCTTGCATTTCTTCTGCCTAGAAGCTTTTGTGGAGTGGGAGGACTCAAATCCGATTGGAGACTGGGGTGCCTCCGACACTGGGGTGCCTCTGATTGGAGACCCCGGTGTCCTCCCACCCGCATCCTCAACTTCCTGCTCGCACTCCACAAAAGACGAAGGTGGACTAATCTCCCTAAGATCCTCACTTTCAGTCCTCCCCCCCGCATCCTCAACTTCCTCCTCCCCCTTATCCAATCTTCCTGCGGTGTCGTGATTGTGCCTCCCACAAATCACAATGACATACCATAAGGAGTCAGCATTTTCCTTGACGTTAATTTGGAAAGGGCATCCACATTTCTTCGTACCAGTATGACTCCTCGCCTTTTCATCATTCCTTGATCTCTTTAAAATTTTTGCCGCTTTCCCCTTCCCTACTCTCTGAGCCAGTCCCCTATATGTTACAGACCTCTCACAGGCAATTTTCACCCTTCCCCTGCGCTTAATTCCCCCGGCATCCGAGCGCTTCGTTACTAACACAAACTTGTTCTCACCACCAATCATTTGGAGCCATGAAATAGCCGCTTCTCGAGAGGAGAATGGCTTAGAAGGTGTAAAAACGCATTTGTAGTCTGAAAAAATACTAGATAACGGCATTACCTGCAATACAAACAGTGTAACATTATAATCAACCAAAATGTACAGCACAATCACAAAAAACCCAAAAAAATAGGTTCTCGGTTGTACAGGTCCGAAACTTTCTTCAGAGTCTCGCTTACGTACGACAGAGAGTTACTCAGTACTCTCGGTCGTTCCAGATCGTGACCTGCGTGAAACCTCTCGGTCCTCTATGACCGAGACATTACCATACATCTCGGTCCTGCGAGGCCGACACAATCGCGCACCCAGACAGAAACTTCGGATAACCGCAAAAAAAAACACAAAAAATTTGCAAAATTACCTCAAGGACGACCTCCTCTGGCACCAAAGCATTAGAATCCTCCATTATACAGTGGAAACAACTTCGGATTTGAAGAAATTACCAAACCCTACGTTGACAAATAAATCATCATTTTCACAGTTATACACAACTAAACAGTTCAAAAAAACCCGAATATGGTTGTCAAACATTGTTACCTCGCTGTCGGACGAGCAAGAATCGATCAGCTCTTCGCCAAACGCAATGTGGCTGTGGCTTTGTGGTTCAAGCTCGCTGGTGGGGTGCCCTAACTCCTTGTCAAAAAGGTTTGTGGGGTTTAACCATTATATATATACAGGGGCAAAATGGTCTTTTCCTTTTTTGCTGGAATTTTTACAAATAAGTTGGGTGCCCTCATTAAATGGTGGGGTGCCCTTAGCGGCCCTCTATATTTATTGTACATCGTGGCAATTTTGTTAATTATTAAAAGATTTATTGTTATCTTACTACAATTAATATCTTAATATCTAAATAGATATCTACAAAAATTAAAATTAAAATTATCCGAATAGAATGAATTGATCTCATCTCTTTCTATATCAAATTTAGAAATTTGTTTGTTGTCTAATGATCAAAGAGAGAGAGATCAAACTAAGATTCAAGAATTCATTAACAACGCATGCATGATGGAGAATGAGATGATGAACAACAATAATAGTAATATTATGCACCGCCAACTGCCATGGGGTTTAACTTTTAACCCCACCGATGAAGATCTTATGCGGCACTTGAGGGCCAAAGTAGATAACATTCAACTTCCTTTCGTCGACCCCATCCTCGAATTTGACGTTTTCACCGTGGATCACCCCTCCCAATTATTCTACTTGTATCGTATGTAATAAACTATCATCAACAATCACTACATGCAATTTAATTAGTTATCGATCTAGCATCTAGGGTACTTTTCTTTATAGGTGCATGTTTTTGTTTTTAACGCGCATGGTTTAACTAGGGTTTTAGGTAGGTTTCTTGTTGCATGATCTTTGTTTTCTTTTCTTTTCTTTTCTTTTCTTTTTTTTCTGAGTGTACGATCTTTTTTTAGACATGCACGCGTGCACGCTATTTGGTAATTTATTTTTTAAGGTGTTTTGGAGTACCATCTTTTATTACAATTTAATTAGGGTTTACAGTTGGTATTAAAAAAATTAGGATTTAATCAAGGTTCTTGATGATCTTTAGCTTTTTACTTTTTAGGTCAAATATTTACGTAACACTGCTTGCATGCTTCTTTGTTTGGTTAATGCAGAGGAGTTAATGAATGAAACCCACGTATACTTTTACGTCAAAAAGAGCGGGAACGTTCGCAGTGTCGGCAATGGGCGCTGGATCGCCAGCAACGGTCCAGTCAATATATTTAGCAGTGAGGGAGAAATGATGGAGGAGAGGAGATCATTGGTTTATTACAATTCAAAGGAAAAAATACCCGCAAAAAAGACCAGGTGGATCATGAACGAGTATAGGCTACCCAATCTCCAGCCCGCCATCATGTCCGACTCATCTTCGAAAGTAAGTATATATAATTACCAACTCTTTAAATTCATTGGGTTATATACTTAATCAAGATTTTTCAGTTGGATAATTAGTTACTAATCAGTTGCATGTGATTTGTATTTGATTATTCCAGGATCCCTTCCGGACTTTATGTAAAATTGGTGAGACGGGAAGAACCTCGGTGATGATGATCAAGTTCTTTCCCCTTTTGCAATTATCGCATCGAGATATTACAACAGGTTGATAATGTGGAATTGGTGCCTCAAGAAGTCACTGGAGGAAGCTTTGGAGGCAAAGATTACCAAAGTAGTAATAATGTTCTGTCCCAAGAACAACAACAGCAGCAGCAGCACCATGAACAACAATTACACTACATGGAATTGGTGCCTCATCAACATGATTTACCTCCTGAATTTTGGGTTAATCATCATGACAACTCATCTTTAGAGGTACTTCAGGAGGCGGCGCCTACAGGGCGCATTGGTTCATTACTACTGCCTGACCAACTAGACGATAATAGTACTGATGATGAGCAAGTTGGAGATGATCAAGACTGGATTGAGAACTTGGAATCAACTCTGAGGTTGATGATGAGGAACAACAACCACTCCAACAGTTGCCATTAATTCATCAACAATTTGATCAGCAGCACCAACCATGGCCACAAGTACTACAACAACACACTGATGATCATATTATAAATGTTGAAGATTATGATGATATTCTTCCATGCATATTCCTTGATGAATATCAATGCAACTTCGACTCGTGGATGGAGACAATTATGAAGCGCGACCATGATGATCAGCAGCAGCAAGTTTATGATGAGGAGGAGCCATCCCCAAGCGTGCTAAAGCTAGAGTAGCTAATTGAAGACCAATTTTACGGGATCATGTATGAATCATGCATTTTAGTTCAATTTGTTGTAGAGTATGCATGGCACAAAACAATGTATATATGCACTAGGTAGCAATTAATTACCATGCCAACTACTTGCACTATTCTATGCAACATTTTTTTTCATCAACAAATTCAATACAATTCTGTTTTTTTAGTTTGTAAATATATACAACCTTGCAATTAATGTATATGCATGAATTTGTCGTTGATTATATCTGGATGAATTGCGTGTGATGGTTAATTAAGTTATTCTGGCAAATTAGTTTTATGAACCAGCTAGGCTATATAGTTACATATATAGCTAGCAGGATTGACTACAAGGAATTACCACTGTTTGATTATGCCAAACTACCAATGATTAATTGATGCTGACGAAGAACAATATAAATAAAAAGCTAAGTCTCAAGATCAAACTGTCTCTTATATATATATATATATACTCTTTTTTCATATAACAACAGATTCTTTGCAAGTACATAAACATCATGCCATGCATCGTGCCTAGAGTTTCCTCGATAAGTTTGAGGCGAAAACGCCTAGACAACGATGATCTAGTCATAACCGGCACAACACCTTGAAAACAATGTGCAAGGATGAGTGATCAGCCTCATCTTGCGGGGACCATATTTCGTTAATTTCTACGCCACATCGATTTCATGGAATGCCTCCAAAGAGGGAACACCACTGCTCTAGCGGACAGAAAATTAATATCACATCACTAGAGTTTCTGAAACTTGTGAATTAACAAAAGCAAAATGGCGGCGACGATAGATGAGTGGCACCATTAGATAAAGCTACTCTTTAATTAGTTTTAACCAATGTGTAGTATCAACTATTCGAAAAAGTTTTCACCAACCATTACAAGAAGAGAGGTGCATATTTAACAAAAGCACGGCAAAGAACAATATTCTTACCTCTCTTCAACGTCACCGATTGCTTTTCAGGGGCACAGTTCAACGCTAATGGTTAATAAAAATAGTGTTCTCGTTACCACTCTTCCATGCTTCTCCGATAAAATTGGTTTCTTCCATTCAATGTTCAACTTCACATTATTCTACTTTTTCTCTACCCGAAACTTCAAGTGCGCACCCATTAAAATTAAAGAACAAGAGATTAGTATCGCATGAATGCAAGTAACTTGCGTTGAGTACTATTAGGGATTTGCTCACCACAAGCAAAAATAGCCACAAGAATTAATCCTTTCGAGAAAAAAAGAAAAAGAAAAACACACGAGAAGGTCGCAAGGCATATTTTCAAACTTCAAACAAACAAAGCAGTTTCATCGGACTTACAATATGTGTAATGCACATCAATTCTTTGAACAAATACGACCAATAAAATCGCAAATTAGCCAAAACTAAGTCATGTATGAAGCACTTTCTCCAGATGGAGAATATCTTCTTGCTCGAATAGATAATGAAAAGCCCAAGCAGAGCCTATCGGCATGACGTAAAATTATGCGCCTCATTGGGCTTCAAAAAAAAAAAAAAAAAACTAAAGCGCACATTACAAATTCATTGGATCAAAACAAAATTCAGAGAGAAAAAAAACTACTCTTTAGAAACTAAACCGCACAATGGGCACATTACAAATTGATAGTACGATTGAACTAAAAAAGATTTTGTTGCATGGTCAAGGTTGTACACTGGGTCATTATGCGTATGATGAGCTTTTAGAAAGGAAGTCGACAAGTAGTTTCTTTTTAGAATCGAGTCCTCGCTTCACAAGGTTCGGTACCAACTGTTCTCTTTTCATATCATCACAAATTATTTCCTTCGCCATTTTGTGATTTTAATCTTCTCCTCATCGGCTTTGATGTAATCCACGGAAAATTTGATGTTCGAGAGGTTATAGGGAATCTCACCTCAACCTCTTTCCTTGAGCATATTGATTGATGAAAGAAAGAAGTAAAAGCCAAGAAAAGGTCTAATGGATTAGTTTTTGGAAAGATAAAGAGAATCAAGAAAACTCAAATTGAAATGTATGACTATATGTTGGAATCGTGAGGGACACTAATCAAGGTTTGAGCTATCATGGTTTGACATAAGATATGCATGCTTGAGACAATTAATGTGTTCAAACCCAATCATTCATTAATCAAAAAGAACAAAAAATTATTCATCGTTGTATAGCTTAAGAGACAAACATAATAAGGTGAAAGAAAAAGTTTAATGCATTGAAACATTTTAGGTGATATATATAGGTACCCTGCTATATATGGTTCGTAGCCAAAGAAAAGTTATTTATGTCTTGAAGTAATTAAACAACTAGTTTTTACATTTGTACACCGCACTACTAATCCAGGTTAAAGTTCTATTAACAAAGCCCAACCCAAACAAATTAACTTACAATATCGAATTAGTTGGACGTCATACATCCAAGACAAATGCATGAAAATCGAGAAGCATAATCTATTCACGAATAAGCAGAAAAATGTGCAATTAAAAAAAAAAAAAAAAAAAAAAAAAAAAAACCCACTAAATACCCTACAATTGATGAATTGTTGTTTGCTAGTCTCTTTTATTGTTATTATTATTATTATTTTTTTGGTCAAAGATCAACCGCAGGATTAGTCACCCAGCTTGAATATCATCCACATATTACCACCATTCAAGATAGGTCCTTTGAGTGTGCATCTTTACATATATTTCACGGTCATGATTTTTAAGTAAAACTAAACCTACAAACCAAGCTGAAGTTATCATAGAAGTCATATATGCGAGCTATATAAAGTTCGTGCTCACTACATAAAAGCTCGATCCATATTGCTTGTGAACTATAGATTACGTAAAAAAAAATTATAAGTACCAAGCACAAACATCACTTATGAGTAGTCCGACACATTGATCAATATATAGAAGGCATAAATCACAATACGTTTCTATATAAGTGACATCAATAAATGCCAACACTGTTCCATCCCTTGTTAAGGATCGGATGAACTAGTGCTCTTCTTCTATTTCATTCCATTTAGAGCGTATAATCTATCTTCTTAAGGGCGAGAACAAGTAGAGAGTACACATTAATTGAGATTGTGCAAATCATATTTAAAAGTAATTATTTTCAAGCTCATCGTTGTTTTAATATATCAATTCAAAGCACCAAGAACAAAGATGCCAAGTATATATATCAAGGTACTTTAAAGAAGAATTGGCACCGCACTTTGGAGATTACTGTGAGAAGTCCATATGTATGAGGATCAAAACCCAATTCATTGTAGTCCACATTCTCAAATTTCTCCATTGTCACTGAAAAGTACAAAAAGTTGAATCATTGAAACCCTCAATAGCACCAAAAAAGGCCGAAAAGTATTGACAAGCACTTGGCTTCATCAGAGTCTTTGGAAGCGAGAAAAATCAAACTAATAAGCACTATTATATATTCTTGGACATTGGCTAGCACACAAAATGGACCGATCAGGCTCACTTTGATTTGAATTCCGATTGAGGCTAAATGCTTGGCTTGATTAACAAGCTACTTTTCAAAAGAATCGAGTCATAGAAACATAAAGAGCTCAAAGAAAAGACAAGCGAACATAAAAGAGAAGAAGTGCATCTAAACACACAACAAGAAATTTGCAGATCAAACACAAGCGGCAATATGCGGCTCAAACATCATAATGTTATTCATAAGAACAGGTTTAAGGATGAAAGATTGCAATCATACCCAATAGACAAACCACCCAACAATTAGCCAAATAAATTCTCAAAAAAAAAAAAAAAAAAAAAAAAAGCCAAAGCAGGAGCTAGTAGGCCACATTTTGAAAATTCATCATGAATGCAAGAATGGCCTGAAGAACAATGCATTTGAATTGTGTTAATGTAGTTTAATAATTACTTTATATAAATTAGGTAGCGGTTTCAATTGTGTTCAATGTGTCGTAGGAAGGAAAAATTAATCGTACGTGCAAAGGATGCAAGAAGGCAGATTTGTCAACAATTATACATCCTTTTTAATATTGTACCTATTGATAGTACACATATAACGTGAAATTGTATCTGTTGATTGTCATTTGTCATCGAACTTCATCATGTCATCCCATGCCACTTCACCTACTTGAAAAAGAACAATTGATTGTGGTGCTAAAACCTAGAGTTTGCAAAAGTAAAACAAAATAAATATTAACATAACAAAATCGGAATTCTACAAATAATGATAACTTAGATCAACTTTTCAAGTGTTCCAATCCTTTGCATCACGTCGATGCCCTTGTTGCTCCGAGTGATGAACCGTATAATGGGAATCACTATCTTATCATACAAAGGCATTAGGAGGATTATAGATAAGTTGATTACGCTCTGCGAGGATGCTTAGGTGGGATCATGAAGTTCTTCCCTATGTTCCTCTTCATTGTCATCCCTTGTTTAGTGAAGAAAGTCGCAGTTGTTGGAAGATCACCGCGAAAGTGAGCAAAGCATTGCCCAGATTGGTACAGATCTTAAGACAGACTCTTACATCATCACTAAGCAAATGATGAGTTGCAAAGTGTCGGGCATCTCGACTATCAATGCTTCGGCGCAAGGGATGCCGATGCCTTCATTTCGCAGAGCGGTTTCTCCTCTAACCTATATACGACCATGCATCTATCTGTCGATTAGACTTGACCATTAATTTGAAAGATGAATAAATTAAATCAATTAAGGGAGGCCCTTAATTTGAGATGACTAACTAAATCTCGAGATATTAATTAACTTACTCGAGCTCATCGGAAATGGTAGAATTTTTAGATGATGAGGATGATGATGATGATAAGGTAATTCTTCGAGTTATGGTATTTGGCGCCACACTTGCCTTGATTGCTTTCACAAAGCTCTCGATTTGCTTGAGTCCCTTGGTTTCTTTCACGGTATAGAAGCGAGTTCCAACTGTTTCTTCTCAAAACATTGTAGGAAACAAGTGGATTTTTACCATCAAACGTAATTCAGATGGTTCAATCAATCGTTATAAAGCTCGGTTGGTTGCAAAGGGATTTAAACAGATACCGGGAGTTGATTTCTCTGAAACCAAAAGTCTTGTTATCAAGGCTTCCACAGTAAGAGTCATCTTCTCCATTGTTGTTACTTTTGGATGGCAACTTCGACAAATTTATATTAACAATGCATTACTAAATGGTACTTTAAAGGAGGAGGTCTATACTAATCAATCGAGAGGGTTTTGTTATCTGCGATAATCTTTGGATTGGTGTGTCAATTGCACAAAGCCTTGTATGGACTACGCCAGGCTCCACGAGCTTGGTTTGAGACATTGAAACAACATCTCCTAAATTGGGGTTTCAAAAACTCTATTTCTAATCATTCTTTATTCATTCTTCACACTTCAAGCGGTACCCTTTATGTCTGGTGTATGTGGATGATATTATCATCCTTTGGGAGTAATTCTACCATGATTCAAACAGTTCATTTCCTCTCTTAATCATAAATTTGCATTGAAGGATATTGGTGATTTGAGTCTTTTCCTTGGTTTTGAAGTTCACCGTGACTCAATTTGGATTGTATCTTAATCAATCGAGCTACATCAACACTCTTCTTCTTAAACCTGGTTCTAAGTCACTGCTTTGTTGTGGGGTATTCGAATGCGACTAGGCGTCCTCCATTGAAGATAGAAAGTCTATTCTTTGGGTTTGCGGTGTTCTTTGGTTGCAACTTAGTGTCATGGCGAGTCCAAGAAGCATAGTGCGGCCGCTCGATCCAAAGCATTGAATCCGGTATAGAGCTCTGGCCAATGTTGTTGCTGAACTTCAATGGATCAAGTCTCTTCTGCATGAACTGCGTTTTCCTCTTCCACATACTCCTATGGTGTTGTGTGACAACATGAGTGCAAGCTGCTCCGCTCATAATCATGTTTTTCATTCAAGAACGAAGCACATTGAGATTGATGTCCATTTCATTCGTGATCAGGTCCTCAAACGAGCTCTTACAATTGCTCATGTACCTTCTGTTGATCAACTTGCCGATGGTTTTACTAAACCATTGCCTACTTCGAGATTTACTTATGTTCGAATCAAACTTGGTGTAGGTACTACCCCTGCGTTTGAGGGGGGATGTTAGCATCAACCATTGAGTGATAATGTGTACCTGAATGTAACTGTAGTGAGGTTTATTGAATCAATACTTTCCAGCTAATCATTGTAATTAGTTAGACAGTTAGAGTGTGTCGGGAGGTGTGATTAACAACTTGTATGTACGTGAAGGAATATCAAAGTAGTAAAGCGAGTATAAAGAAGCGAGAGACAAGAAACAAGAATAAATAAGAAAGATTTACTGTGATGATCGCTAATATCATTTAAGTTGAATAGCTTAAATACACAAAAAATTCTAACCGAAAATCAGAAAATTAGGAAACTACTCCTAGAATAATGCCACTACAAGTCTACAAGCGATACATCAACCATCGATCAAAGAAACTAAGCTAAAAACAAGGAAGTAACAATGAAACATTAGACTAAGTCGACACATAAATACCTGCAAAGAAGTGAGGCAAAATTCAACACTCCTCCTTGCTTCGGTTATTGCACACTCCAAGCTTTTCTCTTAGGAATTCAAACTTGCTTGTCGGTAAGGCTTTGGTGAAGATGTCCACTAGTTGATAATATGTCTGCAAGATACTTCAACTTAATTGATCCTCCCATCTCGCACATCTACGAGAAAAATAATTTGATGTTGAAGTGTTTTGTTTTTCCATGAAAAACAGGATTGTTTGAGATAGCGATTGTTGCTTGATTGTCCACAAACACCTCTGTACTTCCTTCTTGCTTCAAACCGAGATCAATCAACACTTTCCTAAGCCACAATGCTTGATTCGCAGCACACTGCAGTAGCAAGAAATTCGCTACGCGGTGGATTGTGCAACAATACCTTGCTTCTTAGAACACCAAGTGAACACCCCTGTACCTACATTAAAACAATAACATGAAGTACTTTTCATATCATCGAACCACCGTAATCACTATCCGAATATCCCCGAGAACACAATTCGATTTGCACAAAACATAACTCCAAAATTAAGGGTTCCCTTGACATATCTCATAACTCTCTTAGTTGTTGTAAGATGAGTTTTAGTTGCACTATTAGAAAATTTGGATAAGACACTCACAAACATGTAAAATATCCCGTCTAGTTGCGAAGTGAGATACATGAGACAACCAACCATAGTTCGGAAAATTGTCTCGTCAACTCTTCCGACTTCATCATTCTTGCTCGGCTTTTCCTTTTGACACATTGGAGTAGCCACTTCTTTGCAATTCTCCATTCGAACTTCTTTAAAATCTCTCTTGCATACTTCTTTTGACAAACAAAAAACTCGTTTGCTTTTCTTTGATCTCCATTCCGAGAAAGTAAGCCATCTCTCCCAAATCTGTCATCTCAAATGTCATTTGCATATCTTGTTTGAAATCTTCAACAAGATTGACATTGCTACCTGTAACTAGCAAATCATCAACATACAAAGAAACAATCACAAAATTGACTTCATCACCTTTGATGTAGATGGTAGCTTCACTTGGGCTTTTTTTGAAACCCAACTTCATCAAATGCTCATCAATTCTACTGTACCAAGCTCTAGGTGCCTGCTTCGGCCCATACAAAGCTTTCTTTAGTAGATAAACTTCATCTTCATGGCCTTTGATTGCAAATCCTTCCGGCTGATCGACATAAATCTCCTCCTCGAGAAGACCATTCAAAAAAGCAAACTTAACATCCAGCTGATACACTTTCCAACCCTTTTGTGCGGCAATGGCTAGTAGTAATTTAATAGTATCCAATCTAGCAACAAGAGCAAATGTGTCAGAAAAATCAACACCATAAATTTGAGCATACCCCTGTACAACAAGCCTTGCTTTGTGCTTGTTGATTGAGCCATTTGCATTCAGCTTAGTTCTAAATACCCACTTCACTCCAATCACTTTTCGTCGTCGAGGTCTTTTCACAATCTCCCAAGTTTGGTTCTTCTCGATCATGTTCGATTCTTCTTCCTTTGCGACTCTCCATTTGGGATCATTTTCAAACTTCCCAAAAATCAGCGAGGTTCAAGAACTGCTACAATGCACCTTTGGTAAATTTCAGCAAGTGATCTTGTACCTCTAATAGGAACATCATCAATCAATTCGTCTTCCTTCACCTGAAACTTTGAATTATGAAGTAAATTTGAGGTGATTTCTTTCCATTCCAGTCCCAAATCTCATTTTCCATGAAATGCACATCTCTACTTATTAGAATTTTCCTTGTATGAGGTTGGAAAACTCTATAAGCTTTAGAAATTGTGCTATATCCCACAAAATTCAGATCGTTGCCTTTTTATCTAGCTTATCTCTTTTGATCGAGGCACATAAACAAAACACAAGCATCCAAACACTTTTAAATTTTTCGAGAGAAGGTTTAAAACCATACCAAGCTTCGAATGGTGTCTTTCCGTCTCTGCTTTTGTAGGAAGCCGGTTGAGAAGAAAAACTGAAGTATGTGCAACTTCAACCCAATACTCCTTTGGCAAACTCTTCTCATGAAGCATGCATCTAGCCATCTCCATTATTATACGATTCTTCCTCTCACTTACTCCATTTCGTCGAGGAGTATATGGAGCAGTAAGTTGATGTTCAATTCCAGCCTCCTCACAATACGTGTTAAATTGATTTGATGTGTATTCCTTGCCATTATCGGACCTTAAGGCTTGAATTTGATAGCTACTTTGAGTTTCAATCCACCGCTTAAACTTCCAAAAATTCCAAAGCAACTTCGACTTGAATTTATGAAAATAAATCCAACACATTCTAGTGTGATCATCAATAAAAACAATGTAGTACTTACTCCCATTAAGTGAAGGAGTTCTTTGAGGTCCAGCCAAATCTTAGTGGATTAATTGCACCCTTTTAGTAGCCCTCCAAGTTGCTTGCTTGAAAGGAAGTCTTGTTTGCTTTCCAAATTGACATGTCTTGCAATCTAGTAATTTAGCTTCTAAGTGAGGTAAGCCTTAAACCAACTCTTTTCTTTGCAAATTCAACACTGCTCCATGATGAAAGTGACCAAGTCTTTTGTGCCACAATTTTGTGGTAGACTTCATGGCTGAATAAGCTGCAATCTCCTCCTCCGAATGATCTAGTACGAAGCTTTTTCCTTTCATGTTGACTTTGAACACTTCTCCTCTTGAATCTTTGATTAAGCATTGATTGCTTTCAAAGATTACTTTGAAACCCCTTTCGAGTAGTTGGCCTACACTCAACAAATTTTGGCTTATGTTAGGTACAAACAATACATCTTTAATTAATTTTGTACCTGAAACACTTTCGATTGCTATAGTTCATTTTCCCTTGACCGCAATGAAGTCTCCGTTGCCAATTCGAATTTGGAGGTTATAGATGTGTCGAGCTCTTTGAAGAGATCTCGATCGAAGGTCATATGATTTGTGCAACCACTTGTCAACAAGCCACCTATCACTTGCATTACTTGAGGCGAAACAAGATGCAACAAAAAGTTGCTCCTCCTCTTCTTCTTGATCAAAGCAACTTGGGCTGCATTTTTATGTTGAAGGTTGCCTTGAGTCACATTTCTTGGCCGAGGATTGCTTCTACATATCTTTTGATGATGTCTCTCTCGACATTTCTCGACTTGATGGTCGGGTTTCATCCAACATTTAAAGGGTGGATGACCTTTTCTTCCACAATGTTTACAAGGAGGAAATCAAATTTTGTTCCCATACTGGTTTTAGGAGAATCAAAAATTGAGTTTCCTTTCTTCTTCTTCTCATGTTTCTTCTTCTCATGTTTCTCGCAGCAAGGAACTTAACAATTCTGCCAAGCTAACCATTGATAGATTTTTAGTATTTTGAATTGAAAGATTAAACCAAATCAGCCCTAACAAACACACCTTCGCAATGTCGATCGAATGAGCGTACATAAATCAAAGAACACGCATTGATTCCAGATCCAAAACCTAATCGTACAACCAAAGCATTACCTTATCTCCATGAAAAGGAATGAAAACGAATAGGCAGCAATTTGGGCCTCCATGAAAACACAAAGAATGAGATGTAGAGAGCGAAAGAGTCGGGGTCTTGTTAATGAGTTTTGATCGTGTTTAAACGGATTGAGAGCAAAGTCGTTTGGATGTTGGTTTTGTTCTAGTGATATTTTGTTACTTTCTACGTTGCATCAGAATTCTTTAATGGTTCATGTGCAATCAATAAACATTGTTTGGACAAACTTGTATATGAAATAAATAAATAAATAAATAAAAGCACAAACTAGCCACAACTAAGTCATGTATGAAGCACTTTCTCCGGACATAATATCTTCGCCTTAGAATAGATAATTAAAAACCCAAGCGAGCTAATTAGCATGATGAAAAATTATGCACTTCATTGGGCTTCAAAAAAAAAAAAAAAAAAAAAATCTTCGAGAAATTAAAGCGCACATTACAAATTCATTGGATCAAAACAAAATTCAGAGAGAAAAAAACAATACTCTTTCAAAACTAAACCGCACAAATTCATTGTACCTGAGACATCATGCATATGATGAGCTTTTAGAATCATACTCAATAAGCTTACTCTTCCAAATTAAGTAGCAGAGAGCACCAAATGAAAACCAAATTTGTGCATTTTGAAAACAAACCATGCCTCATGAATCCCTCCCTAATTTCAAAACAAATCAAAACCAACGATTGAGAGAGAGAGAGAGATGACCTTGTCGTTGTCGTTGTCGTTGGATTGATGAGTGTATGAAGAAGCCTCACTCACTGCTTTCCTCAATGTGTTCAACGCAGACCATATATTCTCGTTGTCGTTCGATTCATTCACCTTTTCGCTGTTGGATGTGCATCTGGATTTGTATTGGCAGGACCCCACAGTGCATCCAACGGACTAGAAAGGGGCCACGTAGATATATTTATTGTACATAGTGGCAATTTTGTTAATTATTAAAAAATTTATTGTTATCTTACTACAATTAATATCCGAATTGAATGACTCAAAATTAGAAAGTTTTATTTAGAAAGTTTTCTAAATATATATCTTAATAGCTAATATATTAGAGCTTCCGAGTTGTATTTAGAGTTTGATCAATAGACTCAAAATTAGAAAGTTTTCTTAAACAATCAATCAAATCACTCTTCGCCCATTTCGATTCCAGCATTGAAGAATTGGTTTCTTGATCAATCGATCAATGGCGTTGATGAGAAGGAGGGATGGCGGTTCATGGAAGAGATGGATTGCTCTGCTTGATGTGAGTGATAGTGAACGGGAACGCATCAACAATGAAAATGAGGAGCATAAGAAGAACGTTGAGAAGGTCAACAACAACAACGCAATCACTTTTAAGAACAACAAGATTGTGATCAAGATCAACAACAACAACACAATCCCCATCAAGAACAAGAAGATCGTGAAGAAGATTGCGAAGAAGATTGTGAAGAAGAAGAGGAAGCAAGAGGACCCAGAAGTGGATGGAGAGGCGGTAATGCCGGAGCGGATGAGGGAGGAAATAGAGGGATTAATGGGGGCGGGGATGAAGGCGGCGACATGGGTAGTAACAAGAGGATGACGACGAGTGATGTGAGGGCGGATTTGAGTAGATTGTTCATACCAAGTGAGTGTGAGTGGAAGTTGGAGGGGTTGTTGAGTGCGAGAGGAGATGAGGAAGGCAAGAGTGCGGGGAAGAAGAATTAGAAGAGGTTTTGGTGGTGAAGATGGTGGATGGAAACGGTGGGGTTTCAGATTTGGACTTCAAATATTGGACAAGCCTCAACAAGTATGTCTTTACCAAGCAATGGACTCAATTTGTGGACAAGTTTAAAGTGAAGGAATGATGGATCGTGGAGATTTGGTGCTTTAGAGATAAACACTCTCTCCTTTGTTTTGGCATCAATGTCCATCCTTAAAACACTAGTATTAAGTCTCATGATGGATAATGATTTACTTACTTATTCGTTGATACATTGGTGGGCCATACATACATGCTGACATGCACACACTAAGATTCAGTGGGACCCATTTCATTGCTTCATTAATGTGTTAATAGTAGATTATATAGGGTGCATTGCATAATTTTTTTGACATAGAATATTTCTATTCTTTCTTTCTACCTTGTATTTACAAGTACAGATACATGTTTTGGTTGATGTAACTATTTTTATATCAATACTATTGTTTTCATTCTTTATTATTTGTTACTTATTTTGTTTGAAACATCAATGATTAGAGAACAGAATACTACTTGTCTTAATTTCTTTGGGTAATTTCTTATCTTTACTCTACATAATATAAGTATATGGTAATTTTTTGGGGGGCAGGCAGTAATTATCTTCATTTCTTTTCTTTTCTTTTTTCAATGCATGGATGATAATAAGATTTAGATAGGGGGTAATCTTTTATGGGTATGTTACTAGCTACCTTCAAAGCTGAGGAAATGATCAAAATCTAAATATGGCTAAATGATTTGATGCTGCAAATAGCAAATTGTTTCTAGATCAGAGACTTTCTTGTGTTAGGGACACGTAGATCGAAATATATTTCCACGTTGGCTAAATGTAACTTCATAAGGAAATAAAATATATTTTCTTGATTATCAACTTTTGCCCCCATGTGGTTCGAACCTAAGAACCCTGCCAAATCACATACCAAACTATTGAATCACCCAATTAGTTGATATATAAAGAAGTAAAATGTTGATCTCTCCCCAAATAGTACTGAGACTTTTTGGAGTGAATCCTACACCTGTGAACTCAAGTGGTATAAGAGCCGATGGTTCAGTTGGGACAAGACATGTCTGTTAGTAGTTGCGGGTTCCTCAAGTCGCCTCTCCTCAAGATGTAGCAATGACAAATTATGAGATGTAACATCTCAGAGGGAAATCGATCTAAGGTGGAGCCAAGACACTCTAGTGCACCTTATTAAGATTTACTCCAAAAGGTTTCGGTACTCCAAAATATATTTCTACATAGGTTAAGTGTGACTTCACAAAGAATCACTTTAAAAGTGTTGCTCTCTCCTCGAATAATAACGAAACCTTTTGGAGTAAAACCCCCACACATGTGCACTCAAGGTGGTTAGGTTAAGATAATATCAATATTAATGAGATCCAACTACTCCTAGAATAATGCCACTACAAGTCTACAACCACCAACTATCAGTCAAAGAAACTCCTCATCACAACTGCCCATTGAACTCGCGAACATCAACGTCTATCCATTACTGGCAGATTCTGTGCACCTAAAAAATTTATGTTTCAAATGAACAGATTTTGAATTGGAAGATTAAACCAAAGTAGCCCTAACATACACACATTCGCAATGTCGATCGAATGAGCGTACACGAATCAAAGAACACACACCGATTCCAGATCCAAAACCCAGGCTCTGTTTGGCAAGACTAGTGATCATCTAGCGATAAGCGATAAACTAGCGATAGTCGATAATCTAGCTGATAGTTGATAATCTACTAGCTGGTAGCGGAAAGCTGATAATCTAGTTGATCAACTAAAAATTGTTTGGAATGATAGCTGATTAATTAGCTGATAAATGCAATATGACATTAAAGGACATATGATATAATTAAGTATATTAATTTTATAATCATATAATTAATTGTTATAAATAACTTTGTATTTTATTTACAAAATACAAATTAATACCATAAAATAATTTATATTATTTAGAAAACTAAATTATGTGTGTCCATAAATGCTTACATGAAAATAACTCTATATTAATATATAAGAATTCGCAAAAAATAAACGCATGTAAATAAAATACAATAAACGACTTGGATAACTATACATATACCTAATGCATCATCCATAATTGAGAAGCAATGTTATTGCGAATATTCTTCATTTCTAGAGAAGTCTCTCTATAACTTAAAAAAAATAGTAAATTAGTAAAAAAAAAAAAAATAGCCCACTACTCGAACACTACATTAAAAAAATATTTTTATAACATCTAAAAATATTTTTATACTCGATGTTGTTAAAACTTATTTAATACGTAATAAATATCTAACAAGATTATCTACAATTAAGAAATTAATGTGTAATGATTTTTAATTTTAGTGAAATTCTTTGTTTTATAATATTTAGTTAATTATTAATCACTATTTTTTTTCATTAACAATATTAAGCTATATGTTAATTTTAAATTCAATAAGTTTTAATAACGTATTATATGAGCTTGAAATGTTGGTTTCTCATCTGCCAACTCTACTAAGGTATAATCGCAGGGTACTAATATTCGCGGGTTTGCAAGTGCATTAATTTTTTAATACCGTAAAAATAAGAGTATATGAAAAAATTGTTTTAAAAAGAATATATAGTGTCACGTCTGAAGTACTAGTCCCACACAAAATCTGAGACTGAGAGGTATATATTCGTGTACAAGTCAGATTGAGTCCGCCAACACTAAATTTCTAATTCTATTAAGGATTTACCATTAATTCTATCTATTAATTTCTTCATCTTCTTCAAATTAATTAAACAACAACAACTCTTTTTCTTCTTATGCAATTTTCTGTCAATTCTATTTTTTTTTCTTTTTTTGTTAATGAAGATGATGAGTAAGGTCGAGTTTGTAGAGGTCCTGGACGCCGACGAAGAACTGCGGCTGGTAACTGCAGGGTTTGTGGAGGTGTGCCTTGAATGCCCCTATAAGGAACGTACTCCCTTTCTCATGTCATGGGGTCGCAGGAAAATAAGGTCTACCCTTAAGAATAACAAAGAGTTTTCGAGGCCGCCGCAAAAGCAGTTGGTGCAGCCTTCACGACCACTAATGATCATTGGCGCCGGAGAGGATGATGATGATGATGATGATGATGAGTAAAAAGTAGTTGGTAATGAAAATGGTGCAGGCAGTGGTAGGGAAAACAAGGAGGAGGCTGGGATATTGATGAGTGAAGAAGAGAGGATTTGGAGGTGAACAAGTGGAAGAATAAAAAGAGGAAGCGCAGGGTAAGATTAATTAATTAGATGAATGTATATATATTTGTGCTGCTTATTTTTTGCGGGTTTGGTTTTACTTCTTTTTGGGTGGTTTTGTAGGAAGTTCTTGAGGAGTTAAGGGAGCGGGAAAAAAAATTGTCCCAACAGAACAAAGAACTCAAACAACGAAAGTGGAAAGCGAAGTGAGTCTCGTATCACGAGGTGCATATATGGAGAGTCGTGAGATCGACCCGTGTTCGGGGTGTACTTTTGATGATGTCATAAAATCATCACCTTGCCTTTTGGCATCCATCTAAGCGGAGATATTGCTGGTATCTATTTAGGGGCGACTCTTCCATTTTTTTTTATTTTTTTTTTCAATCTATGAGACTATAACTCAGATATCTGATCACTTAAGGTGGAGACCAGAGTCTCTTACCACTTAGACTCATTCAGTTGTTAATTTTTTGTCCGACTTTTTATGAAGTGTTACTTTTTGTGTTAAGAAGTATATATACAATTTACAAAGAAAATAGCCTTTAATTTGACTTATGATTGATTGGCAGAATTGGAAGCGAGTTATAGTCTCTTAACTATCAACTTGAGTTAAAGTGCTGAAAAGTAAACAATATTAAAAACTCCCCCCATTCACATGGTGCGTGACTCGGGCCGAACTCGAAATGGTCAAATGGTTCAAATAACGAGTGGTTTTAACCAAAAAAAAAAAAAAGCTTTTAATTGATAAATTTACTCTTTGAATAAAATAATAATAAATGTTTTTAAATGATATTAATTAAAGTTAATTTTAATAAGTTATTCCTATTTGTGTATACTGTATACCCAATTTATTATATGTGCATAGAAAATTCAACCAATCAAACACGTAAAAATTGAAAGTCAGTACACATTTGAGGAAATAGAATATTTATCGGTTTAGGTATGACGTTCAATATAAATCTAACTTATGCGATGAGTTTGATGACTATAGTTAGTGTCCAATATGAATCTAACTTAGACAATGATTACTTGGTTAATCAAGCGTATTGGAACGTTAGAGATTTCTATAAAGAGCAGCAGCAAGAGCGAGCACTCCTTGAAGAGTTAAAATCAAGACGATTACATGTATGATCATCTCTTTCATCTATGATTCGATGTTGTTTGGTTTAAGAAAAATGCTAGAATCACACCCTTAAATGAACAACGCCCCCTTACCCACTGTATTTTGTATCACGAGATATATATATAAGGTCGTTGGGCATTCTTTTGTGCATTATTGGTGTTGTTCTAGTCATCCTTTTTATTTATTTATAAGGAATTTAATTAATTAAGTATTACTTATATACGTAATCGAGCACAATGAAAAAGTTTGATCAATGTAGCCGACCCCAGTTAATTTGGGACTGAGGCTATGATGTTGTTGTTGTTGTATTACTTATATACGTACATTCTTTTCACTAAAATTACTATTTCAGGCATCGGCCTTGTGGCAGCGCCTAAATGGGGATCGACTTACTCCTCCACTGAACAAAAGGGCCCAATTCGGACAATACATACATGGGTATTAGTATATTTTTCTTTTTCTTTTTTTGAAAGAGGTGTTATTTGTGTACTTTCCTTGGTATGTACAGCTAGTGTAATTCTTCAAGAGCAATTGAGTTTTCGTTCATAGAAAGAGAAAATAATTCCATTAGATTATGTAGTGTATTAGTTTTTTTGGTTATTTTTTTTCATATTGTTTCGGGTCGGGAAGGTCGGAGTTTAATTTGTCTTGACTACTCATTAACTTACGACAAGTTCCTTTATATCTAGAGCTTAAAATTAAGACATAGATTCGTGTCATCTCACTGTAAAATTCTTTTAAGAGATTAATTAATTAACATTTCTCTAATAAATTTTGATAAAAAAAATATTCTAGCTATCTAGCTAACTAGCATTTATACCGTAGGGACATTTGGTACACATAAAATTAACATTGGAATTGGACTACGGTTGTTCAAAATAAATTTTTATGTAGTAGGATCACTTATCATACAATGCTTGTCGCGATGAAGATAAATCACAAACATCGTCATTCCTTGATGCGCGACATGCATGTTGTAGGATCACAACATCTAGCTCCATCCTTTTCTCTTTCAGAGTTGAAATAGGCAATGAATTGCCTTAATTGTTATCAAACTTATATATTTCAATGATTATTAGGTACAAAGGCTTAATATATATAAATGGTTTCGAATAATACTCGAAAATGGCATAATGCAGTATTGACATTCCGCGACTTTTGATAAATAAGAAATAAGATGAACCTTGAATTGATTGTAGTAGCCAATGTTATTGATCACATGAGCTACAATATTCTTAATCCCCAATGCAGAGAAAGAAAGGGTGAAAAATGATTACCATTTGAAAGCTTTTGTCAAACTTTATGTTGTTCACTCCTTAAATTTTTTTTTTCTTGCTATTGTTTTTTTTTTTTTTTTTTTTTTTCTTAAAATCTTCTAGCCATTTTATTTGTCCCAAACCTTGACAAAAATAGAAGAAATTTGAAAAATTCGATGGTATAATAGTAAACTTAAGAAGTCAAAAGCATCAATAACCACCGCAACTACTCTCTGATGCCCAAGGTCATTTCCATCGAGACGAATAAGGTTCGAAACTCGTGGAATGCGAAATAAATGTTAGACCTCTAGTTAATATTTAATCCAAGTTATCCATCATAAATGTCTGTAAAATAATCAATCTAAGTCCATTATAGATCTTGATAGTTATACGATTTTTTGGGCTCAATATATAGGCTCGTCCAAGCTCTATAAGTTCGAATAATGAAAGCTCAATGTCTATTACATTAGATTGAAAAGATTAAGTCAAAGCATCTCTGGTGAATGAAGCGTCACTTGTCAAAAGGCAAAGTTTATGGATGTTGTGAGTTTGACTCCAACTTTTTTTTTTTTTTTTTTTTTTTTTGAGAGGATTAAAAGAGTTCTTTTTTTTTTTTTTTTTTAGTTAATGGATTAGAAGAGTTTAATGGGTTTTGGTAGTTTTTGGGATTGGATATTGGAGATTCCAACTTAGCTCCAAGAGTGTGTGGTTTGATTGAGTAAATTTTTGGTGCTGGACAAAAATTATGTTGTAAATATATAAATAGGGATTGAAAGAGTAGTAGTGAGGGTAGTTTGGACACTTTTATGTCGATTACTTGGGAGTCTATAAAAACTCCCCCTTTGTCTTCCTAGAAAGCCCATTAAAAATGTTAATAACAATTATGTTGAAGTATAGAGATTCAAAGAAAAGTAGGTGCGGTAGCCTAATGGAGAAGGGTGGTTGCGGTGGCGTGGACGTGTATATAGAAGACCGACAAATGCCTCAGTTAGAAATGGAAGAAATTTGTAGGGATAAGATTAGACCTAATATAATTTGCAATAACATAAATTGTAATAGATTTAATAGTTTTCCAAGTCGATTCATTTTGAGAATCATGGGTATCCAATCCTTCAGTTTGACTAATGACATGAGGGCTATCATAGCCTAGGAGATAACAAAAGAATGGTGGTGGAACTACCTCAAATTGAACCCATTACCTTTATTTTAGTCAAAGTAGTGGTGCCCGTCGTTGCCACTCCGCCACATCCCTCTGGGGTGATTCATCAACTGTATTTTTATTTTTATTTTTTTTATGATCTTGGGGGTGTCTGAATATGATTCATCAACTGTATTGAATAGATGTAAATGGAAAAATAGGACTTTTGTAGCCAATCCCAACTAATATAAATATTTATTTGAATAAATATCCAAGGGTGAAAAATAACAGAAGGATGAGTTAGAAAATTATCCACCCATGTCTCTGGAAAATTTTTTACCACACATATATAGCTCAAATTAACAGTACAATGGAAGGCATGCAAACATTTCAGATAATCAACAAGGACAATGTTTGATGCCGAAAAAGTTGAAATAAAAAACGAAAGAAAAGCAATAGAATTGAAATAAAATAGATTTCACAATAAGTTTGATCCCGAAAGAGTTGTTTGATCCACCTCCAATTTAAATTTAAGTAGATTTGCTGGACATTTGAAACACAAGTTTTCCAAGAGATAATTCGTAAGCAGAGGTTGAAGAACATCAACTCTCGAGTTCCTATCTATATGAAACCTAAAAATCTATCCCCAAATCAAAATATTCAAATATTTGAGTAAAAATTCAATGTTCACGTTCCACGCTGCGAGTCACGCTATGGGCGTGGACTTCACGGTGTGAGTGGCAGTGTGGAATCCAATTGCTCTCTGCCATTCTATGTTGTAGGTGGCCTCGTTAGAGATATGTGGGCGTCGACATGTGATGCGCGTTGAACGCATCAATAATAATCTTAAACTCGAATTGTTACCAAATGCAAACTACAATTGGTTTTATAGTAGCGTGGTAAGCACGAGTGTCGATCCACAGTGATTGATAATCTAACTTTGGTAAAAAACGATAGTTTTAAAAGAGTAAGAAACTAACTAATTACACTAGCTAACATGAGAGCATAAGAACCAGCAATTATCGAATACAACGACAATAGAGAAGAAAGAACTAATCTAATTAGCTAAGAGAGAAAGTAAATAACGGACTTAGGTTGGAAAAATCAAGTTTAACTCAACATCAAGGATTTTGTCGTCGATTCTACAAAGAATTGTTTGATTTAGTTCAAATAGACTAGCTATAGAGCTTCGGAAAGCATCTAACGCTCCTCGATTTCCTATTTTTGGTAAAAGACTCTTTAACAAATGTACAACCCTTGGTAGAGCGACCATTGGATTATGCACATTCGCCGCATTAAGATTCGTGAAACCACTAGCCCTAGACAACTAAGTCACGAAGCACTCGATTTAGCCCAAACCATCTTGTTATGCAAAATAGACCAAAAGGAGCGTACTAATTGGATAGTCCGCTTGATACTTGGTGTTCAATGCTTCACACAAGTACGGATGTAAAACAATCAAACTAGCAATATATAAATTTAAATAAAAGATAATATATTTGCAAGTACACAATCAATTGTCCAAACCATAGTAATCAAATAATAACAAGAGTGATACCAAAACATAAGCCAAATTTGAAATTAAAATAAGTAGACCTCACAAATCTCATGATAATGTTGAGTTTCACTTTCAAATCAACCAACTACCATCCTAACTCAATGTGGGACCCATGCATCTGCCTTGAGATGTGTGCTATCATGCTTTGCGAGGCAAATCATCAAAAACACTTCAAAAGTATCCCCGTTTTATTAATCTTTTCATCAAACTGAATTTAAAACCTACAAATAACAAAAATAAATGACTATTAATCATTTTTTTAAAGATTTAGGCACATCAAAATATAATATTTTCACACTAAAATGATATATATATAGGACTCAACCGCCTGGGACGATAGAGTGGATTTTCAAAAAGTGTTCCTCCCATCCTTTTTGGCTCCGATTCTTTGTTAGAAGTCCTGAAAGCCAGCAAACGATACAAATGAAAGATTATCACTATAAATAGAGATTAAGGTTCAAAATTATACTAAACACTAGCATAAATAATATAGACTTATCACTTGCTAACCTATTAATAAAGGAGACCCATATATATTAGTATTCACTCTCTTTAAGTTTGTAAAAATTAATTACTTGTAGTTCAACAAATGAGACAGTATATATGATAGAAAGCAATTTAAAAGATATTTAAAAAAAAAAAAAAAAACAAGCTAGTAATTAATGAAAATGAAATATGGTTGAAGGAGCTGAGATTGAAGTCCAAACCTTGTCAATTATGGGAACGAACCTAAACGCCTCAGGGACCTCCATCAGTTTCTTGCACTTATGAATGGTCAAATGGTGCAGGGGTGTGGAGCTGCTCCTTCCTCAACTATCCACTCTTCCAAGTATGGCGCCTCGAGAGAGTTGTAGTTTTTGGAGCCGAGGAAAGCCTTGCGCTTTGCGGACCATGGACGTACCATAGTATAACTCCAGAGATAAAGATGAGTCATGTTGGGTAATTTCTCTAATGTGGGCATCGGGTCTTCCTCAAGTGCAATACTATCCAATTTCAAAATGGTGAGGTTTGGAGGGAATTCACATGGGTTAGGCAATGCTCGTGCGGGAAAATATCCATAAAATTTCAATTTGACAAGTTGCTGGCAATTAATGCCACCAAATTGTAGTGGCACCGTTGAAAATATTTCCTTCTCGCCACAATCAAGACTACACCGTATCGACAAGCATTGTAGGGAGGTAAGTCCATCAACAAAAGGTATAACTTCACTAACTTCCTCCCTTGACTGTGTTCTTACATTCAACTTCACAACATTAGTAAATGTGGAGGTATTCTTCTTCATCCAACTCCCTACTTTTACTCCTTTTAGAGTGTGAAGGTTTCTTAAGTTGTCCATGCGAAGCTCGCTTCGTAGTGTGAGATGGGAGGCATAGAATCCTCAACTCTTCCATTTTCCATAATACATCGGGCATGCTTGCATTTCCTTCGAAAAATCTGTGCATACCGGATAAATCGAGTGTTTGCAACTTTTGCAGATTACTTATAGTGCAAGGGATTGGACCTATGATGCTAATATGTTTCATTCCCAAGTACCTTAAGTGGATTAAGTTTCCAATTTCCTTTGGGAATTTACATCTTCCTTCTAGGCCTTCAAGATCAAGTACTCGAGTAACTTCACCTTATTGAAGGTAGGCATCTTAGTGATGTAGCTTTCATGGTCAAACATAAAAAGAATAGAACGAGCGTGTTTATTATAGGCTGCAACTTCACCAAAACCATCCCTTTCCAAGGAAATATGAACCCCCAATCTAGGACATACCGATTTCTTGATTGAGGACATAACTTCACCAAAACCATCCTCCTTTGCCTTGACAATTGAGAAATCTCGCAAAACATCATGTAAGCGGCACGATTTAACTATCCCAAGAGAATTCATTTTTTCCACTTGAACCATGCCCCTACTAATCAACTCCATCAAGGCATTCTCTGCTGCTTCATGCACTTGTCTCCTCTCCCTCTTGGCGTATGTATCCCTCTCGCAATCCATACCCCTATTAGCCTCCCTCTCTCAATGTGAAAGTCCTCGGAAAAAGCTTGTATAGAGGAAACATGACTTCAAGTTGTACGGTAGATCATCGTAGCTCAAATCAATTATCTTTGTGGAGTCGTTCTTCCTTGCCCAATTTCCAATTTATGTTTCGAAGCACACTCTCCCATTCATTTATTAATCTTCTTTTCGTAGATAGCAAACCTCCCAATACAACAATTGCTAAAGGCAAGCCGCCACATTTTTTAACCATCTTCTCTCCACAATGCTTCAAGTCTTGAGGGAAGTCGCCGGATCGGCATTGTTAAATGTTACTGTTGCAAAACAGTCCCAGCCTCTCCTTTTCCGAAAAGACATTTCGGAGTACAATAACATTTGGTGCGCGGATCGGCATAAGCGGCTAATCTTTCATTACGACTAGTAAGCATAATTTTGCTTCCAGATTTCCCATTGGGAAAAGCTTTTTCAAAATCATCCCAAACTGCTTGTGTCCACAAGTCATCAAGAACAACTAAGTAACGTTTGTTTTCTAACAAGTTGTTGAGCTTCCCCATTATCTCTTCTTCTGCCATTTTCTTTTCTTCATCGATAATACCGCTCCAACATTTTGCGAAGCCTTAACAAAACGCCTTTTACGTTGTAATCTTGGGAAACATCAGCCCAAGTACGACAATCAAAGTGGCGTTTAGTTTCGTCGAAATGTAAACATGCTTGGCAAGAGTAGTTTTACGAACCAGGGCATGCCCACAATCGTAACAACTCGACGTTCCACATCGTCCTTCACCAATTCCCCGATCGGTGTTCCTTTCGCTCTCTCCATTCCAACCATTGCGAAGTTCTCTTTGGTGTTATGTAAGACCCGTCGAAACTAAGCACGTAGGATCTACTTGATGATGATGTTGATGCTTTTTTACGCAACATGTTTTTCCTTTTGTGTGATGAGACCTTCAATCTTGGGCTTGATTTGTAGGATTTTCTCACCGATTCTACACGAGACGTGCCCATCTTCTAGGAATGAAAGCACATCTCAAGATGAAGCAATGGTATTTCCTCAACCTCTCTTCCAAGTCGAACATGTCCATGATAACTTCTATTTCACAAATGACATCTCTCGACTTGCACCATCCATTCGCGGCGATTCACATCCTTGTCTCTTGCTTGCGGTTCATCGCTTTTACTAAAGAGACATTCGGTTGTTCACCCAATGTTTTCATCTCCTCTACTTCTCGGTGCACCTTGCAATACAACACTATTCTTTGATGAAAAACTTTGAAAAGCTCTTGTCCAACATAAGAACCAAATGAAGAAATCAAAGCCTCGCCATGATTTAATTTTCTTTCTTCTTCTCCTCTTGCAAAACAACCAAGAAGGCAAGAATAAGTTGAAGGACCAAATTTATGCTATCTATAACAAGGTTGCTCAAATCGTGAATTGGTATCAAATGAAGAGATTGATTTTTGGTCTTTTAAAAGGATTGCTTCTTTTTTTTTTGGAGCAAATTGTTGTGGTTTGTGTGCCTCCAAAGATGGCGTGCAAATGCTATTGTTTGAAATTTTGACTTAATAGAAACTGAAGATATTAAATGATGCCATTAAGGATAGGCCAAAGCTACTTAGGACTAGGGGTTTAAACCTGTAAAGCACACCATATATTGCACCAAATCGAGCACAATATTGGAAAAAAATTGCTTTCTAGTATTTAAAATAATTGGATTTAGTGTGTCAGAAAATAGGCCCTCTGATTCATATATCTCATTAAGTCCTTTTCCAAAAGTAAAGTGCAGTATTCATGATTCGAAATTCCTCCAAAAGAAAAAGAAGAAAAAGCAAAGATGTGCAAATTTGCAACTAAGGAAGCTTATACCTTTCTTGGGTTTTTGGCTAAGATAAACTGTACTTGTGTCATGTCCAAAGTATGCACGAGGACAATGTTTTTGTTAGGAGTGACTCGAGGCATGATGCTCCTCCTTACATTCCCAATATGGTCCTCTGTATTCGTAACATTACCCCCACGTTCAGAAATGACCTTGTCCTTAAGGTCAAAGAAGGGAAAATCCAATGGAAGAACTCGAAAGTAGGACAGAGCAACGATTAAGAATCACCAGCGGCTGAAGCAAAGGGTGCGAGCCCATAAAATCCAATGGAAGAGGAGGGAAGGAGGTTGAAGATCTCCATAACATTTCTTCAACAGTGAGACATGAAAGACATTGTGAATCCTTGCATTGGAGGGCAAATCCAGCTTATAGGCTACCTTGCCAATGCGTGATAACACTTGAAATGGGCCAAAGAAACGCTTGCTTAGCTTGTTGTTCGACGATGAGCCACGACGTCTATTGATAGGGCGTAATTTGACAAAGACCCAATCCCTAATAGTAGATTCATCCACAAAACAATGAGCATTAGCTTTTTGAAGCATTCGGTGCTAAGCACGAGAAAGTTTCGCCTTTAAAGTCTCTAAAATAGAGGTACGCTGAGATAACAAACCCAAGTTTTGGGATAATCAGTGTGAAACAACGAAAATAATCCTCCAAACAACGATTTAAGACTTCGGTTTGGTCGTCCATCGGGGGTGGTAGGCATTACTCATAGCAAGTGTTGTCGTTGTAACATAAAGAGTTCATGTCAAAAAGTATCTTTGCGTAAAAAAGGATCACGATCGAGCGCAATAAAAGAGGGCATGCCATGGAGATGCACAATCTCGGTAACAAAGATTGAAGCTAATGAGACATTTGAAAGATTGGGGCCCAAACCAACAAAATGAGCACGCTTCGAGAGTCGGTCCATAACCACCAGGATAGTGGTTTTGCCAAAAGAACCAGGTAAATGAGTGATGAAGTCCATAGCAATCTCATCCCAAATCCGTATGGATCTATTGTTCACGAGATTGCATGAAGGACACTGTCGTTTCCTTAAAGCGATTTTGGCTATTTTAGTCCTTCCGCGTGCATTTTCTCTTAACTAAGAAATATTTCATTGTTTTTTTTTTTTTTTTCCGTTTTATTAACTCTATAGTTATTATCTTTCAACCGGCTTTTCTTTTTCCAATCTGTTGGGGAGACTTCTAATGTTGGAATAAATTGTTTCTTTAGGCATCACAAAACATGCCAGAGACACGGGTTCGATAAGGACAAATCATAGACAATTTTGTTTGACCTCAAAGATGTTGGGGGACTTGCATCCCCCGACCTCACCTCCTAGTTCCGACATGGAAGAATATAAAAGAAATTAGTAAACTTTTATGGATATATGATAATAAATGAGAGATTCCAGAATTGTGTAGTAGTAATGGTGTTTACCGATTTCCATATTATTATTTTACGTGATGGTGCCATTTAGCAAAAGTTAAATTTTCTCTTTACACCCTTTGATTTCTTGCCATAAGCGGGAATACGGACTTATGTTGTGATTTTTTCTTTATTTGGAATAGCTTAAGGTATTATTATTCTAAGATTGGTAATTTAATCCATGTTGTTATGCGGTTTGCCAATATGAAAGAAGTTATTGAAAGGAGAATGAGAAGTGTTGAAGAATTCATCAAGGTAATTCGATCTTTCTAATTTGACAAAGGCACAAGGATTTTTTGTTTGTGATTTTGTGGGTTTAAATTGTTGCGCATCATAAGGCGAAAAACCACCCAAAATACCTTAATTTAAAAAACACCACAAATCAATGATTTCAAACATGAAAAGTTGAATATTTGAGAAACTACACTCATATCTTGATCATACAACAATTACAAATAGTTATAAAGTATCTATTCTATATATGTGGGGAAATGATCGTAATCAATGTGAGAAACTTGATCGACTTCAAGATTTTGGATAATATTTTCTTAAGCAGGCCTCTCAATGCTATTATCTTTTTTTCTGTTGGTTATATTCAACCAAAAAAGAAAAAGAATTTGGGCATATACACTACACATACCAACTCAATATATTCATATAGGAAGGACTCAAGTTGCACCATAGGAAACAAAGTAATCCGCATAACCAAGCAACAATTAATAGAAGAATTAAGACCAAGTTAATTATAAACAAAACCCGTACATTGATCTATGCCCATTTGTTGTGTAACCCCTTTGTGCCGATCCCGCAAGATGAATGCCTTACAAGTCGCAACTTCACTAGAATCGCCAAAAGAGATGTTGGAGAAACTAGTTGTGACCACTTACCACAAGGATATTCATAAATTTTAACATATGGATTAGTAGCATGGAAATGATCAATAGAGTCATTGCCAATTTTGAAGGTATCTACATGCATAAAAGTCATAGCACCATGAAATAGATGAAAATAAGTGTAATGGAAATTCATACCTTTAAGAAATGTCCACAGGGATCTTTGAAGCTATTCGAAGAATTCAAAGAAGAGTTACAAGTACCGTAACAAAATTAAGTGAAAAAAGTTTAAAAGGAATGAATAGTCAAAGGTAGTGTTTAACACAACTGTTTTGATCTTTCATTACAAGAACTTGAAACATCATGCATTCAAACAAGCATGAACCGACCAACCGAAAAAAAAATAAAATAAAATAAACAAACAGACAGACAAATAAATAAATAAAAGTACAGATCACATCTTGCAATTCAAAATGTTCACTCAATATTTGAGCTCATATCTACAATATCAAAGTGTGGCCGCACCTTTGGGCACTTGAATTACATAGGTCGGGACAACAATTGGTTTAAATAGTTTGGAGGGCTTCGTTGCTTAAAAAAGCACCTCCCCACCCCCACCCTCTTAAATTAAAATCTCTATGAGTCATCTCCTAGTCTCTTTATAAATACCCTCTTAAATTAAATTCTCTTATAATCTCTCCGAGCTATCTCCTAGTCTCGAGTGGTTTTAAATTCTGTTTTAATTTACACGTCACATTCAATCTCGTTATGGAAGAAGCTATGTCTCGGTTGAGTGGCATAATTCACAACATGAGTAGCAAGTACTACTTCAATGAAGTACCCTTAGAGCCTAAGGAGTATAGTATTATTAGTACTAGTACCAATACAAATACTACTCGAGAAAAGATGCAATGCTAACAAAGAAGAGGCGTTGAGGGAGGGTGTGGGAGGGGGATCAGCAGTAATTAAAAAAAAAAAAACCCACTAAATACCCTGCAATTGATGAATTGTTGTTTGCTAGTCTCTTTTATTATTATTATTTTTTTTCGTCAAAGATCAACTGCAGGATTAGTCACCCAGCTTGAATATCATCCACATATTACCACCATTCAAGATAGGTCCTTTGAGTGTGCATCTTTACATATATTTCGCGGTCTACCAGTTTTTTAAGTAAAACTAAACCTACAAACCAACTGAAGTTAGCATAGAAGACATATATGCAGAGCTATATAAGGTTGTGCTCACCACATAGAAGCTCAATCCATATTGCTTGTGAACTATAGATCTTATTGACGTAAAAAAAAATTATAAGTACCAAGCACAAAAATCACTTATGAGTAGTCCGACACATTGATCAATATATAGAAGGCATAAATCACAATACGCGCCTATATAAACTGACATCAATAAATGCCAACACTGTCCCATCCCCTTGTTAAGTATCAGATGAACTAGTGCTCTTCTTCTATTTGATTCTATTTAGAGCTTATAATCTATCTTCTTAAGAGCAGAGCAAGTGGAGAGTACACATTAATTGAGATTGTGCAAATCATATTTAAAAGTAATTATTTTCAAAGCTCATCGTTGTTTTAATATATCAATTCAGCAGAAGAAGAACAAAGATGCCAAGTATATATATCAAGGTACTTCAAAGAAGAATTGGCACTTGCACTTTGGAGATTACCTGTGAGAAGTCCATATATATGAGGATCAAAACCCAATTCATTGTAGTCCACGTTCTCAAATTTCTCCATTGTCACCGAAAAGTACAAAAAGTTGAATCATTGAAACCCTCAATAGCACCAAAAAAGGCCGAAAAGTATTGAGAAGCACTTAGCTTCATTAGGAGTCTTTGGAAGCAGAAAAATCAAACTAATAAGCACAATTATGTATTCTTGTACATTGGCTAGCACACAAAATGGACCGATCAGCTCACTTTGATTTGAATTCCATTGAGGCTAAATCTTTGGCTTGATTAACAAGCTACTTTTCAAAAGAATCGAGCATAGAAACATAAAGAGTTTGAAAGAAACGACAAGCGAACATAAAAGAGAAGAAATGCATCTAAACACACAAGAAGAAATTTGCAGATCAAACACAAGCAGCAATATGCAGCTCAAACATCATAATGTTATTCATAAGAACAGGTTTAAGGATGAAAGATTGCAATCATGCCCAATAGACAAACCATCCAACAATTAGCCAAATAAATTCTCAAAAGAGAAAACAAAAAAAAGGAAAGCAGGAGCTAGTACGCCACATTTTGAACATTCATCATGAATGCAAGAATGGCCTGAAGAATAATGCATTTGAATTGTGTAAATGTACGTTTGTGATGTTACACAGAGTACATAAATGAGAGAGACTCAGTTAAGAGAGATAATATGAGATTGTTGAGATGATGTTCTTGTATTCTGTAGTGACTTGATCTGTGTGTTATCACTCCTGATCACTGCTCAAATCAAATTGCAATAAGAGATGAGTTTTGATCGAGTTGGGTCATGCATTTAGATGGATTGAGAGCAAAGTCATTTGGATGTTGGTTTTATTGTAGTGATATTTTGTTAGTTTCTAAGTTGCATCAGATTTCATGGAGTGCCTCTAAAGAGGAAAGATGCATATTACAGTCTCGTCAAAAGAAGGAACACTGCTGCTCTAGTGGACAGAAAATTAAGATCTCATCACTAAAGTTTCTGAAACTTGTGAATTAACAAAAGTAAAATTGCGGCGACGATAGATGAATGCCACAAGAATTAATCCTTTCAAACAAACAAAGCAATTTCGTCAGACTTACGATATGTGTAATGCACATCCATCTCCAGATAACTCAAAGCACATTGAATGTGAAATTAGTCTTTGCATCATGAAATGCATATTGCAATGCTTGATTCTATCATGGTAAACTATGAAATGCATAATGAAACTAAGTTTCTCGGTTGTTCATTGATCAATTGTGTCCATAAAACACTAATTGAGACAATTTGAATTGTGAAGCAATTTGGCGACCATAAAGAATTCTTTAATGGTTCTGTGCAATCAATAAACATTGTTTGGACAAACTTCTATATGAAATAAATAAAATCACAAACTAGCCACAACTAAGTCATGTATGAAGCACTTTCTCCAGGACATAATATCTTATCGCTCGAATAGATAATTAAAAACCCAAGCGAGCTTATTAGCATGACGACAAATTATGCACTTCATTGGGCTTCAAAAAAAAAAATCTTCAAAAATTAAACTGCTCATTACAAATTCATTGGATCAAAACAAAATTCAGAGAGAAAAAAACAACACTCTTTCGAAACTAAACTAAACTAAACTAGTGTAAGAGACAAACATAATAAGGTGAAAGAAAAAAGTTTAATGCATTGAAACATTTTAGGTGAAATATATAGGTACCCTGCTATATATGGTTTGTAGCCAAAGAAAAGTTATTTATGTCTTGAAGTAATTAAATAACTAGTTTTTCTGCTGTACACCGCACTACTAATCAAGTTAAAGTTTTATTAACAAAGCTCAACACAAACAAATTAACTTACAATATCAAATTAGTTGAACATCATACATCCAAGACAAATGCATGAAAATCGAGAAGCATAATCTATTCACGAATAAGCGAGAAAAGTGTGCAATAAGTGTTCTTGCTCACCTACGCCGAGAGAAAGAAACCGGTGCGCTTAATCATCCCACCATCTAAGGACAAAGCACCATCACTTATGCAAAGGAGAGCCGACATCATTTCCGTGTTTGTTTTATACACTTGCAAGCGAGAGAAAAGGCTATAGAATAAAGTCTCCCCGAGGCCCGGGCCACTTGGGTCGTGAGACAAGATGAGTTTGCAATTTCCACATTGATCATGTTCACGGCAAAGTCAATAAATCCAGATGGGCACGTTAGTTTGGCGAGTCTTGGTTTTGGAAGAGCAAGCTTTTTTTGTGGATCCCCAGCAGGCTAGCTCACCAACATATGGCTCGCATGTAAAATTATGCTTAATATTGAACCAACACACATTTTAATTCCATGTTCTAGAAGAGTTTCTTGCCTCAAGTCTTCTAGACAAATAACTAGAAATCGCCATCCAATGGCTTGCTAAATGACGAACCAAGCCCATGAAACCCAATGCTATTGTTGATTTTTCCTTTCGATCGTATGGTTCAAGATGCTTAATGCCCTCATTTGACTTGCATACAATTGCAAGCATATGGTCTAATCCTAAATATTCGAGAAAATCCTAGAATGGAAATTTAATATAAAAAATATATATTTTAATTAGGCCATGCACAAATAATTATGAGGAAGAGGTAAATATTGCTTGGTGCAAGAAGCCCGTAACCTCCCCCTTATCATCGTTAAAAGAAATCCATAAACTAATTTATTTGATTTGAAGTACCCACATAGTGCTATGGAAAAGCCAAAGACAAATCACAAGCAATCATGTAAAAAATTGCGTTTTAGAGTCCTATAGGCAACATTGCCAATGGGGAACTTATTGTATATTTTCAAAAAATAATAGGATTTAGTTAACTTTTACTTGAATGCCTAAGAATTACACAAACTAAAATAATGAGATAATGAACAAACCTGGATGATAAAGGCACAAGTAACATCTATTTTCCAACAAAATCCGCATAGCATAAAACCCAAAATAAGCACCGCAATATGCAAAAATATGTTGTAAAAACTAAACTAAAAGGAAAATAGAATTGAAAACCAAATCATAATCGTGAGTCCCGACTGCTAAGATTGTCGTCTTCAACTTTGCCGAGTGTAGCTACAACTCCCAAGACATTATTGATCACCGATGGATTTGAAGCCCGATCCGTGCGGCCATTTTTCAACTCACAAACAACACGAGCTACGTAATTTTCGATTTGTGAAATTTGTGCTATTGTCTTCTCCTCGACCGAGAGCCATCAAGATTCCCATTTTCAACCCGAGCTCCAATTGATGACGAGTGGTACTTTCCTAGGCTAAGCTCGAAAAGTCATATTTGCATTAGAAAAAGAAAAAAATGCATGTTCGAATTGGAACGTGGTTTTACCACAAAAAAACCAACATGGTTTACAAAAAAAGACTTTCAAAATATAAGCATTTGTTTCCTCAAAAAAAAAAAAAAAAACATAAAAAGTATTTGTACACATTATAATTTCGAATATAAATTTTTTAAACACCGCAAACTTCAATTTAACTAGTACTTTGTCTTCGAGAACACGCAACTTTCGAACAATCATATTCAACAAGCTTACAAATGCACTCGAATAGATATTTTCTTGTTCCAATATTTAATGTAAGGAGCATCTTCTAAATTTTATACAAAGTTTGCCAAACATTTAAGTTGTAAAAATTATTATCCAAGAAAAGTATTATGGCTAACGAAGTACTAGGTCTAGCATTCTTACAGGAAACTTATATGAATTATCAGTAAGATTACGCATATAGCAAACTCACAAAAGCCATATGCAGATGCATCACTAAGACACTAACTTTACAATTGTACTCGGAGCAATTTTATGAAAAACAATGATGGTGATTCCTGAAGTGGAAACGGATACCTTGCACATCAAGAATATATTCATCCAACACATTTTCCTGACTTTTCAAGATCGTCCTGAAGTTTCTGTAAAGGAAAAATACAAAATATATAATTCAAACAAATAACCATAATCATATATAGCATATTTTAAGTGGAAGGAGCATAGTACACAGGAACCAACCTGAGACCGCCTCGCGAAACATTCTGCCTTATAAAGGTTGTCGTTATGTGCATTACCCCCCCCCAAGGAGGGGACCCATTATCCACAACCATCAATGCCTTATATAATTCTAAGTAATAGTGTAATGCTACAATTTTGTTACTAACTAATTGTGCGACATCAAAGCGGCAATGTGAATGAACTTAAAAGATGACAGATAAAGTTAATCATCGTGACATCACTAATTCAGTAATTCACATTGCTAATACATTCTAATAAAAACCAAATTTGTGCATTAATTTCTACATAGCAAAGTAGTCATGTAAGATACAAGGAGCACGATTTAGGCATGGCCCCGTCTCGCAGTTCGACGACGACGCTGGTGAATGAAGCCAAGTAGTGACTAGTGACCATTAAATGAAAACCAAGTTTGTGCGTTTTGGAAACAAACCATGCCTCATGAATCCCTAATTTCAAAACAAATGAAAACCAAAATCAAACAAACTTAAAACCCTTGAAAATGCAAGAAATCAACGAAAACAACGAAGAGATTGTCGACATTGCAATACTGTATCAAAGATTGAGAGAGAGAGAGAGAGAGAGAGAGAGAGAGAGAGATGCCTGTATCAAAGTACTGATCACATCTTGCAATTCAAAATGTTCACACAATATTTGAGCTCATTTCAACAATATCAGGTGTGGCTGCACTGGGCACTTGAATTACATAGGTCAGGACAACAATTGGCTTAAATAGTATGGCGGGCTCCTGATGAAGTCCAAGAATTAGCTTGCAAATTCTTGATAGGATAATGAAGTCCAAGAATTAGTTTGCAAATTCTTGATAGGATAATGATGAAGTCCAAGAATTAGTTGCAAATTCTTGGAAAAATAGGAAAAGATATGACTCGCAGCGTTCCGGGGGCATGGGTTTATTGGAAACTGCGTGGAGATCACGACTCACAGCTATGCTGTGAATACGACGTTTTTCGGCGAAATTCCATCGTTTCGCCCTCCGAAACGGCAATTTTGCTATTTTATGAAACTTTTGTTTCAGTTATAACTTTCATTAGGAATTTCCGTTTTTATTGCCGTTTGCGGCGTTTGTTTCTATTTTTTGTCTAGTTTTCAGTTTAGGGTTTTTTGGACTTTTTACTATTTTTGGAAAATTTTAGGGTTTCGCTATTTAAGCGATATATTGGGTGTAATTCGTAGTTTTTGGCTGAAATAAAAGAATTTTCGAACTTTGGCTTAAGTTCGACCTAGATCGAGTTGTTCGTGGATTCGTTCAACTGGTTTAGAAGATCTCCATTGCGTCGGTTGGTATCGAGCTCGTTTGACTTGATTGGAGAAATCATGCCGCCGAAGAGGAACCAGCAGCGTATCGAGGAGGTGTATGACCATGACAATCTGAATCGACAAATTGGCCAAATAATTGACCAACGCATGGGCGCGGTGGTGGAACAATTAACTGCCAGAATCGATCAGTTGTTGGGTCGGAATATGGATCGTATCCGTAACCATCGAAGGGAATTTGTTGGTGATGAACCAGTAAGAGATTCTTCTATCGAAGGGGATGATGAGTATGTTGAGGCACCGAGGAGGCGCTACAGGCCGCGTGCAGTTGAGGATGATCGCAGGCGGTGGGAGTCTGGGATGAAGACGGAGGTCCCAGAATTCCATGGCACCCTTCAACCAGAAGAATTCTTAGACTGGCTGGCGTCAGTTGAAGAAGTCCTAGAATTCAAAGGTGTGCCCGAAGACAAGCGTGTGCAACTGGTTGCGACTAGATTCCGCAACAGGGCCATGGCTTGGTGGCAACAACAGAAGTTGATGCAGAATAGGAATGGAAAGGCGAAGACCACCTCGTGGGAGAAGATGAAAAAGCACTTACGGGCTGAGTTCTTGCCTTACAATTTCCAACGCCTTATGTATCAGAAGTTGCAGAATCTGAGACAAGAGGCAAAGTCAGTAGATGATTACACCACTGAGTTTTATCAGTTAGTCGCTAGAAACGAACTGCAGGAAACTAACGATCAATTAGTGGCGCGGTATATTGGTGGACTGAGGGTGCAGATCCAAGATGTCAATATGTTTGATCCGGCTTCCTTATCTGCAGCGCACCAGCGAGCATTGTTGGTGGAGAAACAACAGCGTCGAGGTATGAGTAATGCTTCCAGTAATGTTAGTGTTGGGACAACCAATACGGAGGTAATACCAATGCAATTAACCCGCTAGTCGCACGAACGGACCTAGCACTAGTGGGATTAAATGTTTTGGTTGTGGCGAAGTTGGCCACAAGAAGTCAGAATGTAAAGGGAAGAAGACTTTCTTTATTGAGAACGAAGAGGAAGACGCAGGGGAAGAGGCCAACATCACTGCAGAACCAACCTTTGATACTTCTGACAACACAGAAGAGGAGATCGTGACTGGAGACATGGGTACTGCCTTGGTTGTGAGGCGTTCTTGTATGACTCCTAAAACTATTGCTGATGATGAGTGGCTGCAGAATACCATCTTTCAGTCCAAGTGTACCATCTTAGGCAAGGTGTGCAGGTTCATGATTGATGCAGGCAGTTGTGAGAATATCGTCTTAGTTGAAGCGGTTCAGAAGTTGGGCCTTGCCACTGAACAACACCCCAGGCCCTACAAGCTAGCTTGGCTGAAGAAGGGTGGTGAGGTGCAGGTGTCGAAGCGCGCCTTGGTGACTTTTTCTATTGGTGCTAACTACAAGGATTCAGTCTAGTGTGATGTTGTGGCTATGGATGCTTGCCACTTGTTACTGGGACGTCCTTGGCAGTTTGATAGGGGAGTTGTGCATGATGGCGAGCCAATAAGTACACCCTTATGTTCAAGGAGTGAAGATTGTGCTAGTACCCGCCAAGGATCCGGAGAAAGTCAAGCCTACTAAAGAATCTAGCAGCTTGCTGTCTTTGGCAAGATTTGAAGATGCATTACAGGATTCTGAGGTAGTTTACATCTTGATGGGAAAGGAGGTAGATAGAGATGTTGATGTTCCTGAAGAAGCTGCAAATCCTATTGTGAAGGAGTTTTGTGATGTTTTCCCTGATGAGATGCCAGAAGGACTACCACCATTGCTTGATATTCAACATCAGATTGACCTTGAACCTGGTGCGTCACTACATAATAGACCACACTACCGAATGAGTCTCAGTGAGCATGAGGAGTTGCGCAGACAGGTTGAAGACAAGTACAAACAATATGCAGATCGGAAGAAGCGTCACGTGGAGTTTGAAGTGGGTGACTTTGTGTGGGCAGTTCTCACTAAAGACCGGTTCTCTGTGGGTGATTACAACAAATTGTTAGTTCGGAAGATTGGTCATGTGGAGGTTCTTGAGAAAATTAATCCTAATGCTTACAGATTGAAGTTGCCAATTATGGGGATACGTCTGATGATGATAATTCGAGGGCGAATTCTGTCCACCCCGGGGAGAATGATGAAGTCCAAGAATTAGCTTGCAAATTCTTGATAGGATAATGAAGTCCAAGAATTAGTTTGCAAATTCTTGATAGGATAATGATGAAGTCCAAAAATTAGTTGCAAATTCTTGGAAAAATAGGAAAAGATATGACTCGCATGCGTTAGGGGCATGGGTTTATTGGAAACGGCGTGGAGATCACGACTCACGGCTATCTTTGCGAATACGACGTTTTTTTCGGCGAAATTCCATCGTTTCGCCCTCCGAAACAAGCAATTTTGCTATTTTAGGAAACTTTTGTTTCGCTTATAACTTTCATTAGGAATTTCCGTTTTTATTGCCGTTTGCGGCGTTTGTTTCTATTTTTTGCCTAGTTTTCAGTTTAGGGTTTTTTGGACTTTTTACTATTTTTGGCAAATTTTAGGGTTTCGCTATTTAAGCGATCTATTGGGTGTAATTCGTAGTTTTTGGTGAAATAAAAGAATTTTCGAACTTTGGCTTAAGTTCGACCTAGATCGAGTTGTTCGTGGATTCGTTCAACTGGTTTAGAAGATCTCCGCTGCGTCAGCTCCTGTTCCCCACCCCCACCCTCTTAAATTAAAATCTCTCTAAGTTATCTCCTAGTCTCTTTATAAATACCCTCTTAAATTAAATTTTGTTTTTAATCTCTCGGCGTTATCTCCTAGTCTCTGAGTGGTTTTAAATTATGTTTTAATTTACACGTCACATTCAATCTCAGTTATGGAAGAAGCTATGTCTCAGTTGAGTAGCATAATTCACAACATGAGTAACAGTACTACTTCAACTGAAGTACCCTTAGAGCCCAAGGAGTATAGTATTATTAGTACTAGTACCAACACAAATACTACTAAGAAAAGATGCAATGCTAACAACAAGAGGGCGTTGAGGGAAGGTGTGGAAGGAGGGATTAGCAGTAAAAAATAAAAATAAAAAAATAAATACCCTGCAATTGATGAATTGTTGTTTGCTAGTCTATTTTATTTTTATTATTATTATTATTATTATTATTATTATTATTATTATTATTATTATTATTATTATTATTATTTTTTATTTTTTTGTCAAAGATCAACTGCAGGATTAGTCACCCAGCTTGAATATCATCCACATATTACCACCATTCAAGATAGGTTCTTTGAGTGTGCATCTTTACATATATTTCATGGTCTGTCAGTTTTTTAAGTAAAACTAAACCTACAAACCAACTGAAGTTATCATAGAAGTCACTTATGAGTAGTCCGACACATTGATCAATATATAGAAGGCATAAATCACAATATGTATCTATATAAGCTGACATCAATAAATGCCAACACTGTCCCATCCCCTCGTTAAGGATCGGATGAACTAGTGTTCTTCTTCAATTTGATTCTATTTAAAGCTTATAATCTATCTTCTTATCGTAATATAATTTCTTTCGAGAGAGAAATCGTAAAAAAAAATTAAAAGTCCTTATAAATCCACTTAAAACTCTAAAACTTGTGGATGGTTAAAATCAATCTGTAGAGTGCATTTTCCTAACATTGAGAACCCTTCATATTTTTTCCTGTTTTAATTGTGGCATTTCCAATGGGATTACATACTACTCATAACACTTTTAAAACCATCAAACTAAGTTTGGATTGCAGAACTTTCTTTAATCTGGTCTTTTAATATGAAAGGAAATGTATCTATGAAACTCAGAAATTTCAGATTTTGAGAGAAAAAAGAATTGGGCACCTTTGTTTGCTCTTAGATATCCTCTGACTTCTATATGATCCAACGAGATCAACAAGCAATGAATTCACTGCATGCCAGATAACCACCTCTAATCTGAAAAAAAAATGACAAAGAATGGAAATGAATCTCGGATATCGCTTAAGCGGTGCAAGTAGGACTTAAAAATCACCATTACATGTAGTGCAAACCTAGATAGTTCAGGATCAAACAAACACAAAAAAGTGGCATTAAGAATAGTAACCAATGGCCCTTGTGACCCTGGAAAATATAAGACCAATTCAAATATTTGAAATTAATACATAAATACAAGACAAAGACAATGACTAACTTTTTAACAATGAACAAGGTTCAGATATTATATGGCTATACACTAAGAAACATCCAAAGAAAATTATGATTATGTTCAAAAGGGCAGAACAAGTTGAGAGTACACATTAATTGAGATTGTACAAATCATATTTAAAAGTAATTATTTTCAAAGCTCATCGTTGTTTTAATATATCAATTCAGCACCAAGAACAAAGATGCCAAGTATATATATCAAGGTACTTCAAAGAAGAATTGGCACTGCACTTTGGAGATAACCTGTGAGAAGTCCATATATATGAGGATCAAAACCCAATTCATTGTAGTCCACATTCTCAAATTTCTCCATTTTCACTGAAAAGCGCATTTGAATTGTGTTAATGTAGTTTAATAATTACTTTATATGAATTAGGTAGCGGTTTCAATTGTGTTCAATGTGTCGTAGGAGGGAAAAATTAATAGTACGTACGTGCAAAGCATACAAGAAGGCAGATTTGTCAACAATTACAAATCCCTTTTAATATTGTACCTACTGATAGTACATATAAAACATGAAATTGTATCTGTTGATTGTCATTTGTCATCGAACTTCATCATGCATGTCATCCCATGCCAGTACTTCACCTACTTGAAAAAGAACAATTGATAGTGGTGCTAAAACCTAGAGTTCGCAAAAGTAAAACAAAATAAATATTAGCATAACAAAATCAGAATTCTACAAATAATGATAACTTAGATCAACTTTTCAAAGAAGAGATGTAGAGATGTAGAGAGCGATTTGGGTCTCCATGAAAACACAAAGAAGACATGCGAGAGACCAGAAAGAATCGGGGTCATGTGTTTAGACGGATTGAGAGCAAAGTCAATCGTTTGGATGTTGGTTTTGTTCTAGTGATATTTTGTTAGTTTCTACGTTGCATCAGATTTCATGGAGTGCCTCTCCAAATAGGAAAGATGCATATTACGGTTTCATCAAAAGAAGGAACACTGCTTTGCTCTAAGGATGAAATTTAAGATCTCATCACTAGAGTTTGAAACTTGTGAATTAAAAAAAGTAAAATTGCTGCGACGATAGATGAGTGCCACCACTAGATCGATAAAGCTACTCTTTAATTAGTTTTAACTAATGTGTAGTATCAACTACTCGTAAAAATTTTCACAAACCATTAGAAGAAGATCAATTTGTATATTTAACAAAAGCACGGCAAAGATCAATGTTCTTACCTCTCTTACTTCGATGTCGGCGATTGCTTTTTCTCAAGGGCACAGTTCAATGCTAATGGTTAAGAAACAAGTGTTCTCGATTATCACTATTCCATACTTCTCTGCGATAGAAAACTTGGTTTCTTCCATTCAATGTTCAACGTCACATTATTCTACTTTTTCTTTACCGAAACTACTAGTGTGCGCCCATTAAAATTAAAGAACAAGAGATTAGTATCTCGCATGAATGCAAGTAACTTGTGAGTACTACTCGGACTTAGCTCAACACAAGCGAAAATAGCCACAAGAATTAATCCTTTAAAAAAAAAAAAAAAAAACACGCGAGAAGGTTACGCAAGGCATATCTTCAAACTTCAAACAAATAAAGCGGTTTCATCGGACTTACGATATGTGTAATGCACATCCATCTCCAGATAACTCAAAGCACAGTGAATGTGAAATTAGTGTCTTTGCATCATGAAATGCATATTGCAATGCTTGATTCTGTCATGGTAAACTATGAAATGCATATTGCATCATGAAATGCATAATGAAACTAAGTTTCTCATTGTTCATTGATCAATTTTGTCCATAAAACACTAATTGAGACATTTGAACTGTGAAGCAATTTGGCGACCATAAAGAATTCTTTAATAGTTCTGTGCAATCAATAAACATTGTTTGGACAAACTTCTATATGAAATAAATAAATAAATAATAAAATCACAAACTAGCCACAACTAAGTCATGTATGAAGCACTTTCTCCAGACATAATATCTTACCGCTCGAATAGATAATGAAAAAAACCAAGCAGAGCTTATTAGCATGACGAAAAATTTGGGCTTCAAAAAAGAATCTTCAGAAATTAAACTGCTCATTACAAATTCATTGGATCAAAACAAAATTCAGAGAAAAAAACAATACTCTTTCGAAACTAAACTAAACTAAACTAGCGTATTTTCAAGCTTCAAACAAACAAAGCAGTTTCATCAGACTTGCGATATGTGTAATGCACATCAATCTCCAGATAACTCTAAGCACATTGAATGCGACGCAAGAAATAATCCCATATTGAAATCAAGGTTAGATATAATTTAGGACATTTTAAAGGCCCATCGGGAGAAAAGAATATTGAAGCCGCCATTCTTTGGACATATACGAAACAGGCATCTAATAACACATACAAGAACTTGAACTGTACAAATACGACCAATAAAATCGCAAACTAGCCACAACTAAGTCATGTATGGAGCACACTCTCCGGACATAATATCTTGCTCGTCGAATAGATAATGAAAAGCCCAAGCAGAGCCTATCAAAGCATGATGTAAAATTATGCGCCTCATAGGACTTCAAAAAAAAAAAAAACCGAATCGCACATTACAAATTCATTGGATCAAAAGAAAGTTCGGAGAGAGAAAAAGCAATACTCTTTAGAAACTAAAGCGCACAATGGGCACATTACAATTGATAGTACGATTGAACTAAAAAAGATTTTATTGCATGGTCAAGGTTGTACCTGGGTCATTATGCGTATAATGAGCTTTTAGAAAGGAAGGCGACAAGTAGTTTCTTTTTAGAATCAAAGTCCCGCTTCACGAGGTTCAAGTACCAAGCTGTTCTCTTTTCATATCATCACAAATTCTCTTTTCATATCATCACAAGGTTCAAGTACCAACTGTTCTTTTTCAAATCATCGTTGTATAGCTTAAGAGACAAACATAATACGGTGAAAGAAAAAAGTTTAATGCATTGAAACTCTTGTTTGCTAGTCTCTTTTATTATTATTATTATTTTGAACAGGATAAGCCCATTAAAGACACGAAGACAATGTGAGCTAGAAACGATACTCGAGAATATATGCCCAGATCAAAACATATGGATTAGTAGCATGGAAAGGATCGATCGAGTCATTGCCAATTTTGAAGTTATCTACATGCATAAAAGTCACATAGCACTATGAAATGTAATGGAAATTCATACATTTAAGAAATGTCCACAGGGATCTTTGAAGAAATCGTAACAAAATTAAGTGACAAAAAGTTTAAAAGGAATGAATAGTCAAAGGTAGTGTTTAACAAAAGCTGTTTTGATCTTTCATGACAAGAGAACTTGAAACATCACAACAAGCATGAACTGACCAACTGAAAAAATAAAATAAAATAAAATAAATAAACAGACAAATAAATAAATAAAAGCACTGATCACACCTTGCACCCCCCTGCCCTATATAAGTTCCGTCTACTAATTCACATCACTAATTCACATGGTTAATACATTCTAATAAAAACAGTATTTGCGGCAGCGGCGACGACGACGACGACGACTTCGATCATGACATGCTCTAAGGCCGAAGAGCATTAATTTCTACAAAGCAAAGCAAATTAAGTAGCAGAGAGCACCAAATGAAAACCAAATTTGTGAATTTTGAAAACAAACCATGCCTCATGAATCCCTAACAAATGAAAACCAACCAATGATTGAGAGAGAGAGAGAGAGAGATGACCTTGTCGTTGTCGTTGTCGTTGGATTGATGAAACATTGAGAGAGAAGAGTGTATGAAGAACCCTCACTCACTGCTTTGCTCAATGTGTCAGTGGAGGGAACGCAAGGCCTGTTGAAAATTGCATTTTAAAATGGATGTTAAACCTCGATTCCCCTTTTCGCTGTTGGATGTGCATCCACATCTGTTTTGCGAGGAATCCAAAGAGCATCCAACGGACTAGAAAGGGCAATTAAGTGCACTTCTCATAACTTCGTTTATTTGCTTGGTAATCCAATCGATCAAAACTTATGTAAAAAACTTTAAACAATAAAAAAAAAAGAGAAAAGTTAAAAAAAACTATAGGCGTGTGTGTGTGCGTTGTAGGACTTTTTCCTTGATTAAAACAATTGAGAGGAATATTTAACATAGTAACATACCTGATAAAATATTTCCCAACATAACACATTTAGTGCCATGTCATCGCCATATCACCGCCATGTCACCGCCATATCATGTTTAAAAAAAAACGAAACAACGAAGAAGTCGTGACCCTGGGTCACGACTTCTTGGCAACTAAACCCCAAAACCAAGTTATTTCCAACAAACCCCAAAACCACTGTGCATCTCCTTCTCGCTGTGGATCTCGGTTGCTCCACTCTCTTCTCCCTGTGCATCGCTCAGTTGCTCCACTCTTTGTGTGTTCTCCGCTCTCTTTGCATCTCCGTCTCACCGAGCTTGTGCCTCGAAAATTTTCGCCGAGCTCTCTGCTCTCTGCCTCACCGAGATCTCTGTGTGTATTGGAGGGACGCCTCCGCCCCTGCCGCTGCAGTCCGCCGCAAGAAGGCCTCCACCGTCCGCTGCAAGTAACCTTTCGTCCGACGCAGGCACGTCTTCCCCCAGCCGCTGCCTGCACTCAGCGCCTCCTTGTGTACTCGCGCCGATCATTACTCACATTGCCTGCACTCAGTTATGTAAGTTCATTCACATCACCATATTTTTCTTGGTTTCTCGTAGTTAGTTTTTCACCTATTCGAAGGTTTAGATCTTTTCATAAAGGAAAATGCTCGCGCGAGGTCACTTCAAATTTCCCACCTAAGGTGAAGTTACATTGTACTAGATCTTTAGCTCTAGGCCAAAAAGAAAAAAATGAAAAACCCTGTACTACGTAACAAACGGGAAACAAAATTTAAATTGCCATGATTTTATTTTAGTTGACCTAATGATTTGTGCGTTATATCTTAAATAGCAAAATGGAAGTTAGGACTATAATCGCTTCAATGACATGCTAGACTTAAAGAAGCAATGACATTAAGTTTTGCGACTTAGTTTATTTAGACATAAAGTTGTCTCCTTTTGTAGCTCAATGACAAAGCATAGAAACGACGTTTGTTATCTCATATATTTGCATACACTAACATCTTGTTTGTCACAAATCTTATATAACTCAAGGAGCATAGAGAACTAAGTGATCATTTGTGGCCCCTTTTGGATTCTCAATACGATTCATTATTTTCTTGAGTCCCAGCTGTTCTTACAATGAGCTAGCTCTTAAGAGGCATTTGAATGTTTTAGTTGGAGAATACATATCTAAAGAAAGTAGTTGTGACTTTACTTTCTGTGCCAAGGCCCTCCTAGAAAAGTTTGAATTTGATATTGTTGTGCAAGTGCTCCAACTTTTGATTTAATTATGTTTATGCTAATGGAAATCAGAGTCACAATAATTTCCCACTTGACTCTTGACTATGTATGAGTCCCTCACCGATCACTACTCAATTTCCCGCCGGTACAATTTTTTTTTTAGTATCAATTTTTTTTTTATAGTTATTGCTTATGTATGATAGTTGATCTTCTGCCCTTTTCATATGATGGCACCCTATCTAGATATGTTTTCACTCTCATTAACTCAATGTACATACCATGACCATAAAATCCATAGATGTTTTGTATTTTTTTCCCATGAACTGTTGCCCTAAATGTTGAGGGTGTTATGGAGAGTTGAGTTTGCATGTAAATACTTAGAAATTAGGTTACAATAGCCTATATATTAGCGTATTTATGCCCATGGTACGTTCTGTGACTACATGTATGTTAATGCATTCTTTAGTTCATTGTTATGACCATCTAGTTTAGTTTAGAGTCGCCTAAAACCTTGTTGAGTGACTTTGGTTATGGATTAGTTAAAAATATCAACTTCCAAAAACTTATGTGTAAGTTGGCAATAATTACTTAAACTTTAAACGCACATGTAATATAAATGCATGTAGTTAAATTGGAGGCTCGTAGATGCACTTGTATGAAATGGCAGTGTTTTGGCATTCCATGTTCTCATGTTCAAGCAGTCTGCGCCAGTGTTGCCATGGATGCTCATCAATACATTGAGGAATACTACAGATTGGTTGTGTACAGTCAATGTTATGCTGCGAATTTCCATCCCATTCCCCACGAAGATTATTGGCCAAGCGCCAGACTTCCATACTCGTTACTGGCTGATCCATCTCGAAAGCGAGTAAAAAAATGTCGCCCTCAACAACGACGTCTGCGCACAGAGATGGATTGGAGAAGCAACCAGAAACAGCCACGTCATATGCAGCGTGAGAATGAATGGAGAGAAACCCCAACCACTCTGCGATGTAGTTTGTGTAAGCAGGATGGACACAATAGACGCACTTGCTCTCGTCGTCAGCAACAACAACCACCGAGTGCTTCATAGTGACAGGCTCATTCAAGCATACTGACATTTAGTTAAGCTAGCTATGCCTCCTGTCTGTTGAGGGTCATGATTGTAACTGAAATTTGATATATTTTCATGAGTAGTGTTAATTTAGTTGATGAATTATCTCCATAATTTTGTTAAACCTTTCCTACTTATTCATGTTGACTTTATTGGTAGTTTGCTACTTCTCATGTGGTCTCATTGGTAATGATTTGGGTTTGAAGCGCAATATGGATCCTGGGCCTATAGATGACTCGGTTTTGAGTTCGCAAGCTCTCCATAGATCTACCCGAGTATGGAACGGACCGGTAGGACTTCTTGCCAATTTGCACTACGCCGTTATATCAGCGTGTATATATTTTAAATAATGTAACTTATAACTCGTATTTTCATAGGAGCCTGATATATTGACTATCAGACGGAATTCGGCTGCACTACATCGGTTGGTCCAACTGGATGAACGAATCGTCGAGCATCTCCACGCAGCTGACTTTTACGGGACGGCGCGAGTAGGTTTCATCTCAATTGATTGGCATCTAATCACCGCCCTTGTAGAGAGGTGGAGACCGAAACTCACACGTTCCATTTTCTGTTGGCGAGATGACTATTACCCTTCAAGATGTACAAATTATCTTAGGGTTGCCCGTCGATGGATTACCTATCTTTGGTCGTGTTGAGCAAGATTACAATGCCTTATGCTTGACACAATCTGGGGTTTCCATTCCCGAAAATAACAGACCGGTGGCCGGATTCAAATTCGCCAGTTGTCAAGATGGTTTCCAAACCTTCCACGGGATGCGATGATGTGGAAGTGCAACGCTACGCAAGAGCGTACATCCTACAACTTCTTGGCGGAACTTTATTTGCTGACAAGTCTAACAACCTCGTGCACATCACGTATTTGCAATTTTTGGAAGACTTTGAGGCGGCGGGACAATACAGTTGGGGTAGTGCAACACTGGCTCACCTATATAGACAGTTATGTCTTGCAGCCGACATTGATGGAGCAGAGATAGCAGGACCGGTCATTTTATTGCAATTGTGGGCATGGGATAGGTTGCCTTTTCTCGCACCAATTATAGGAAACCACATTAGAGATGACATGATAGACAATGAAGAATTATTTCCACCTCCTCCATTTGGTCATAGGTAATTATTATTTTTTAACATTACAATTTCAATTTGAGTATATGTACAACCCATTTTTCATGCATGCTCTGTTTTGTTTGGTTCATTTGGAAATGTGGAGACATGCGTTGGAGACCACAGGAACATCGATGCACGTGCTGACGAAATACAGAGAAATGATTGACATGCAAGGACCGGATGAAGTAATAAATATACTTAATCATTCTCTCCAACAAGTGCTTATGTCGACATCTTGTTGATGACACCGTTTTATTCAATTAATGTTATTTTTTATGCTACAGGTTGTTTGGGAACCGTATCCGGAAACATTGATAAGTGACCTGCCTGCATATTGTAGCAGTGGTCGAGCAATTTGGCGAACGAGGGCACCTTTGCTTTTCTTCTTGCGTTGTCGAACTGTACAATCCTGATAGAGTAATGCGACAATTTGGTATGAAACAAAGGATACCTAATTTACATAGCACAAGTATGGAACTACATAAGATTGACTTGAGAGGGAAAACGGATAAGGATTGGAGTGCAGAACATAGTGCTTATGTTTGCTTGTGGAACGAACGTGCTTCCACCATAGCAACTGATGAAATATTAGACGAGCCTTTGGACTTTTACGACCCGTATATGCAATGGTATCGTCGCATTACACGTCGATTCATGTCTCGTCGTGGAGCTATTGCTGAGGCATTGGTAAGTGCAATTTAATTTTTTCCATTCATGAAGTTTCATATAGTTGTTTTCATTTTACTTTCACATACAAGTTCTTACATATTTTATATGTAGGCACATGGAATGACATCGATCCATCAGTTGACATTGGGTGATGACGTGTCGATTGCACGCATTAGAGATGTAGTTGCATCGACTTTGACTGCAATACGAGCAGATTATCGCATGCATAATGTGCCCACATCATTTGAAGCCTCTCATCATACTTCTCACGATGATACGCGTTCGAGGCATGGCACTCCAGTGTATACGTCATCAGTACTTCTCAATGAGCGTGACACTCCACATACTCCATCCGTTCCTCCCTACATGGCATTCGAGCCTACGGAAGTCGTTCCATCTTCGCGCCATTTCAATACAACTCCAATAATGATGAATTTCTCTGAGAGTACAAGTACGCATGAAGGTGGAATGCGTGATATCGATGATATTCGAGAGAGAAGATGCTCAAAATCCTAGTGATATGGGCCAGTCGAATGTCCTATTAGCGTTAAATCATAATGTTCGAGTTGTAAAGAGAACACGTTGTGGGACTGGAAGTCATTATTTGGGGTCGGAGTAGGACTTGTGTGTAACAATAACAAGACTTCTTTTATTATTGCTTTGTACTCAATCACCTTGCAATTTTATGTATGGACGTATGTATGTACTCATGCTTACAAACGTCATTTACAATTAGCAGTCAAACATGGCACTTGAAAAATTAAGGCATTTTGCCTATGCCAAAACTAAGGCATTTTGCCTATGCCAAAACAAGTACTCATGCTTATAAATTCTTGAAATTATTATGGTAAAAATAATCTTTGTTGAGGTTATGTGTATCCTCTATGGTTCAGTGCATGTAGTTTGTACTTCTATTTTTATTTTTTCATGTTTTTTTACATAAGATACAATGCTTGTTTTAGGATTTTTTTCCAAAAGTACAACATATTTTACTTTTTTTTCCCAAAATGAGGGCCCGTTTTTTTTTTTCCTCAATATAGGCAATAACGCCTAATGAGTCGGCACTATCACCATGGTCACATTCATTTGATGACGTGGACACGTGGATAGCGCCTTTTCAAAAGGCGCTATCCACGTGGCTTGTCCACATCATCGCATGGGTGCGTGGCCACGTGCCACGTGGCTTAAAAAACACCAATAGCGCCTTCGGAGAAGGCGCTATTGGTGTCCACGTGGACATGCCCATTCTGGCCAGTCCACGTGGACTGGTTTGGTGGGGGGATGCGCTGATAGCGCCTTCTCAAAAGGCGCTATCAGCGCTTCTCAAAAGGCGCTATCAGCGCCTTCTCAAAAGGCGCTATCAGCGCCTTCTCAAAAAGCGTTATCGGCGCCTTCTCAAAAGCGCTATCGGCGCATCCCCATCATCTCCTTCCGAAACCGACGAGAGAATATTCTCTGCGTCGGTTCGGTAGGGATGCGGGGGTAGGGGCGGTAGGGATCACGGGATGGTAATCCCGTGACCAAGAGGTTGGTGTATATATGGAGGGGTGGGGGAGGAGCTCGGTGGAGAGAGAGCGACGCGGGAACACGGCGGGGAGCGGCGGCACCGAGACGCGGGCACACACAGCGGCGGGGAGGTAGCGGCGGTGGAGGAAGGAGGACGGCATTTGAGCGAGGAGGAGAGCGGACTGTGGGCGGGGAGCGCGGAGCGAGCGAGGAGGTCGCGCAGCGGGGAGCGTGACGGTGATCAAGGAGGGAAGCGAAAGCGAGGAGGTCGAGGCGTTACTGCGGAGAGGGAGCGCGGGAGCGACGCAGCGGGGGCACTGACGTCTCGAGCGGAGGAGAAGGAGGAGGTCGGTGAAGGAGGAGGTGGTATTTCTAGTTTGTTTAGTTTATTAAGATTGTTAAGTTTGTTGAGGTTCGTTTGTTGATTAATTGTTTTTAGCTTAGTTTGTTTAGTTAGTTATGTTTGTTTAATTTAGTTACTCTGTTTAAGTTACATAGGTATGTCTAAGTTAGCTTAGTTAATGTAGTTTGTTCGATTCAGTTAGTTTTTTTTAAGTTAGTTTAATTAGTTTGTTTAAGTTAGTTTAAGTTTATGTATTAGTTTGGTTAGCCTAGTTTAGGTAGTTTAGGTTTGTGTAGTTTGGTTTAAGTTTGTTTAATAAGTTTAGTTAGTTAGGTTTAGTTTGTTAGTTAATTAAGTTTGATTAAGTTACTTTATTAAGTTAGTATAAGTTTGTGGAAGTGAGTTTAGGTAATTATGTTTGGTTTAATTAAATTACGTTTGTTTAAGTAAGTTTAAGTAGTTTGTTTGTTAAGTTTGTTATAAGTTTGGTTAAGTAAGTAAAGGTAATTTATTTGTTATAAGTTCATTTAAGTTTGTTAATAAGTTAATTACGTATGTTTAACTTAATTTCCTATGTTTAAGTTAGGTTAGTCATTTATGTAGTTTGTATAAGTTAGTTTAGGTAGCTTGTTTTTGTCTAGTTAGTTTGTTAAGTTTGTTATAAGTTTGGTTAAGTGAGTAAACGTAATTTACTTGTTATAAGTTCATTTAAGTTTGTTAATAAGTTAATTACGTACGTTTAACTTAATTTCCTATGTTTAGGTTAGGTTAGTCATTTATGAAGTTTGTTTAAGTTAGTTTTTACGTAGCTTGTTTATGTCTAGTTAGTTTGTTAAGTTTGTTATAAGTTTGGTTAAGTGAATAAAGGTAATTTACTTGCTATATATGTTATATTTTAGTTAAGGTTAGGTAAAGCCCTTTAAAAATTTATTAAACCATATATTTAGTAGGTACTTAAAGCCTAATCTCATTTAGACTTTGAATTCATACCTCTTTGGTTATCTCCGATCCACGTAAGTTTCATGAACATAACTTTATTTTTGTTAGCCGATTTATTACACTCTTTGTGGTCCAGAATAATGAAAATACAAGGTATTGCGGGAATATTTTAAGTTTGGCGGAAATGTTACTTAGAGGAAACAAGTAAGTTCCTTAATTTAGTATTTTCATATTAATATATTTGGGTTATGGTTTGGGTTTGCATGATATATAGGGACTTTCGTATTATGTTTATGCATAACGGTTCATATGTTTATTTATTGAACATTATTACACTCATGAAAATGTCATTGTGAACGAATGAGTATGCTCATTTAAGTTTGCGCTTATTATTGCGATCTTCTACATCAAAAAGTTCGATTGCGCTATATAACGTTGTGATTTTGTATAATGTGTGAAACAACTTATGGTCGTAGATATGTTGAGTTTGACTAATTTTCGTTGTGATTTTTTGTGTGAAAAATTAGTAAATACTTATCGCTATGGTTTTGTATAATACTCATTTTCATTTTCTAACCTTCTATATAGTTATCTTTGCAATGGATCCAGTCCTTGAGATCCATCAACTTTGTTGCAACTCCAATCTACTCACGAGATCGACGCGAACCTGGAGGGCGAGGTAAGGCCATTTTACATGAATGCGTCATTTTTACAACAATATTGTATCAAATACATACATTAATACATTATCAATTCGAAGGTTTACGAAACAATGCGCGTACGTCGAAGACGTAGGGTCGTTGATCGAACGATGCGATATCATTCTAGGATGATCCCATATCTCCGTTCATGGGTTCTATGGGATATCCGGGTAGCATTTTTCAGCCTTAATTGGGCTTTAATTACTTGCGTTTGTAGAGAGATGGCGCCCTGAGACGCATACTTTTCATATGCATTGTGGGGAGTGCACAATTACACTCCAAGACGTGCGAGTGCGAGATTGGATTACCTATTGAAGGTATGCTGTGATTTGGAACGACAGACGCGAGACTATCCGACGTCTGCGAGAGGCTACTTGGACGAACTCTGGTGGAGATGACATCGTAGGTTGTAAACTTAAGGTCGATTGGCTTGAGCGTAACGTTCCGGCAATAGATGATGAAAGCGATGAGGAGTCGGTCCAACGTTACGTTCGATCGTACATACTACAACTCATTGGTGGTTGTCTTTTCGCCGACAAGTCCAATCGGTTCGTACATTTGATGTTCCTACCTTTCTTTGGAGGATTTCCAAGTAGCGAGGCCAATATAGTTGGGGAGTGCATGTTTGGCTTATTTGTACAAGGAGTTGTGTCGCGGATCTCGCGCGAGGGCACATGAGGTTCTTTGGCGCCTCCATTCTTGTACAAGCTGTGGGCATGGGACAGATTTCCATTCATAGCACCGCGACGTCGCGTGTATCTAGAGCTCAACAAACGAATGGTGGATGGCCAAAATATGCTTATGGACGTTCCACTCGGACACGAGGTATTAAAGTCGATTTCTCATTACTTTGCAAATAATTCTTGTCCATGTTCATTTATCATAACTTATTGTTTCCTACACGAGATGGCTCGATGCATTTTCGGTTTCACATAATGCGACGCACGTCGTATCGGCATACCGTGATGCACTCGACTCTCGAGGCATGAGGATGATATGGTGTGGCAACCATATAATGAACTCATGGGGTCTCTTCCCGAAATCTTGTACAAATGGTCAAGGCGGTTGGCTCTCGACGTGTCCCCCGATTTGTTTCCACATTGTGGAGTGGCATCGACCTGAAAGGGTCATGAGACAATTCGGCATGGTACAAGTAGTGCCAACTAATTGTGCCTACGATGCCAAACTGCACCGCATCGAATTGCGTGGACATCATCATGAAAATTGGGTGACTTTTCACGCAAGCTACATAAACATGTGGGAAAATCGTGGGGACACCATTGCGACAGCGGCATTGAATGAAGGGCATGACCATCAAGACTACATGACGTGGTATCGATCGGTCACTAGGAGATTCATAGGACACGACGGGGCGTTACGTGACTACTCGGTAATCTGCTAACTATTAATTTTCCTCAAACATTTAATATTATATATTGCGTGATTTGAGAACTTATTTTTTATATTTCAGCGTAACTTGGTGCATCGACTTAGGCGTGTGTTTATTGAGGATGGGTACGAGCAAGGTCTTGCTGCCCTTGATGAAGGGATTAAAATTTTGGACGAAGATGAACGACAAAGGTCTAATCTTTCGCATGACGGAACTGACGTCCAACAAGACATAGATGAGGATATTAAACAAGAAGATGAAGAAGACGATCAAGGCGAACCAAACATAGAGGTGAGAAGAAGACGAACACGACCGAGAGGCGTGCGGGAACGCACCGGACGTCCTCGTCCCCAGCGTCCATCTACTCGGAGGCGAGGTTCTTTGCGAGAGAGTAGTAGACCTTCTCCTCCCGGCACGTTCATCTCGTTCGAGAGTGAGTAGAAGAGATAATGTTGGCGAGAGTAGTCATTCTTCTCATGGGTATATACCAGCATCTTCCACACCCCAACCAGAACCTCATATGTTTGTACCCAGGCCGCCGAGCGTGAATCTTCCTCCTTACCATTTTGATCCGTACGCACCTGGGCCTTCGTCTTCATACGTGGATCCACGTGGAATGCCTCATCATCAAACGTATCCATCACTCCCTCCATACATGCCTAGTCCATACACTCCTACTCCGTATAATTACAATATGGCGTATAGCGGAGACCCTTCATTCATGAACTTGTTGACCATGCCGCGACCTCATGTTCCATTCCCCTGACCTCATGCGGGAAGCCGGTATTTCGGGATGGTTCCACCTCCAATTTTTGGTAGCATCGATGTAGCAGAGGTGAGTCGAGTCAAGAACCGGAGAGAAACGCATCAATCTACTCGACTTGATTCATCGCAAGACCAGCTACCTCAACCAGGATGTACAACCACATCGTCCAACTAGACAAAGAGTACGCCCGGTTTGCTTCACCGAGGAACAACGTCAACGGAACCGCCGAAATAGACCGCATGATGAGTTTACTTGATGTCATAGTGATTTGTAAATAACTTATATTTTGGGTTGACAAAGTACGTGTATTCAACCTTCTCATTGAATAAACTTATTTATCATGTTTTCCATATTATAATAATTTCGTAGATGTGATTACTCTTCAATAGTTAGTTTAGTTTGTTAAGTTAGTTTAGGTTATATGTTTAATTTAACTTAAGTGGTTAGCTTAGTTAGTTAGGTGTCGGTGGTTAGGTTATATTATTTTAGTTTGGTTAGGTTAATTAGCTTAGTTAGTTTTGTTTAGGTGTTGAGGTTATGTTTGTTTAGTATAGTTGAGTTAGGGTATGTTCCTTAGTGTAGTTTAGTTAATTTAGGTTACGTACTTTGGTTAGGTTAGGTTAGTCGAGTTTAGTTCACAAGTAACTCTCGAGCTACTTGGATGTTTGTGTAGTTTCGTTTGGTGGTTAACGTGGATCGTTTTTGGTTGTTTGTTTAGTTAGTTAAGTTAGTTATTTTACTTTACTTAGTTTGTATTGTTTAGGTGGTTAGGTTAGTTAGGTTAGTTAAGGTTAGTTAGGTTAGTTAATGTTAGTTAGTTTAGTTTGGTTAGTTCCATTTAGTTAGTACGTTTAGTTTGCAATTAAGCTAGTTAAATTAGTTATTTTAGTTTACTTAGTTTGTATTGTTAGGTGGTTTGGTTAGTTAAGGTTAGTTAGTTTAGTTTAGTTTAGTTTGTTAGTTAGTTACTTACTTAGTTTAGTTGAGGTTAGTTAGTTACTTAGTTTAGTTTGGTTTTGTTAAGTTAGTTTAGTTAGTTTAGGTTAGTTAGTTTAGTTTGGTCAAGGTTAGTTAGTTAGTTATTTTAGTTTACTTTGGTTAGTTAGTTTGGTTTTGTTAAGTTAGTTTAGGTTAGTTAGTTTAGTTTGGTTAAGGTTAGTTAGTTAGTTATTTAAGTTTACTTTGGTTAGTTAGTTAGTTAGTTAAGTTAATTTAGTTAGTTTATTCAAGGTTACTTACTTATTTAGTTTAGTTTGGTTTGGTTAGGTTAGGTTAGTTAAGGTTAGTTTAGTTAGTTAGTTAGTTAGTTAGTTACTTAGTTAGTTGGTTAGTTAGTTAGTTAGTTAGTTTAGTTTGGTTAGTTAGTTAGTTAGTTTAGTTTGGTTAGGTTAGTTTAGTTTAGTTTAGTTTAGGTTAGTTTAGTTTGGTTAGTTAAGGTTACTTAGTTTAGTTAGTTAGTTAGTTAGTTTGGTTAGGTTAGTTAAGGTTAGTTAGTTTACTTTACTTTGGTTACTTAGCTAGTTAGTTAGGTAGTTATTTAGTTTAGTTTGGTTTGGTTGGATTAGTAAAGGTTTCTTACTTTACTTTAGTTAGTTAGTTAGTTAGGTAATGTTAGTTAGTTTAGAATAGAAAGTTGAAGGTTGAAACCAATATATTCAAAATTGGTTTTTTTTTTTAATACAAATATAAACTCCTCGTATGGATATTCAAATTTGGTTGTAATTGTCGAGATCGCTCGCAGCAGCAGCAACTGACAGCCCGGAGCGAGAGGACGGAGCGGCGAGAATGTCGCGGACCAGCGGCAATGAGGACGAGATCGGCGAGTCGGGTTGGTGATGGGCGGTGACATGGCGGCGACGTGGGAGGGTTTGTATAGATAGCGCCTTTTCAAAAGGCGCTATACGTACATGTGGTCGCCACCTCGGCGCATGTCGGCACCCACCTCAAACGCAAATTTTTGCTCAATAACGCCTTTTGAGAAGGCGTTATTGAGTGAGTGTATGTGGCGCTGACGTGGCGCTGAGGTGGCGACCACATGTACAGATAGCGCCTTTTGAAAAGGCGCTATCTGTACAAACCCTGCCACATCAGCGCCACGTCACCGAAAACGAAAAAACACCCCACTTAATAACGCCTTCTCAAAAGGCGTTATTGCCTACATCCGGGATAAAAAAAAAAACACTCTCTATTTTGTGAAAAAAAATGTAAAACACCCCTACTTGTGGAAAAACCCCTTGTTTTAGTACATCGACTTTTACTTTTTAGCATTTGATCGCCTTTTTAGCATTGATCTTCTTGAAAGCCATTTGATGAATGGTTTTTTTTCCTTTGTTGCATTGTTTGAAATAATTTTTTTTTTTTTTTTTTTCGGTTTAAACACTCCAAACTGATTTTTCCAATTTACATTTCATTAATTGTTTAGTTATTAACTTGGCCTTTGATTTCGATAATGTTAAGTGATTTTACATAGCCATTTTCATTCATAAAAGATTATGTCCAAGTGTATTTAAACTAATTGTTGTAATTGTTGCTCTTTTAACATTTCCTCCGTTTTTTCGGGTGTATTCTCGGGCCCTTGCTTTTTTTTTTTCCCTGGGAAGAGAAGTCGTGACCGCAAGTCACGACTTCCACTATAGGCAAGTCGTGAGTGGAAATCACGACTTGCACAGAACGTGATTTCCACTCACGTTTTCCACCCCAGTCACTTGCTCGCGTCGCGTCCTATGTGGCACCCTACGTGGCACTAAGTGTGTTATATTGGGAATTATTTCAGAAGATATGTTTTTTTTTTAATTTTTTCTGTAAATTCTATTAATCAGGCAAAAAGTCCGTGCGTTGTAGATATCTACAAAAATTAAAATTAAAATTATCCGAATAGAATGAATTGATCTCATCTCTTTCTATATATATATATATATAGAGAGAGAGAGAGGGAGCCATGTAGCCAAAGTTTGTTAGAATTTTTTTTTTGTCTAAAGATCAAAGAGAGAGAGCGCGCTAGAGAGAGAGAGAGAGATCAAACTAAGATTAGAATTCATTAACGACGCAGGCATGATGGAGAATGAGATGATGAACAACAATAATAGTAATATTCTGCACCACCAACTGCCGTGGGGTTTAACTTTTAATCCCACCGATGAAGATCTTATGCGCTACTTGAGGGCCAAAGTAGATAACATTCAACTTCCTTTCGTCGACCCCATCCTCGAATTTGACGTTTTCACCGTGGACCACCCCTCTCAGTTATTCTACTTGCACCGTATGTAATAAACTATCTTCATCAATCACTACATACAATTTAATTAGTTATCGATCTAGCATCTATGGTACTTTTCTTTTATAGGTGCATGTTTTTGTTTTTAACGTGCATGGTTTAACTAGGGTTTTAAGTAGGTTTCTTGTTGCATGATCTTTCTTTTCTTTTCTTTCTTTTCTTTCTTTTCTTTTCTGAGTGTACGATCTTTTTTTACACATGCATGCGTGCACGCTATTTGGTAATTTATTTTTTAAGGTGTTTTAGAGTACCATCTTTTATTACAGTTTAATTAGGGTTTACAGTTGGTGTTAAAAAAATTAGTATTTAATTAAGGTTCTTGATGATCTTTAGCTTTTAACTTTTTAGGTCAAATATTTATGTGACACTGCTTGCATGCTTACTTGGTTTGGTTAATGCAGAGGAGTTAATGAATGAAACCCACGTATACTTTTACATCAAAAAGAGTGGGAAAGTTCGCAGTGCCGGCAATGGGCGTTGGATCGCCAACAAAGGTCCAGTCAATATATTTAGCAGTGAGGGAGAAATGATGGGGGAGAGGAGATCATTGGTTTATTACAATTCAAAGGAAAAGATACCCGCAAAAAAAGACCAGGTGGATCATGAACAGTATAGGCTACCCAATCTCCGACCCCACCATCATGTATCGACTCATCGTCGAAAGTAAGTATATATAATTACCAACCTGTCTAAATTCATTGGGTTATATACTTAATCAATATTTCTCGAGTTGGATAATTAGTTACTAATTAGTTGTGATTTGTATTTGATTATTACGGGACCACTTTTGGACTTTATGCAAAATTGGTGAGGCAGGGAAGAACCTCTGGTGATAATGAACAAGTTCTTCCCCGCCTCGGCGCTTCAGAAATTCTGGCCGCATCGATGTTACAACAGGTTGATAATGTGGAATTGGTGCCTCAAGAAGTCAACTGGAAGAAGCTTTGGAGGCAAAGATTACCAAAGTAGTAATAATGTTCCCTCACAACAACAACAACAAAGAATGACAACAATCGAATGTGATGATGATGGTGATCAAGGTTGGATTGATAACTTGGAATCAACTATGGAGGTTGACTGGCGAGGAACAACAACCACAAGTACACAAAATAGATGATCAACAATTATTAATGGGGCCTCATCATGATCAGCAAGTAGATGATCAACAACAAGAACATCAACATGACAACCACTATTTGAGCAAAGACCAACCACAAGTACTACAATGAAAGACACCGATGATAATATTATAAATGTCGAGGATTATGATGATATTTCTCCATGCATATGCCTTGATGAATATCAAGGCAACTTCGACTCGTGGATGGAGACAATTAAAAAGCGTGGCCACGATGATCAGCAACATCAATTTGATGATGAGGAGGAGGATGATCAAGATTGGATTGAGAACTTGGAATCAACACTGGAGGTTGATGATGAGGAACAACAACCACTCCAACAGCTGCCATTAATTCATCAACAATTTGATCAGCAACACCAACCATGGCCACAAGTACTACATCAACACACTGATGATAATATTATAACTGTTGAGGATTATGATGATATTCCTCCATGCATCTTCCTTGATGAATATCAAGACAACTTCGACTCGTGGATGGAGACAATTAAGAAGCGCGACCATAATGATCAGCAGCAGCAAGTTGATGAGGAGGAGGAGCCATCCCCCAAGCATGCTAAAGTTAGAGTAGCTAATTGAAGACCAATTTTTATATGAATCATGCATTTTAGTTCAATTTGTTGTGGAGTATGCATGCACAAAACAATGTATATATGCACTATTTGTTGTAACATTTTTTTTTTTCATCAACAAATTCAATACGATTCAGTTTATTTGTTTGTAAATAAATACAACCTTGCATTTAATTGATTGTTGATCATATACGGATGAATAGCATGTTATGGTTAATTAAGTTATTCTGGCAAATTAGTTTTATGAACCAGCTAGGCTTGCATATATAGCTAGCAGGATTGACGACTACAAGGAATTACCACTGTTTGATTATGCCAAACTTGTGAATTAAGATCTCATCACTAGAGTTTAAAACTTGTGAATTAACAAAAGCAAAACTAAGCAATGACAATAGATGAGTGGCACCATTAGATAAAGCTACTCTTTAATTAGTTTTAACCAATGTGTAGTATCAACTATTCAAAAAAGTTTCACCAACCATTACAAGAAGAGAGGCTGCATATTTAACAAAAGCGCAAAGAACAACAACAACAACAACAACAACATAGCCTCAGTTCCAAATTAACAAATAATCCCATATTGAAATCAAGGTTAGATATAATTGGGGGCATTTTAAAGGCCCATGAGGAGAAAAGAATATTGAAGCCACCATTGCTTGGGACATATACGAAACAGGCATCTAATAACACATACAAGAACTTTAGCTGTACGAGATACATGACCAATAAAATCGCAAACTAGCCACAACTAAGTCATGTATGAAGCACTTTCTCCATACATAATATCTTCTTGCTCGAATAGATAATGAAAAGCCCAAGCAGAGCCTATCAAAGCATGACGTAAAATTATGTGCCTCATTGGGCTTCAAAAAAAAAAAAAAAACTAAGCGCACATTACAAATTCATCGGATCAAAACAAAATTCGAGAGAAAAAAACAACTCTTTAGAAACTAAAGCTGCACAATGGGCACATTACACTTGCAAGCAAGAGAAAAGGCTATAGAATGAAGTCTCCCCGAGGCCCGGCCACGGGTGTGAGACAAGATGCGTTTGCAATTTCCACATTGATCATGTTCACATCAAAGTCAATAAATCCGAGATGGGCACGTTCCGTTTGGCGAGTCTTGGTTTTGCAAGAGCAAGCTTTTTTGTGGATCCCCAAGACTAGCTCACCAACATATGGCTCGCATGTAAAATTATGCTTAATATTGAACCAACACACATTTAAGTCCATGTTCTAGAAGAGTTTCTTGCCTCAAGTCTTCTAGACAAATAACTAGAAATCTGCCATCCAATGGCTTGTTAAATGGCGAACCAAGCCCATGAAGCCCAATGCTCTTGTTGATTTTTCCTTTCTGATCGTGTGGTTCAAGATGCTTAATGCCCTCATTTGACTTGCATACAATTGCAAGCATATGGTCTAATCCTAAATCCTGGAATGGAAATTTAATATAACAAAAAAGCGTTAATTCAGTAGTGCACAAATAATTACGAGGAAGAGGTAAATATTGCTTGGTGCGAGAAGCCCGTAACCTCCCCTTATCATCGTTAAAAGAAATCCATAAACTAATTTATTTGATTTGAAGTACCCACATAGTGCTATGGAAAAGCCAGCAAATCACAAGCAACCATGTAAAAAATTCTTTGTTTTAGAGTCCTATAGGCAACATTGCCAATGGGGAGCGATTGTATATTTTCAAAAAACAATAGGATTTAGTTAACTTTTACCGAATGCCTAAGAATTACACGACTAAAATAATGAGATAATGAATATCTTGGATGATAAAGGCACATTAACATCTATTTTCCAACAAAATCCGTATAGCATAAAACCCAAAATAAGCACCGCAATATGCAAAAATATGTTGTGAAAACTAAACTACAAGGAAAATAGAATTGAAAACTAAATCATAATCGTGAGTCCCGACTGCTAAGATTGTCGTCTTCAACTTTCTTTGAGTGTAGCTACAACTCCCACACATTATTGATCAATGATGGATTTGAAGCGATCCGTGTGGCCATTTTTCAACTCACAAACAACACGAGCTGCAGAATTTTCGATTTGTGAAATTTGTGCTATTGTCTTCTCCTCAGACTATGCTAATACAATGTGGCTAGAAATGAGTAGTTGCATAAGGAGGGTGGGATCAAACATATTAGGTATATCTAAGGGCTTGGGACCTCCAAAGAAGGAAACATGGTGGTGGAACGAGGATGTCCAACGAGCAATTAAGACTAAAAGAGATATGTATAGGAAAATACCTAAGTGTCAAGATGAAGATGCGTACAAACAATATAGAGAAGCTAGAAAACAAGCTAAAAAAGTAGTTAGTCAAGCTAAAACGAATTTCATGGAAGATCTATATACAAAGTTAGGTAATAGAGATGGCGAAAAATATATATATAGGCTAGCCAAATTAAGAGATAAAAAGAAACAAGACCTAAGTCATGTAAAATGTATTAAGGACGAAAATCAAAATGTTTTAACGCGCGAGGAGGACATTAAGGAGAGATGGAGAAGTTACTTCGATAGTTTATTTAATGATGACTAAGTTGATGCTATAATAGATGAAAACCCACACCAAGAAAGAAATGTAAACTATACACGCAATATTAGAATTGTAGAAGTTAAAGAGGCATTGAAAAGAATGAAAATAGGAAAGCATGTGGCCCGAGATGAAATACCCATAGAGGTTTGGAAATGCTTAGGAGAAATCGGATTGACTTGGTTGACAAAACTTTTCAATAAAATTTTAAAATCAAAACGGATGCCAATGGATTGGAGAAGAAGCACGCTTGTGCCAATCTTCAAAAACAAAGGAGACATTCAAAGTTGCTCAAACTACCGGGGAATTAAACTCATGAGTCACACTATGAAAGCTGTGGGAGAGGATAATTGACAATAGGCTAAGGAGAGAAACAACAATATCGAGAGAACCAATTTGGTTTCATGCCAGGAGGTCAACTATGGAGGCGATTTTCCTTGTAAGACGATTGTTAGAAAAATATAGAGAAAAGAAAAAAGATCTTCATATGGTATTCGTAGATTTAGAAAAAGCATATGATAGGGTCCCTAGAGATGTTCTTTGGTGGGTTCTAGAAAGAAAAAGAGTGCACGCTAGATACATAGACACTATTAAAGATATGTACGATGGAGTAGTAACGAGTATAAAGACATTTGGAGGAGCTACAAAAGAATTTCCCATTACGATAGGACTACATCAAGGATCGGCTTTAAGCCCATATCTATTTACTTTAGTTATGGATGAATTAACTAGACATATTCAAGAGGATATACCATGGTGTATGCTATTTGCAGATGATATTGTCTTAGTGGATGAAACTAAAGATGGAGTGAATAGGAAATTAGAACTACGGAGAAATACATTAGAATCTAAAGGCTTTAAGTTGAGTAGGACGAAAACGGAATACATGCCTTGTGAGTTTGGAAACACTAGACATCGAGATGACGGAGTGGTAAAATTAGGGGAAGTAGAAGTTCCTAGGGTAAACCACTTTAGGTACCTAGGTTCAATCATACAAAATGATGGTAACATTGAAAATGATGTCACACATAGAATCCAAGTGGATGGAAGAAATGGCGGAGTGCAACGGGGGTGATTTGTGATTGACATGTTCCTACTAAGTTAAAAGGAAAATTTTATAGGACCACAATTAGGCCAGCTATGCTCTATGGAAGTGAATGTTGGCGGTAAAGCAACAACAATTACATAAAGTGAATGTAGCAGAAATGAGGATGCTTAGGTGGATGTGTGGTAAAACTCGTAAAGATAGAATAAGAAATATAGAAATTCAAAGACAAGTAGGAGTAGCACCAATTGATACAAAGATTAGGGAAGGGCGGTTGCGGTGGTTTGGTCACCTGCAAAGACGGCCTACAAATGCCCCAACTAGAAAACTTGACTCAATAGAAAGCGTAGAAATTCGACGAGGTAGGGGTAGACCAAAGTTAACATGGGATGCATTAATTAAGAGAGATTTGAATGGTTTGCAAAGCTCACCATCAATTGCACTTAATCGAGCACAATGGAAAAGTTTGATCCATGTAGCCGACCCCAGTATTTGGGACTGAGGCTATGTTGTTGTTGTTGTTGTTGTTGTCTTCTCCTCAGACTGAGAGCCATCAAGATTCCCATTTTCAACCTAAGCTCCAATTGATGACGAGTTGTACTTCCCTTGGCTAACTGAAAAGTCATATTTGCATTAGAAAAAAAAATGCATGTTTGAATTGGAACGTGGTTTTACCACCAAAAAAATCAACATGGTTTACAAAAAAAAAGACTTTCAAAATATAAGCATTTGTTTCCTTAAAAGAAAAAAAAAACATAAAAAGTATTTGTACAGATTATAATTTCGAGTATAAACTTTTTTAACAACAATGAGGCACGATTGGCACCGTGTTTTTCAAGTGAGAATCGGTTTGCAAGCTTCAAAGAGGACTGCATGAGCCACCGGTAGCTAATACGATTTTGCGTTCCTTATCCGCAGCAGGCCGCTTGGTTGCTCCATAAAGAGCGCTCATTTTCTCCCGCCCCGACATCTGCAATTTCAACATCCAATTCTTTAGCGGACTTGGATCCAAGCGCCCTTTAACAATGAAGTTGGAGTTATCCGAGGACGGTCTCCGGCGATGCTTACTTCGTTAGCACTACAAACTTACGGCAATATCACGACAATGTTCATGAAAAAAATGTAAAGAGAACAGTGAACATCAAGTCCCTTGTAAAGCTAAATATTATACGGAATAATCATGTTTATATAAGCTCCATGTTACCTAGAAGAAGTTGCCTTGCGAAAGCTGAATGATCTTTGTCATTTGCCATTGCTACAACAAGAGCCAATGGCGAGTTTGGATGCGTCATATTAATAATGAGCATTATGTCTTCTTTATCCAGATCAATAATAAATAATGACAAATTTTTATCTATACTATAAAATTTTGCTTTCTTGAGCAATATATAATATAGAGTAGCTAACTTATTACGAGCAGAAAGGAGAAAAACATGAATTACTCAGAGATTACTATATTCCATCTAGCTACAATAAATAAAGTAGATGATATTGTCTTAGTAGATGAAACTAAAGATGAAGTAAATAAGAAATTAGAACTCTAGAGGAATACATTACAATCTAAAGGCTTTAAGTTGAGTAGGACGAAAACCGAATACATTCACTGTGAGTTTATAAACACTAGACATCGATGACGGAGTGATAAAATTAGGGGAAATAGAAGTTCCTAAGGTAAACCACTTTAGATACCTATGATCAATCATACAAAATGATAGCAACATTGAGAATGATGTCACACATAGAATTCAATTTGGAAGGAAAAAATGGCGGAATGCAACAAGGGTGATTTGTGATCGAAAATTTTATAGGACCGCAATTAGGCGGATATGCTCTATGAAAGTGAATGTTGGGTGGTAAAGCAACAACAATTACATAAAATGAACGTAGCAGAAATGAGGATGCTTAGGTGGATGTGTGGTAAACTCGTAAAGATAGAATAAAAAATATAGAAATTCAAAGACAAGTAGGAGTAGCACCAATTGATACAAAGATTAGGGAAGGGCGATTGCGATGGTTTGGTCACCTGCAAAGACGGCCTACAAATGCTCCAACTAGAAAACTTGACACAATAGAAACTGTAGAAATTCGACGAGGTAGGGGTAGACCAAAGTTAACATGTGATACATTAATTAGGAGGGATTTGAATGGTTTGCAAAGCTCACCATCAATTGCACTTAATCGAGCACAATGGAAAAGTTTGATCCATGCAACCGACCCCAGTTAATTTGGGACTGAGGCTATGTTGTTGTTGTTGTTGTTGTTGTTGTTGTTGTTGTTGTTGTTGTTGTTGTTGTACAATAAATAAAGTCATTAATTGTAGGAGCTTGGACTCTATTTGTAACTCTATGCACACTTTTTCCTAACTTTTCTTTGGGTGAGTTTTGACTTTATGCACACTTAATCGGTAATGCGGCGGCATGCAGGAAAAGCTAGACGGATGAGAGTGTTGACTCTATGTCAGGCTTCAGCCTATTCTCTCGCTTGTTTATCGTAGAGGAAGTGTGTCCATGCGGACTTGTGGAGCTAGGGAGCATCACATTTTTTTTCTTTGTCATGAATATAACATAATACGCAGGTTTGGCATATTGAGTTTACCATGCGAGACATCTAGGTTATATTCAAGAGGAAAAACTACCAATGATTAATTAATTGTTGACATGATTAATTAAAAATGTAATGCTCCCTGGCTCATTAATTAAGTGAGAAGCTGGTAGTCGAACATGAGTAACTGTTGACACAAATCTCTACATTTCGACAACACGCGCGAAAAGTCACTACTTGCAACCCCCTCAAGAATCGCACCAAGGGACTAAATAGTGAATTCCTCCTTGTTAGCATCAACCATTGAGTGATAATGTGTACCTAAATGTAACCGTAGTGAGGTGTATTGTATCAATATCTTGTCCGCCTAATCATTGTAATTAGTTAGACAGTTAAGAGTGTGTCAGGAGGTGTGATTAACAACTTGTATGTACGTTTGTGATGTTACACAGAGTATATAAATGAGAGAGACTTAGTTATCTTGTTAAGACAGATTGTTGAGATGATGTTCTTGTATTCTGTAGTGACTTAATCTGTGTGTTATCACTCCTAATCACAGCTCAAATCAATGATTAATTAATTGATGCTCACCAAGACCAATACAAATAAAAGCTCATTTTTCTCAGCCTAAACAAATAAAAGAGCTAAATGATTCAGACAAGTATGAGTTAAAAGATGTTTGTTAGATACAAAAGAGTACTAGGACAAAGAAACTACTTTACCTAGAAAATTTGCTCCACAAAGTTTTTGATGGGAATTCCATCAATTGTAGCAACTAAAAACATGTACCAAACATAAAGAACAACACACAATATACAAAAAATAGAATTGGAAAGGAAGCCAAATAGTAGTAACTCAACATAAGATTCCAACACTAGTACTAGTACTGTATTGCTCGAACTTCACCGCCTCTCATATCCCATTTTCAATGAAAATCTCCAAAAAACAAGCAAAACCAAATAAACCCAAAAGAATTCAGGCTTCAAATCCACATATTTGAACAGGATAAGCCCATTAAAGACATGAAGACGATGTGAGCTACAAACAATAAGAATATATATATGCCCAGATCAAAACATATGGATTAGTAGCATGGAAAGGATCGATCGAGTCATTGCCAATTTTGAAGGTATCTACATGCATAAAAGTCGCATAGCACCATGAAATAGATGAAAATAAGTGTAATGGAAATTCATACCTATAAGAAATGTCCACAGGGATCAAAACATATGAATTACTCCTAACCTCCACCCCTTCGCCTCTGTTTCTCACCACCTTCCTCCGCCTTTTCTCCACCCAACATTGGTGTGCAGCCCTAACATGCACACCTTCGCAATGTCCTTGGATTGATGAGTGTATGAAGAACCCTCACTCACTGCTTTCCTCAATGTCTTCAACGCAGACCATATATTCTCCTTGTCGTTCGATTCATTCACCTTTTCGCTGTTGGATGTGCATTGAGATTTATATTAGCAGGACCCCACAGTGCATCCAACGGACTAGAAATGGACCACGTAGATATATTTATTGTACGTAGTGCCAATTTTGTTAATTATTAATAGATTTATTTTTATCTTACTACAATTAATATCTTAACATCTAAATAGATATCTACAAAAATAAAAACAAAATTATCCGAATTGAATGAATCCAATCTCATCTCTTTTTATATCAAAATTAGAATCTTTTCTTTTTGTTGTCTAAAAATCAAAGAAAGAGAGAAAGATCAAACTAAGATTCAAGAATTCATTAGCAACGCGTGCATGATGGAGAATGAGATGATGAACAACAATAATAGTAATATTTTGTACCACCAACTACCGTGGGGTTTAACTTTTAACCCCACCGATGAAGATCTTATGCGGTACTTGAGAGCCAAAGTAGACAACATTCAACTTCCTTTCGTCGACCCCATCCTCGAATTTGACGTTTTCACCGTGGATCACCCCTCCCAATTATTCTACTTGCACCGTATGTAATAAACTATCATCAACAATCACTACATGCAATTTAATTGGTTATTGATCTAGGATCTAGGGTACTTTTCTTTATATGTGTATATTTTTGTTTTTAATGTGCATAGTTTAACTAGGGTTTTAGGTATGTTTCTTGTTGCATGATCTTTGTTTTTTTTTTTTTTTTTTTTTTTCGAGTGTACGATCTTTTTTACAAGTGCATGCGTGCACGCTATTTGATAATTTGTTTTTTTAAGATGTTTTGGAGTACCATCTTTTATTACAGTTTAATTAGAGCTTACAGTTGGTGTTAAAAAAATTAGGATTTTTTAAGGTTCTTGATGATCTTTAGCTTTTTTTACTTTTTAGGTCAAATATTTTACGTAACACTGCTTGCATGCTTCTTGGTTTGGCTAATGCAGAGGAGCCAATGAATGAAACCCACGTATACTTTTACATCAAAAAGAGCGGGAAAGTTCGCGAGTCTTGGCAATGGCGCTGGATCGCCAAAGAACGGTCCGATCAATATATTTAGCAGTGGGGAGAAATGATAGGGGAGAGGAGATCATTGGTTTATTACAATTCAAAAGAAAAGATACCCGCAAAAAAGACCAGGTGGATCATGAACGAGTATAGGCTACCCAATCTCCAGCCCGCAATCATGTCCGACTCATCGTCGAAAGTAAGTATATATAATTACCAACTGTCTAAATTCATTGGGTTATATACGTATCAAGATTTCTCAGTTGGATAATTAGTTACTAATCAGTTGTAATTTGTATTTGATTATTACAGGACCCCTTTTGGACTTTATGTAAAATTGGTGAGACGGGAAGAACCTCTGGCGATGATGAACAAGTTCTTCCCCCACCTCGGCCACAGTCGCATCAGATGTTACAACAGGTTGATAATATGGAATTGGTGTCTCAAGAAGTCAACGGAGGAAGCTTTGGAGGCAAAGATTACCAAAGTAGTAATAATGTTCCCTCACAACAACAACAACAGCAGCAGCAACAACAATCTGAATGTGATGATGATGGTGATCAAGGTTGGATTGATAACTTGGAATCAACTCTGGAGGTTGATGACGAGGAACAACAACCACAAGTACACAAAATAGATGATCAACAATTATTAATGGGGCCTCATCATTATCAGCAAATAGATGATCAACAACAGCAACAACAACCACTATTTGAGCAGCACCAACCACAAGTACTACAACAACACACTGATGATAATATTATAAATGTCGAGGATTATGATAATATTTCTCCATGCATATGCCTTGATGAATATCAAGGCAGCTTCGACTCGTGGATGGAGACAATTAAGAAGCGCGGCCACGATGATCAGCAGCAGCAATTTGATGATGATGATGATGAAGATGATCAAGACTGGATTGAGAACTTGGAATCGACTCTGGAGGTTGATGAGGAGGAACAACTGTGAAGGAACATGTGGGCCCACACGTGGGGCCCACATGCAAAGAAAACAAACGCGTGAAACAAAAACGCGTGGAACAAAAATTTTTTCGTTTCATTCGGTGAGACGCGTTGTCCAACGCGTCTCACGCGTAAAAACACGCCTATAAATAGGCCCAACGTCTCCTGAACAAAATGTAGAGAAGCAGAAGCTCAGAGCACAAGATAGCAGTGCAAAGTGCAAGTGTGCTCTGTTGTGAGCAAATAGAGAGTGAGTGTTCTCCTATTATAAAGAGAGATATTTTCAGTGTTTCTCCTTTATAAATAGAGAAATTGTGTAACACCTACTATTTTTCTCATAGTAAATTCTTCTATCCTTGCCCGTGGTTTTTACCCTAATTTGTTTGGGGGTTTTCCACGTAAAAATCTCTGTGTCCATTTTTCTTCACTTTTATTATCCCCAATTATTTGTCGTGGTCTTGCTCTATCCGGTCTATTTTTACAACAAGTGGTATCAGAGCCTAGTTGGAGTGGGTGTATTTACTTATCGTATGCTCTGTGGTTGCCACTAAATAGTGGATCCTCCACATCAGAAAATAAGTCAAATTACTATTCACTTCTTGAAGGTATTTTGCACTATTCGTAGTGGGAGCTAATTTTTGCTCAGTACTTTGTGATAGAAGCTATGGCGACAAAGTTCAAGATTGAGAAATTCAACGGGAGTAATTTCTCACTGTGGAAATTAAAGATGAAGGCTATCCTGAGAAAGGATAATTGTTTGGCGGCCATCGAGCGAAAGGCCGGTGATTTTGAAGACAACGCCAAATGGAACGAGATGGACGAGAATGCTATTGCAAATCTTCATCTGTCACTAGCTGATGGAGTATTGTCAAGCATTGAAGAGAAGAAAACTGCCAAGGAGATCTGGGATCACCTTGGAAAATTGTACGAGGCCAAGTCACTCCACAACAAAATTTTTCTGAAGAGGAAATTATACACTCTACGGATGGCGGAGTCTACTTCAGTGACGGAGCACATCAATGCGATGAATACACTATTTTCTCAACTCACATCATTGAGTTATAAAATAGAATCGCAAGAACGTGCTGAACTTCTGCTTCAAAGTCTACCGGATTCGTATGATCAACTCATCATCAATCTGACAAATAATCTCTTAACGGATTGTTTAGCCTTTCTATGATGTTGCAGCTTGTTCTAGAAGAAGAAAATCGGCGCAAGAACAAAGAAGACAGGCAGGCCGGTTCACAACAAGTGGAGGCCCTGACTGTGATGAGAGGAAGATCAACAGAACGTGGCCCCAGTGGGAGTCACAATCATGGTAGATCAAAGTCAAAAAGCAAGAAGAATTTTAAATGCTACAACTGTGGCAAGAAGGGTCATTTGAAGAAAGACTGTTGGAGTTTGAAAAACTCCGATCCTCAAGGAAATGTGGCTAGCACTTCAAATGATGGAGCTGCATTGTGTTGCGAGGCGGCAACAACAACTAAAAGCAGGAAAAGATTCTCTGATGTCTGGATTATCGACTCAGGTGCGACGTATCACATGACCTCTCGAAGAGAATGGTTCCATCACTATGAACCTATCTTAGGAGGATCTGTGTACAGTTGTAATGACCATGCTCTAAAGGTCATTGGCATCGGAACCATCATGTTGAAGATGTATGACGGTACTGTTCGCACTATCCAAGAAGTGCGACATGTGGAAGGCCTCAAGAAGAATCTGCTATCTTTGGGACGATTTGATGATCTTGACTGTGAAATCAAAGTCAAGAAAGGGATCATGAAAATCAGTCGAGGAGCGCTTGTACTTATGAAGGGAGAAAAGGTTGCTGCAAACTTGTACCTGCTCATGGGAGAGACTCTTCAGGAAGGCGAAGCATCAGTTGCTTCAAGTTGTTCAAGTGAGAGATCGCAATGATGATCGGCACCGAAACTTGGACACATGTCCGAACAAGGAATGAAAATCCTTGTTGAGAAGAAGCTACTTCCGGGCCTCACAAAGGTGTCACTACCCTTTTGTGAGCATTGTGTAACAAGCAAGCAACATCGGTTGAAGTTTAACACATCAAATTCTAGAAGTAAGGCTATTCTAGAATTGGTCCACTCTGATGTGTGGCAAGCACCAGTCACATCAGTAGGAGGAGAAAATTATTTCGTGTCCTTCATTGATGATTACTCCAGGAGATGTTGGGTGTATCCAATCAAGAGGAAGCGCAGATGTGTTCGGAATCTTCAAAGTGTTCGAGGCGCGGGTTGAACTTGAATGCGGGAAGAAGATCAAGTGTTTGAGGACTGATAATGGAGGAGAATATACGGCAATGAGTTCGATAGCTTTTGCAAACAGGAAGGCATCAAAAGACAGTTCACTACAGCATACACTCCTCAGCAAAATGGAGTGGCAGAGCGGATGAACAGAACTCTACTAGAAAGAACAAGAGCTATGTTGAGTACTGCAGGCTTAGAAAAAAAGTTTTGGGTCAAAGCGATCAACACCGTTGTTACGTGATAAATCGGGCTCCATCAACGGCAATTGAGTTGAGGACACCGATGGAAATGTGGACTGGTAAACCAGTTGACTATTCAAACCTCCATGTATTTGGAAGTCCAGTGTACGCTATGTACAATGCCCAAGAAACTACAAAGCTAGATCCAAAATCCAGGAAATGCTTATTCTTGGGGTATGCTGACGGAGTAAAGGGGTATCGCCTGTGGGATTCCACTACCCACAAGGTTGTAGTCAGCAGAGATGTTCTCTTTACAGAGGACAAGGTACAACAAATAGAGAAAGATGATAGCATGTCAAAAACTACAACAGTACAGGTGGAATGTGAATCTGAACGAAAGGATTCTTCTGAAGCTGTACCAGAGCATGAGGAGAATGAACCAGGTGAACCTGAAGTTCCAGAACCTCGTAGATCATCTCGCACGAGAAACGCACTGACCGGCACTCGATTATATTATGGAAAGCAATGTTGCATACCGTCTTCTAACCGAGGAAGGAGAACCATCAACTCTTCAAGAGGCAATGCATGGCTCGGAAGCATCTCGATGGATGGCAAATGCAATGGGAAGAAATCGAAGCTCTCCATAAAAATAAAACATGGGAGCTAGTGCCATTACCGGGAGGCGGGAAGCCCATTGGCAACAAATGGGTTTACAAGATCAAACGAAAGCAGATGATGATCAAGTGGAGCGGTATCGTGCAAGATTGGTGGTGAAAGGATATGCTCGAAAGAAGGCATTGATTTCAATGAGATATTTTCCCCGTGGTTCGACTTACAACGATTCGAGTAGTTCGGCAATGTGTGCTATTTTTGATCTACATCTAGAAAGCGGCCTAGATGTTAAGACAACTTTTCTTCATGGAGATCTTGAAGAAGAAATTTATATGCTCCAACCGAAGGATTTGAAGAACAAGGAAAGGAGAACTTGGTTTGTCGGTTGAACAAATCTCTATACGGTCTAAAGCAGCGCCGAGGTGTTGGTACAAGAGATTTGATTCCTTCATAATGAGCCTTGGTTACAACGAGACTAAATGCGGACTTGCGCATATTGCAAGAGATTTGGTAACAATGATTTCATTGTTTTCTTTGTTGTATGTAGACGACATGTTGGTATCAGCCCCAACAAAGATCGTATTCAAGAATTGAAGGCTCGATTGGCTAGGGAGTTCGAGATGAAGGATTTGGGACCAAAGCAAACAAGATTCTAGGGATGCAAATTCATCGAGACGAGAAATAATAGAAAGATTTGGCTTTCTCGAGAAAAATTATTTGAAGAAGATTTTGCGTCGTTTCAACATGCAAGATCGTAAGCCAATTTCTACCCCACTTTCTATTAATTTTAAGTTATCCTCAAGTATGAGTCCTAGCGGTGAAGAAGAGAGGATGGAAATGTCTCGAAAGCCGTATGCATCGGCGAGTGGGAAGCTTAATGTTCGCGATGATTTGTACACGACGGACATTGCACAAGCTGATGGGAGTAGTTAGTCGGTACATGGCGAATCTGGCGAGAGAGCATTGGAATGTTGTAAAGAGGATCCTACGATACATCAAGGGTACCTCAAATGTTGCATTATGTTACGGAGGATCGGACTTTATTGTCAAGTGGATATGTTGATTCGATTATGCGGGAGATCTCGATAAAAGCAAATCCACCATCGGATATGTGTTCACACTTATTTGTGGGACAAGAAGTCGGGTTTCAAAATCGCTATGATCGCATTGTGGCTACGTCAACAACGAAGCGAGAATATGTCGCAGCCTACACAAGCTAGTAAAGAAGCAAATATGGTTGAAGATGGTGTTGGAGGAACTCGGGCACAAACAAGAGAAAATTACTTTGTATTGTGACAATCGAGTGCCTTGCATCTCGCAAGGAATCCAAACCTTTCATTCAAAAACAAAGCATATACGAGTTCAAGTATCACTTCGTTCGTGAGAAAGTGGAAGAAGGAACCGTGGACATGCGTAAAATTCATACTACAGACAACCTAGCGTATTTTTACGACGAAGACGATCAATGCCGACAAATTTATCTCGGTGTCGATCCTCATGCGGCTTGCAGCGAAATGTAAGCAACATGGAAATAGCAAGGAAGAAAGAATGGTGTGAAGATCGATTGATTCTCAATCAAATCTTCAAGTGGGAGATTGTGAAGGAACATGTGGGCCCCACACGCGTGGGCCCACATGCAAAGAAAACAAACGCGTGAAACAAAAACGCGTGGAACAAAAATTTCTTCGTTTCATTCGGTGAGACGCGTTGTCCAACGCGTCTCACGCGTAAAGACACGCCTATAAATAGGCCCAACGTCTCCTGAACAAAATGTAGAGAAGCAGAAGCTCAGAGCACAAGATAGCAGTGCAAAGTGCAAGTGTGCTCTGTTGTGAGCAAATAGAGAGTGAGTGTTCTCCTATTATAAAAGAGATATTTTCAAGTGTTTCTCCTTTATAAATAGAGAGATTGTGTAACACCTACTATTTTTCTCATAGTAAATTCTTCTATCCTTGCCGTGGTTTTTACCCTAATTTGTTTGGGGGTTTTCCACGTAAAAATCTCTGTGTCCATTTTTCTTCACTTTTATTATCCCCAATTATTTGTCGTGGTCTTGCTCTATCCGGTCTATTTTTACAACAACAACAACCACTCCAACAGCTGCCATTAATTCATCAACAATTAGATCATCAGCACCAACCATGGCCACAAGTACTACAACAACACACTGATGATAATATTATAACTGTTGAGGATTATGATGACATTCCTCCATGCATATTCCTTGATGAATATCAAGACAACTTCGACTCGTGGATGAAGAGGATTAAGAAGCGCGGCCATGATGATCAGCAGCAGCAAGTTGACGAGGAGGAGGAGCCATCCCCCAAGCGTGTTAAAGCTAGAGTAGCTAATTGAAGACCAATTTTTATATGAATCATGCATTTTAGTTCAATTTGTTGTTCGTATATATGCACTAGGTAGCAATTAATTACCATGCCAACTACTTGCACTATTCTATGTAACATTTTTTTTCATCAATAAATTCAATGCAATTCTGTTTTTTAGTTTGTAAATATATACAGCCTCGCAAATTTTTATACATATGCATGAATTTGTTGTTGATTGTCTCTCGAATTGCATGTGATTAATTTAATTATTCCGCAAATTAATTTTATGAACATAAGGTACATAATGTACATAAGAAACACACATTTAAAGGGCAAATCAAGCCATATATTCGAGCTGTCCACTTGCATCTCAAAATACGTGCATATACAAATGCACAGATCCCCATTCAAAACATGTGAGTCAAGGTCCCATGTGCCTTTTTGAGTGCATTTCTTATGTAAGTTCAGCATTTACCTTCCTTTTTTTTATGTACGGTAAGAGGAGGAAAAGATGTCCAGCCAAGTGAAAACTCATTCGTACATGCATGATCATGAACAAATACTAAAGAATGTATGCTCAGTTCACTGAACAAACAGTGGAAAACAGAACTACAAAAGAAGTAATTGTACGTCAACAAAAAAGAAGTCATTGTTGAAAGCAACATACATTTAATTAGTACAAATCAAAATTAAGATCTTCTGATAAATTCCCTCTCCTGATAATATTAATTATATCCTCACATCGATCAGTCGACGATCATGTCAGCGGGAAGATGTGCATCCTCGGTCTTGGAATGATGTTTTCCTCCAACCACCATGTATGGCTAACAATTGACTGCACATCATACACGGATGGCAGCAGACTGCCAATTAAAACAATTCATTCGCTCTCATTGTCAAAAAAAAAAAAAGGAGAGTACTTAATTATGTCAAGACAATTTAATTTGACATGAGTAAACAAAATTATTTTTTGCGCGCGGCAAATATTCTTAATGCAGATCATTAAATCTTCCCTCCAAAAGAGTAAAATATTAGATTTTCAAGTAAATGGAGAAACTAGTTGTAACCACTTACCACAGCACCACACCGTGCATCTTTATAATCAGGGCGAAGCTTCATCAAGTTTGTAATTTATTTGGACTAAAACATGAAAGGAAGTAAATGATATAGCCCACACGTCAACGACTAAAAATCATAATTATCTCGAGAACAAATGCATCACAAGCCAAAACATACCATTCCTTCAATCGAGTTGCATCACGCTTTCTTGTCATAGGAACCTCTAGGCTTTGAACTCGTTTGGAACACTGCTAAAGTAACAATTAATATAGAACACATCAAAATCATTCTCTATAAAATTGGATTCACTTTTCTTTTATTCAGGAAAATTTGCTAAGGAGTCGGAAGCTTCGCAAAAAAAAATATAAATCTTCAGCAGTAATGGGAAGATGTACAAATAGGTAATTTGAAGAAATAACTCCCAAGCTTACTAAATTTGATAGACAACTAAAAGAAATAGAAGTTCTAATAATCTAAATTGTTCGTGTAAAAAAAAAATCAGCTAAAATTACCAATAAGATTATTTTTCTCCATATGAAGCTATAGAGGGAAGGACCATGAGCCTTTGAAGAAAACAAAAGAAAACTCTTACAGCAAAAAATTATTTTTCTCCATATGAAGCAATATAGGGAAGGACCAAGAGCCTTTGAAGAAAACAAAAGAAAGCTAATACAGCAAAAAAGGCCTGATCCCTGCAAATCTCAAAGAAAAGAATGTTCTAAACAGACGATACAAAGAGACCAAATTTGATATGCCACATACAATACAAAGCAGGACATCAAGAATGATGGACCAAGAAGGAACACATGACGTCCCAGGCAACTTAAAGGATTTCATGCATTAATTAGGAGGTTATTAAAATTTCAAATAATTAAAACATTATGGCAGTGTTCATCAATCCTTGCCTTCATTTGCCTTCATTTGACAAATTGGTATCAAAGCCACTGTTCATCAATCCTTTGTAAGTATCTCTATCAAGTTCATTGTTACTTATATTATTGTTTGCCATACGTATTTTAACTCAGAAGTTTTGTTTTGGGCTAGTCATAACTGTCTGATGGTTATCATCCTCTTTCTTAGTCGCGTTATAAGTCTAGCAAAGAAGAGTAAGTCTAGCAGTAAGTCGTTGACTAAAAGAATTGGTAATCTTTTATTATGAGTCGCCTCAAGAAAACTTTATCTCGAGTGTTTTCACGAAAAAATATTTCTATACCTATTGAAACTGGATCTTCATCTGAAAAGAATGGCAAACCTCTTATTCAAGTAACAAAAGTTGATTTGCGTAATATTCAAGAAATTTCTTTCTCTAATATTGATCAATCTCTTCGCAATTGGAATCTTCCAACAGTTGAACCAACTGATGTTTACAACAAGGGAACTTTTTCCAAACAGCAAGATTTTATAATAAAAATCGAAGAGAATACTATTCCGATTGATTCGGATGGACAAGAGATTTTTCTCATTTCTCCTGAAAAAATGCTACAGCATAAACAAACTCATAAATATTTGCATATTGGCCTTATTCAAGTTGCCATCAAACCATTAGTTACTTTAGGACTCAATACATCTGCTTTAGTCTCTGTTAGAGACAAAAGACATAAAAATTTTTATGACTCCTTATTAGGAATGATTGAAGGAAGCCTTGCTGAAGGACCTATCTACTTCAATTGTTTTCCTAATTTTTCTTTTAGTTTACATGATGAATCAGCTCATGATGCTGCTGTCTTAGGTATTTACACTAAAGGTTTTGATATGAAAGGCATTATTTCTAATGTTGCGGTTGTCTACCGCATCTATTATAAATTAATGCAAACCATTGTTCCTGATATTGCATATACTAATCTGCATACTGGGACATCTACTCTTTTCCTTACGAATGTTCGTAATAATACTGTTGACAGACAACAATTAGTTAATTGGAAAGATGTGTCTATCCCTCAGCAATGGACTATCCATGATACTAATCAAGAAGAATGTCAAAAGCGACAAGTGTCTCAAGAGATTCATCAAATTATAACTCATGATGATGGTAAAGTTGATATTATATTTGCTCCTAGAGCATCTACTTCAACTTCTACTACATCATATAGGTCTAAGAGTTTTTCGACTCCTCCTTCTATGAAGGATCCTGAGCATGAGCCTACCACCTCCTCTTCTATTCCTCCTCCTGTCATTGGTACTGCTTATCGTTATGCTGCCTCTGAAAAAGATGATAATGTTAGCATTAATGATTTTGCAGAATATCACATAAACGTTGTTTCGCTTGAACAACAACCTTCTGATTTTGTAATGGATTATCCATCCTTAAAACATCAGTTTTTAACTCATCCTTATAAACCTTTATTTTGTAAATTAGTTTCGTTTTCTAAACAAGCTAATTTTCGTATACAATATTTTGACTATGTTAAACTTCATAAGGAGAATATCTCTTTCTTTGAATGGCTGCATTTAAGTTGTCCTCAACTTGCTATTCAAATCAATACCCTTTGGGAAGGAACTCAAGGTGAGACTTACTCTCAAGTTCATCCGCCTTTGGCCCCAATCAAAATTAAAGAAAACATAAAAGCTTCTCCTTTCAAATCTGCACTTGACGATGATGGCCTTGCATCTCGCAAAGATATTTCTCATCTGATTGAACAAAATAATTTTACTAATCTATATTTATCCACTCTCTCTACCTCTATGCTAGCGAAACAAGCTACCTCTCGAGGATCACCCTCGCCAGCACCAGCACCTATAACAACCCCTCTTACTAAGAAATCCTTATTTTCTTCTAGTTCAGCCTCACCTTCAATACCTTCGTTTGCAAAACAATTACATTCAAATGAATTTATAGATAAATTATCCGCTCAATTAGCTCAGCTATCTCTACAAAAAGAGCAATCCTCCAAGCCTGCCTCCACTCCTTCACCTCCTCCTGCTTCATCAAAAGCGGCCTCAACCGAGAAAAACAAAGGTCCTGTTGTTGCTAACATAGATCAAATATCTGAAGCTGAATCTGAATCAAATTTATCAAATGATTCTTCATCAATACTCTCGTCAAATGACGATTCGTCCTCTTCTTCACTAGCTATACAACGCGTTACACGCAAATCATTTTCGTCACAACGGCGTTATCCACTTCAGAAGAAATTTTATTCCCGTCCTTCTCCTGCTGATCTTATTCTCGAAGAAAAGGTTAAGCGGCATCAAAAATTTGACGGTAATACAATTTATGAATGGAATATTGACGGATTGTCAGAATATCAAATCATGAATAAAGTTATTCTACAAATGCAAATTTATGCCAAATCATGCAGTTGTATTTATCGTCATCCTGAAAAACAAATTGTACAAGCTATTGCTGCCGGTTTTACAGGACAATTATATGGATGGTGGCAATATGTTTTCACCGCTCAAACTCGCGGTGGCATTATTGACTCTGTCCTCCGTGATGCTGCAGAGAATCCTATTCTTGATCAAAATGGAAAACCTCAGCCTAATGGTGTTGATACCTTAATGGCTAATATTGTTTGGTATTTTGTTGGGTCAGTTTCTCATTTTAATGAAAAAATTACTGACCAATTACAAAATCTTCGTTGTCGAACCTTAAATGACTATCCCTGGTATAAAGAAACTTTCTTTTCAAAATTATATCAGTTGACTGAACTTCATGATACGAATTTTTGGAAAGAACGTTTTATTGCTGGCCTTCCTCCTCTTTTTGCCCTTAAAGTTAAGGAATACATTAAAGATCAAAATGATGGTTCTATGAACTGGTCGGCCTTAACCTATGGAGATATTCTTCAATATGTTCAATCTTGTGGACTTTCTCTATGCACTAATATGAAAATCAATCGCCAAGTTCAAAAGGAAAAATCTTCTTTAAAGAAAGATCTTGGCAATTTTTGTTATGATTTTGGCCAAAACTTTGACATGCCCCCTTTAACCTCTTCTCAAGTTGGAAAACATCGTTTTCATCGAAAACCTTCTCTCCCTACAAATTCTTATTATGCTAAGCAATCTAGAACAAAATCTAGAACAAGAAAATTTTCTCCTAAAACTGATTTAACCTCTCAGAAGAAAAACGTTTGTTTTAAATGTGGCAAGCTTGGGCATTATGCCAATCGTTGTTATTCTAAAAAACAACGAGTTCAACATATTCATCAAAGTGAAAATGAGTCTAACTCACCTTCTAATGTTTGTCATTGTACAAATAATATGCTTCATGCATCATCCTCTTCCTCATCGACCGAAATTAATGTTTTAACTGCTCATGAAGATCTTCTTCTTTCAATTGGCGATCAAATTACCGATCCTTCTTTAAAATATAAATATTTTACTGAAGTTATCGGTTCCGCTTTTCACAAACCCACTTCTATTCATTCTGATACTGAAGAAGTTTGTGATAAAAAACAAAAATTTAAAAAACAATTAAGCATTGACCCGACCAAATACTCATTCCAGAGTCTAATGCAAGTTGTTCAACAAAAACATCATCGGTCCTCCATTCAGTCATTACAGACTGAAATCAATCTGTTGAAAAATGAAATTAAACAGTTAACTGAAAGAGTTTCTATTCTTGAAACACTTCCTAATGAATTTGATCCCGATAATGTGTTTATTGAAACAGTTACGCGATATACACATCAAAGATGGTTCACGCCAATTTCCTTTACAATAAAAATTTTTTCTACAAAATGCAATGCATTAATTGATTCTGGAGCAGATTTAAACCGTATCCGCGAAGGATTAATTCCTCTGCGCTACTGTGAATCTACGACAATCATATCTCTGTTGCAAACGGCAAACAGACAGCTATCAAATATAAAATTTCGCTTGCCCATATTTGTCATCAAAATATATGCATCCCCACATCTTTCATCATAATAAAGGGCCTACAACATGATATGTTATTAGGAACTCCCTTTCTTCAACACATTCAGCCATTTTCAGTTTCTTCAAAAGGAATTTCTACTACCCTTAATAATAAAAATATTCTCTTTTCTTTCTTAGATCCACCTCAAGAGAAAGTTTTACATCAAATTATTAATCAAATTGATTTCAAACAAAATCACATAAAATTTCTGAAGCACGAAATTCACCTCCTCAAAACTGATCAAATTTTACAATCTCCTTCTTTTCAAACAAAACTTAATCAGTTTCAAGACGCTTTACAACAAAATTGTTGTTCTGACATTCCTTCGGCATTTTGGCAACGGAAAGCTCATATTGTCCGTCTTCCATATATTGCTGAATTTCATGAATCTCAGATTCCTACTAAAGCTAATCCTGCCCAAATGAATTCTCGACTCCGTGATTTATGCCAAACAGAAATCAAGGAGTTACTAACCAAAAAGTTCATTACTTCTTCTCAATCCCCTTGGAGTTGTACAACCTTTTATGTTGAAAATGCTCCTGAACTTGAACGAGGTGCTCCTCGTCTTGTTATTAATTATAAACCTCTGAATAAAGTATTAAAAACAATTCGTTATCCTTTGCCCAATAAATCTGATTTAATCAAAGCTACTACATCTGCAGTAGTTTTCTCTAAATTTGACTTAAAATCCGGCTTTTGGCAAATTCAAGTGCATCCTGCTGATAGGTATAAAACTGCCTTTAACACTCCATTTGGTCAATATCAATGGAATGTTATGCCATTTGGACTTAAAAATGCTCTTTCTGAATTTCAGAAAATTATGAATGATATATTCAATCCTTATTATGAATTCATTCTTGTTTACATTGATGATATTTTAGTATTTTTTAAAACTCTTGATCAACATTGGAAGCATTTGCATACTTTTCAAGCACTTATTCTCAAAAATGGGCTTGTGCTTTCACAAAAGAAAATGCATTTATTCCAAACTGTTATTACCTTCTTAGGTTTCCGAATAGCAAACCAAACAATTACCCCTGTTAACAGGGTAATTGCTTTTGCTGATAAATTTCCTGACCAATTAACTGACAAACATCAGTTACAACGGTTTTTGGGCTGCCTCAATTATCTTTCAGATTTCTATCAGAATGCCGCAATTGACCGCAAACCTTTACAAGCATTACTCAAAAAGGATTCCAAATTTATTTGGACTCCTTTACATACTACTACCGTTCAGGCCATTAAACGCAAGGTTAAATCCCTTCCTTGCCTTCATTTGGCTTCCTCCACGGCTTTCAAAGTCACATAGCACCATGAAATAGATGAAAATAAGTGTAATGGAAATTCATCCCTTTAAGAAATGTCCACAGGGATCTTTGAAGCTATTCGAAGAATTCAAAAAAGAGTTACAAGTACTGTAACAAAATTAAGTGAAAAAAGTTTAAAAGGAATGAATAGTCAAAGGTAGTGTTTAACACAACTGTTTTGATGTTTCATTACAACAGAACTTGAAACATCATGCAATCAACAAGCATGAACAGACCAACTGAAAAAATAAAATAATATAAAATAAACAAACAGACAAATAAATAAATAAAAGTACTGATCACATCTTGCAATTCAAAATGTTCACACAATATTTGAGCTCATTTCTACAATATCGTGTGTGTTTGACCTTGGGCACTTGAATTACATAAGTCGTAGGCAACAATTGGTTTAAAAAGTTTGAAGGGCTTCATTTGCTTAAAAAAAGTACCTCCCCACCCCCACCCTCTTAAATTAAAATCTCTCTGAGTTATCTCGTAATCTCTTCAAAAATACCCTCTTAAATTAAAATCACTTTAAGTTATCTCACAGTCTCTTTATAAATACCCTCTTAAATTAAATTATGTTTTTAATCTCTCTGCGTTATCTCCTAGTCTCTGAGTGGTTTTAAATTCTGTTTTAATTTACACGTCACATTCATTCTCAGTTATGGAAGAAGCTATGTCTCAGTTGAGTGGCATAATTCACAACATGAGTAGCAGTACTACTTCAACTGAAGTAGCCTTAGAGCCCAAGGAGTATAGTATTATTAATACTAGTTCCAACACAAGTACTACTCAGAAAAGATGCAATGCTAACAACAAGAGGGCGTTGAGGGAGGGTGTGGGAGGAGGGATCAGCAATATAAAAAAAAAAAAAAAAAACCCACTAAATACCCTGCAATTGATGAATTGTTGTTTGCTAGTCTTTTTTATTATTATGATTTATTTTTTTTTGTCAAAGATCAACTACAGGATTAGTCACCCAGCTTGAATATCATCCACATATTATCACCATTCAAGATAGGTCCTTTGAGTGTGCATCTTACAAGTCTGCCAGTTTTTTAAGTAACACTAAACCTATAAACCAACTGAAGTTAGCATAGAAGTCATATATGCAGAGCTATATAAGGCATATCTTCATACTTCAAACAAACAAAGCGATTTCGTCGGACTTACGATATGTGTAATGCACATCCATCTCCAGATAACTCAAAGCACATTGAATGTGAAATTAGGTGGTGCATCACGAAAAGCATATTGCAATGCCTGATTCTATCATGGTAAACTATGAAATGCATAATGAAACTAAGTTTCTCAGTTGTTCATTGATCAATTTGTCCATAAAACACTAATTGAGATATTTGAATTGTGAAGCAATTTGGCGACCATAAAGAATTCTTTAATGGTTCTGTGCAATCAATAAACATTGTATGAATACGAGTAAAATACAAGAAATTTAATCGTACATTGTAAATTTGGTGTCTCAATTAATAAACATCGTATTAATTGAGACACCAAATTTGTGCATTTTGAAAACAAACCATGCCTCATGAATCCCTAACAAATCGAAACCAACGATTGAGAGAGAGAGATAGAGTTTGAGAGAGAGAGAGAGATGACCTTGTCGTTGTCGTTGTCGTTGTCGTTGGATTGACGAAACATTGAGAGAAAACCAACGATTGAGAGAGAGAGAGAGAGAGAGAGAGAGAGAGAGATGACCTTGTCGTTGTCGTTGGATTGATGAGTGTATGAAGAAGCCTCACTCACTGCTTTGCTCAATGTGTCAGTGGAGGGAAACGTAGACCATATATTGTTGAAAGGAAAATTGCATTTAAAATATATGTTAAACCCCAATTCCCCTTTTCGACCAAAAAAAAAGATTTATTGTTATCTTACTACAATTAATATCTTAATATTAATTGTAGTAATATATTTATTGTACGTAGTGGCAATTTTGTTAATTATTAAAAGATTTATTGTTATCTTACTACAATTAATATCTTAATATCTAAATAGATATCTACAAAAATTAAAATAAAAATTATCCAAATCGAATGAATTGATCTCATCTCTTTCTATATCAAATTTAGAAATTTTTTTTGTTGTATAAAGATCAAAGAGAGAGAGATCAAACTAAGATTCAAGAATTCATTAACAACGCATGCATGATGGATAATGAGATGATGAACAACAATAATAGTAATATTCTACACCACCAACTGCCGTGGGATTTAACTTTTAACCCCACCGATGAAGATCTTATGCGGTACTTGAGGGCCAAAGTAGATAACATTCAACTTCCTTTCGTCGACCCCATCCTCGAATTTGACGTTTTCACCGTGGACCACCCCTCTCAATTATTCTACTTGCACCGTATGTAATAAACTATCATCAACAATCACTACATGCAATTTAATTAGTTATCGATCTAGCATCTAGGGTACTTTTCTTTATAGGTGCATGTGTTTTGTTTTTAACGTGCATAGTTTAACTAGGGTTTTAGGTAGGTTTCTTGTTGCATGATCTTTGTTTTCTTTTCTTTTCTTTTCTTTTTCTGAGTGTACGATCTTTTTTTACACATGCATGCGTGCACGCTATTTGGTAATTTGTTTTTTAAGGTGTTTTTGAGTACCATCTTTTATTACAGTTTAATTAGGGTTTACAGTTGGTATTAAAAAAATTAGGATTTAATTAAGGTTCTTGATGATCTTTAGCTTTTTACTTTTTAGGTCAAATATTTACGCAACACTGCTTGCATGCTTCTTGATTTGGTTAATGCAGAGAAGTTAATGAATGAAACCCACGTATACTTTTACGTCAAAAAGAGCGGGAAAGTTCGCAGTGTTTGCAAGAAGCAGTATTTGGATCGCCAAAGAACGGTCCGATCAATATATTTAGCAGTGAGGGAGAAATGATGGGGGAGAGGAGACCATTGGTTTATTACAATTCAAAGGAAAAAATACCCGCAAAAAAGACCAGGTGGATCATTAACGAGTATAGGCTACCTAATCTCCAGCCCGCTATCATGCCCGACTCATCTTCGAAAGTAAGTATATATAATTACCAACTGTTTAAATTCATTGGGTTATATACTTAATCAAGATTTCTCAGTTGGATATTTAGTTACTAATCAGTCGTAATTTGTATTTGATTATTCCAGGATCCCTTTTGGACTTTATGTAAAATTGGTGAGACGGGAAGAACCTCTGGTGATGATGAACAAGTTCTTCCTCGCTCTCGACTAGAATATTTACATATGCCAGCTCGCATCGAGATATTACAACAAAGGTTGATAATGTTGAATTGGTGCCTCAAGAAGTCACTTTGGAAGAAGCTTTGGAGGCAAAGATTACCATAGTAATAATGTTCCCTCACAACAACAACAACAACAATGTCCCACGAATGTGATGATGATGGTGATCAAGGTTGGATTGATAACTTGGAATCAACTCGGAGGTTGATGATGAGGAACAACAACCACTCCAACAGCATTGCCATTAATTCATCAACAATTTGATCAGCAGCACCAACCATGGCCACAAGTACTACAACAACACACCGATGATAATATTATAACTGTTGAGGATTATGACGATATTCCTCCATGCATCTTCCTTGATGAATATCAAGGCAACTTTGACTCGTGGATGGAGACAATTAAGAAGCGCAGACCATGATGATCAGCAGCAACAAGTTTATGATGAGGAAGAGCCATCCCCAAGCATGCTAAAGCTAGAGTAGCTAATTGAAGACCAATTTTTATATGAATCATGCATTTTAGTTCAATTTGTTGTGGAGTATGCATGCACAAAACAATGTATATATGCACTATTCTATGTAACATTTTTTTTTTTTCATCAACAAATTCAATACAGTTCAGTTTATTAGTTTGTAAATATATACAACCTTGCATTTAATTGATTGTTGATCATATCTGGATTAATTGCATGTGATGGTTAATTAAGTTATTCTGGCAAATCAATTTTATGAACCAGCTAGGCTAAATACTTAATTACATATATAGACTCGCTCTTCTCCGCTTAAAATCCCCAAATGCCACTCTCTCGATCGATCGAGCGAGCTTGACTTCAATGGCGAACTCTTCGATCTCTCCATGGTGGCGTCTCTGCTCCTCATCTCTCTAATGGTGCCTCTGGTCAGTACTCTTCATCTTCGATCATACTCCCCTCCCTCTCTCTCTCAGATCTCTTATTTTTTGATCTCTGGATCTGTTGTGCTAGGCCTTCGTTTCGTCAATCTTAGTTTGGTAAAGCTTGAGTTTTAGTTCAATTTTTGAGTTATATCCATCTTTCGTGCTAGGGTTTCGATTCAAGCTGGATGAAGGAGAAAGAGAGGAATGAGAGGATCAATTGTAATAGCGTTGTTGAGTATGAAACTTTAACAACCTCCTAGTAATTGTAATTTTATAGAACTGAAGGCTACAACTTCTCTTAGTTAAGTGATTTGGAGAGGATCGCATCGATAGTTTATTTTTATTTGTCTCTGGCTACTGAGCCAATGTCATCCAGTTGATTTTCTTCTCATAAGGTTCAATATCTGTTTCTGATTTCTGCCAAGGATAATGTACCTTTCTCTTATTTAGAAAACATATTAAAGATTGCAGAGGAAGAACACAATACCTTTCTCTTTACTTTTGCTGAGCAATTTGGGAATTATGGTAAACCTACTCCATTTCCATTGTAATAGCTATATAAAAAGCATTGGATACACGACTTTTTCATTCCTTAGCTGTTCCCTACTACTCTATTTGATTCTCTTACTTTCTTATAATCATTATTCAATGAGAGACTTAATTAATTTAAAAAGCATTGGATACAAGACTTCGTGTATTTATTGGGTTTCTTTCTTAACTGGAGTCATGGATTAGCTTGAGTAAATTTAGTTCTTGAAGAGTATAACTAATTCCTTTTTTTTCTTAGTGAAAATGACTAGTTCCTTTCTCTATGTATATGTAATGTGCATTAAGGTTGTGTTGGAGACGGAGTTTTGTAATAGTTTGTCATTAGAGGACTATCTTCATGATGCCGCAAAAGGAGTTAAGGTTAGCATATTTATTAACTTTTTGTGGATGAACTTATTTCAAATTTAGTTCTTGCTCGTAGTTTATGTTTTGTTTCATTCTTCTTTTATCTACTTTCATTGGCCAAACTTGAAAAGCTTAAAGTGTCACTTCCTTATTATTCTGATCAGTAATGGGCTTTCTTCAACCACTTTTATTTGTAGATCTTTTATCTACTTTGAACTAGGCTTGTCAATCTTCTACAACTTGTAACATCTATAGCTTAATTGTCAGGAACCTAGACTCTCGTGATCTTGTTGATCTGTTTGACTGTTTGGATGTGGAAATTGAATAATTAGGTAGTTTAAGCTTCACTCCTGGAAGCGTCTGGTATGGTCCACTTACAGCTTTACTAGTGTTATGATTACCCATCCATCTATTCATTGAGCATTAACGAAGGTGTTTTTCATTTGTAAACTACTGTTGGAAACATTTAGGAATGAACACCTTGTAGTTAACGCTGTAACGAGCTACTTTTACGCAGTGCATGCATCGCGTAATTGTGTGAATATGTTATGAATCCTCATCCATATAACTCATTTACCTTGAACTTAAAATTACCTTTTTCAACTTGCAGATATGGTGGGAACATGAGTTCAGCTAAAGCTACTTTAGAAAGTGATACACATGTAAGTGTCTCATCCAAGCTGGCCAAGTTAGCATTATGTACATGTGATTTTTCACCTAAAATCCTTGCTAAGTGTATTAATTAAAACTAATCGATTCTTCTACTTGATCTTTCATTGCTCTCTCGCTAGCATATGTTGTGTTTTTATTTCTAACAGAGCAACATGTTAGCTACATCTTCATTTTTACTCCTTAATAAAAACAAATCAAGCATCATCATTACTTATAGATCTGTTTTTTTACTTCGTTTACTTATTCTGCTGTTGTTGTGATGTAACTACAAGTAGATCACTAAAACACTAGTCTAGATCTAAGCACATTGTGTAGAATATACATTGTACATCACTTTATGAACCTAGCCCAACTTAGGAGACTTTACCAAGCAATCTCTAGCATGAACTGTTTAGTATCTCTTGGAACAAAAGAGCTCCACCAATACAAGGGCTAGTCCTTGGTTGCATCTGTTAATTGCTTTATTTCCATGACTGATATAGAAACTCCCTCAATTAAGGTTTCAGAACAAGCCCTAAATGGTGACTTTGCAGTAAAGTAGAAATGGCACGACTATCTGCTGCTTTTATAGCTCTTCCAGGTATAGTTCATCACTTTGAACTGTAGAATCGTGTATTTTATTTGCTAAATCCATTGTACATTTGTGAAGTTTTCTTGATTTCTTTCATTGGAAATTTGAATCAATTCGGGGGATATGGAACTATATATGGAAGAGTTCTTTGATTTGGTATGTTTTTTAGGGGTTTTTTGATTTGGGCTTTTCATTTCTTGAATTGATTGATTGAAGGTTCGGGAGGTGCCAAGTGAAGAAGAAAGTAAGATTTGCGAGATGATGTGGTGGAGCCATCATCCAACAATGAAAAGTATTGAAGGAGAAGTTCAAGAGTTTTGTAAGTTTTGTAAGTAGAAGTAAGATTTCCACATGTGTTGATTGAAACATAAAAAATAGAGTTTTTAAAGCTCTGTTTTAACAAGGAAATTCAATTGAATATTGTTTTTTTTTTCACCTTAAAATTGTATATTTGTTAGTTTGAGTTTTGTTCCAATGAAATAAATAAAAATTTATATTAACTATAGGTCATTTAATACTTAACTAAATGTGGCCACATTAAAGCCACTTATTAACCCAACATCAATGCGCATTTAATTCAAATAAATTAAACTTACCACAAGATACGCTACCTCGGTCCCACGTCGACACGCGACTCGAGGTATGTACCTGTTCGTCTCGATACCTACACACTCGTAGAAAATTAATTTAATAGTTTACACATATACAATGCACTAGGCATACATCACAACAAATATAAAATGTACCTCAGCCCTTGCCTCAGTAAATGGACATATCAAGGTGTGGGTCCCACAATACGAGTTATTGAGCCTATCGAAAGACGTAAACACGATTAGAGATTTTGGGCCGTTACATGTAGCCCGCACGTGTTGGTCACATAGAGTCGACACCTTACGTGTCGTACACACAGGCTATTATATGTGTTATATATATGACAACAAAAAGGAATGTGAAGCTCTTTCAGGACTGAGGGAACGATCGATATCTACGCGTATGGGGACTAATTAAAAGACACTAAAAGACATACTCAACACCCCATTTGATGTGAGGCCCACATATAGTTAGACCTGTTCACCATCGGGGTGGAGGCTCACTAGGCCCGCCCAAGATGGGTCGGGTCGGGCTTGGCCTTAAAAATTGAAGACTGGTCCGGCTTAAGCCTGAGTGCGCTAAAGCCCGCTTATTTAATAGGTGAACCTGGGTTTGTGAGTTTAGCTCGGGCCCAGCCCAGTCCCGCCCACTTTATATTTTTTTATAAATTCTTTGTATGAAAATTAATACAAGATGTGAGTTTGTGAGGTTCAAACCTACACCTTCACGCTAATTTGAATACATTTTAACTACTTCATCACCCATTTTTTTTGGCTAACTCTTGAAACTTAATAAATATATTTAATTTCTTAAAAATAATAATAAGCCCAATTAGGCTTGCCCAAGCCCGGCCCATACCGGGGCTGGGCGGGCTTGGTCTCGCCCTATCAAAAGTCGGGCTCGGACAAGACCTTGAAAAAAAAAGCCCGCCTAAGCCCGGCTCGGCCCCACCCAAGCCCGCCCGTTGAACATGTCTACATCAGTTTGTTATGCAATGCCTTGTGACTTAGTGTTGTCATTGTAGCATTTTCCTACCAAACAACCTAATAGAAATTGTCGATCTCTCAAACAACAAACTCTTCTCTTCTTAGTCGATCCAGCAATATATCTCGCCAGGAATTGGCGAGCTACGCCTTTTGGAATCAAATGTGACTGATATATATGTATTGATTAATTCTTTTGTCATTCTCTCCCTCATTTTGTATTGGCGGATTTTTGACTCAGTCGCAAGTGATCTTTATATAGCTGAAATGCAGAAGGGGTATTGAACTCAACTTTGTGGCTAGCCTAGCTAAGTCGAAAGGGGCGGTGATCAAAAAATATATTTTTTTGATATAGTTTAATGAATTATGTTGGTATATATTTTATCTCAATTTATTTAAAATAAATATTGCAGGTGACCAAGCCTTTTTAGGCTCCACTATTCCAACGAGAGCCAGATTGATATGCCCTAGCCCCATGACTCAGGAGAAACCAATATATTTGGAGTTGGATGGCGGAATTCGATTCATGACTTGTTATTGATCAATATCATCAAGCACATCTCAATATATAACTTTATATACGTTATATGACGTAGCACTCTTAAATTTTTGAAATAACTTTCAAAAGAATAAACTTGACCAAACTCAATTTTGAAAATGTCTTAGATTTTAATTTCTTGACTTGCATTTGTCTTGGTATTTGAAAATGATAAACAATTATTATTTGATGACAAGCTCACGACAAGCTAGCAACCTCGAGCCCCCACTGAGAGGGTATACTCGTTACGAATTATTGTAGAACCTAATGAATACGTACACTTCTTGGAAGCTACAACATGTGCGTCAACAAATAAATGAAGTCGCACACAACTTTGCAAAGCTTTCGCAATGTCATTATCGTTCCAAGTATTGGGAAGAAGCTCCAATTGTTGTTCGGAGTTATATTTTCAATGATGTAATTGGAGGTTGAATTAACATAAATGACCATTTTCAAAAAAAAAAAGAAATTTACATTTGTCATTTTGAGTGAATGAAAAAATTAGATTGGGAGGACCGCCTCCATTTGGAACCGATAGTGCAAGAGCGTAGATTAGACGGTGCTTTTGGTATCGGACACCAAGTCGAGAATCGAAAAAAAAAAAAAAAAAAAAAAAAAAAAAAAGAAGGAAAAACATATTTATCATAGTTGCAATTTCGTTAATTAAAATATTTAATAATTATTGTCTTACTACAATTACATTCTAAAAAAAAATAAACTTAAAAAAAAATAAAAAAAAAGGTATTGACGTGCGTGCGTTGTAGATATATTTATCTTACGTAGTGGCAGTTTTGTTAATTATTAAAAGACTTATTGTTATCTTACTACAATAACAATCTTAATATCTAAATAGATATCTACAAAAAAAAAAAATTATCTTAATCGAATGAATCGATCTCATTTCTTTCTATATGTATAGGGGGAGACATGTAGCCAGATTTTGTTGTTAGATTTTTTTTTTTTTTGTTGTTGTCTAAAGATCAGAGAGAGAGAGAGCGCTAGAGAGTGATCAAATTAAGATTCAAGAATTCATTAACAACGCATGCATGATGGAGAATGAGATGATGAACAACAATAATAGTAATATTCTGCACCACCAACTGCCGTGGGGTTTTACTTTTAACCCCATCGATGAAGATCTTATGCGGTACTTGAGGGCCAAAGTAGATAACATTCAACTTCCTTTCGTCGACCCCATCCTCGAATTTGACGTTTTCACCGTGGACCACCCCTCCCAATTATTCTACTTGCACCGTAAGTAATAAACTATATCATCAACAATCACTACATGCAATTTAATTAGTTATCGATCTAGCATCTAGAGTACTTTTCTTTATAGGTGCATGTTTTTATTTTTAACGTGCATGGTTTAACTAGGGTTTTAGGTATGTTTCTTGTTGCATGATCTTTGTTTTCTTTTCTTTCTTTTTTTTTCTTTTTTTTTCGAGTGTACGATCTTTTTTTACACATGCATGCGTGCACGCTATTTGGTAATTTGTTTTTTAAGGTGTTTTGGAGTACCATCTTTTATTACAGTTTAATTAGGGTTCACAGTTGGTGTTAAAAAAATTAGGATTTAATTAAGGTTTTTGATGATCTTTAGCTTTTTACTTTTTAGGTCAAATATTTACGTAACACTGCTTGCATGCTTCTTGGTTTGGTTAATGCAGATGAGTTAATGAATGAAACTCACGTATACTTTTACGTCAAAAAGAGCGGGAAAGTTCGCAGTCTTTAAGCAATGGTATTTGGATCGCCAAACAACGATCCGATCAATAATATATTTAGCAGTGAGGGAGAGATGATGGGGGAGAGGAGATCATTGGTTTATTACAATTCAAAGGAAAAGATACCCACAAAAAAGACCAGGTGGATCATGAACGAGTATAGGCTACCTAATCTCCAGCCCGCCATCATGTCTGACTCATCTTCGAAAGTAAGTGTATATATAATCACCAACTGTTTAAATTCAATGGGTTATATACTTAATCAAGATTTCTCAGTTGGATAATTAGTTACTAATCAGTTGTATGTGATTTGTATTTGATAATTCCAGGATCCCTTTTGGACTTTATGTAAAATTGGTGAGACGGGAAGAACCTCTGGTGATGATGATCAAGTTCTTCCCCCGCCTCGGCCGCTGGCGCAGCCGCATCAGATATTACAACAGGTTGATAATGTGGAATTGGTACCTCAAGAAGTCACTAGAGGAAGCTTGGAATTGGTGCCTCAAGAAGTCACCGGAGGAAGCTTTGGAGGCAAAGATTACCAAAGTAGTAATAATGTTATGTCCCAAGAACAACAACAAGGAAGCAAAGACCATGAACAACAATTACACCACATGGAATTGGTGCCTCATCATCATGATTTACCTCCCGATTCTCGGGTTAATCATCATGACAACTCATCTTTAGAGGTATTTCAGAGACGGCGCCTACGGGACGCATTGGTTCATTACTTACGCACGACCAACTAGACGATAATAGTCGATGATGAGGAAGTTGGAGATGATCAAGACTGGATTGAGAACTTGGAATCAACTCGGAGGTTCATGATGAGGAACAACAACCTTGCATTTAATTGATTGTTGATCATATCGGATTAATTGCATGTGATGGTTAATTAAGTTATTCGGCAAATCAATTTTATGAACCAAGCTAGGCTATATACTTAATTACATATATAGCTAACTTCTTACTAGCAGAGAGCGAGAAAAACGTGACTTGTGGAGCTAGGCTATATACTAAATTACATCATGCATTCAAGAAGCATGAACTCGACCAAGCTGAAAAAATAAAATAAACAAACAGACAAATAAATAAATAAAAGTACTAATCACATCTTGCAATTCAAAATGTTCACACAATATTTGAGCTCATTTCTACAATATCGGTGTATTTACCTTTGGGCTCTTAAATGAAAATCTCTCTGAGTTATCTCCTAGTCTCTTCATAAATACCCTCTTAAATTAAATTCTGTTTTAATCTCTCTGAGTTATCTCTTAGTCTCTGAGTGGTTTTAAATTATGTTTTAATTTACACGTCACATTCAATCTCAGTTATGGAAGAAGCTATGTCTCAGTTGAGTGGTATAATTCACAACATGAGTAGCAGTACTACTTCAACTGAAGAGCCCAAGCAGTATAGTATTATATATTAGTGCTAGTACCAATACAATTACTACTCAGAAAAGATGCAATGCTAACAACAAGAGGGCATTGAGGGAGGGTGTGGGAGGAGGGATCAGCAGTTAAAAAAAATAAAAATAAAAAATAAAAAATAAAAAATAAAAAAATAAAAAATAAAAACCAACTAAATACCCTGCAATTGATGAATTGTTGTTTGCTAGTCTCTTTTATTTTTTTTTATTTTTTATTTTTGTCAAAGATCAACTACAGGATTAGTCGCCCAGCTTGAATTTCATCCACATATTACCACCATTCAAGATAGGTCCTTTGAGCGTGCATCTTTCAATATATTTCACGGTCGCCAGCTTTTTTAAGTAAAACTAAAAGAATCGAGTCATAGAAACATAAAGAGTGAAAGAAAAGACAAGCGAACATAAAAGAGAAGAAATGCATCTAAACACACAAGAAGAAATTTGCAGATCAAACACAAGCAAAGCAATATGCGGCTCAAACATCATAATGTTATTCATAAGAACAGTTTAAGGATGAAAGATTGCAATCATACCCAATAGACAAACCACCCAACAATTAGCCAAATAAATTCTCAAAAAAAAAAAAAAGGAAAGCAGGAGCTAGTAGGCCACATTTTGAACATTCATCATGAATGCAAGAATGGCTTGAAGAACAATGCATTTGAATTGTGTTAATGTAGTTTAATAATTACTTTATATAAATTAGGTAGCGGTTTCAATTGTGTTCACTGTGTCGTAGGAGGGAAAATTTAATCTTACGTGCAAAGGATACAAGAAGGCAGATTTGTCAACAATTATAAATCCCTTTTAATATTGTACCTATTGATAGTACACATATAACATGAAATTGTATCTGTTGATTGTCATTTGTCATCGAACTTCATCATGTCATTCCATGCCACTTCACCTACTTGAAAAAGAACAATTGATTGTGGTGCTAAAACCTAGAGTTCGCAAAAGTAAAACAAAATAAATATTAGCATAACAAAATCAGAATTCTACAAATAATGATAACTTAGATCAACTTTTCAAGTGTTCCAATGCTATAAACTAGCTAGTAAACACAGAGTTGTCCTCGTAACTTTCGACAACACGCGCGAAAAGTCACTACCGGCAACCCCTCAAGAATCGCACCAAGGGACTGAATAGTGAATTCCTCCTCGTTAGCATCAACCATTGAGTGATAATGTGTACCTGAATGTAACTGTAGTGAGGTGCATTGTATCAATATTGTCCAGCTAATCATTGTAATTAGTTAGACAGTTAGAGTGTGTCAGGAGCTGGGATTAACAACTTGTATGTACGTTTGTGATGTTACACAGAGTATATAAATGAGAGAGACTTAGTTATCTTGTTAAAAAAGATAATATGAGATGATGTTCTTGTATTCTGTAGTGACTTGATCTGTTTGTTATCATGGTATCAGAGCGGCTAGTCGCCATTAAAGATCTGTTGAAGCTTCAAAGACTGTTGAAAAAGAAGATCTGGAGTAATATAATGATGGCAGAACAAGATGGATCATCAACGTCTATCAACTCATATGAATCTCCAGTGATTAACAATCCGGTAATCTCTCCATTTGGTAATTCTTTAAACCAAATAGTTTCAAACAAATTAGGAGAGAACAATTTCATGTTATGGAAATCTGTGATAGTTCCTGCAATTCAAGGAATAGGTTATGATGGAATTCTATGCGGTACTGTCAAATGTCCTCCAAAGTTGAATGATAAATAGACATCAATGTTGAGTATCAAAATTGGTATTCAAAGGATCGAATCTTGTATAGTTGGTTGTTGTGCACACTTGAATCTAACATTGCAACTCAAGTTGCAAGAAACTCTTTTGCAAATCAATTGTGGAAGTTGATTGAGGAGTTATGTGGCCAGAATAGAGCACAAAATTGAATTGTAAGAACTGCTAGGAAAGGAAATCAAAAGTTTTTTCGAGCTGTTGAAATAGGTGTAGAAAAAGCCCTAATCTTTCATAAATCTGATTAGGATTTTTGGTTTGGTGTTGTAGTTTGCGTTTGATTATTGGGAGCAGAATAAAATAATGAGAGATTGATTTCTTTATTACACAGTTTGGATAGAGGGTACCGCACTATCCAAACTGTGTAATATCAAACCCACATCTCACTCAATGTTAGGCGTTTAGTGCTTCTATATATAATGTGTATGCAGTTTGCCAACACTACTGGTGGTACTTGTGGACAGGACTCATCACTCAAAGACCTCAAAAATAACAACACCAATCCTAAATGTGAATCTGCTACTTCCAAGAGACTTGGGAATCCTGCAACAACCTATCCAAAAGGTTCATTTGGCGATGTGAAATCTCGCTGCAGCCATGACAATGCTTTCTCTGAAGCTTCAAGTGGTTTGTCTCTCTTTTCTACTACCATCAAATAGCATTTTGAGTTTTTCCTTCTTCGGATACCAAATAATTTCTATTTCTTCATGACATGGAAAAACATGGGGTCTGTTTTATGATCTGCAAATTTTTATTAATTCGATATGATATAGTACCAAAAACTAGAATTTATTTAACTTATGAAGTAATAAGAGAAGTTAGAGGGTGGTCTTTAAATTTTCTATGAAGTACCAGATCACAATAAATATATATAATCATCAATCAGACACATTTATATTCAGAGTTTCAACCAAATACTCTCTAATTGATAAATCACCAATACCCTATGACAGTTCGAGAAACAATAACGTTAGACTTATAACGATCAAAGGAAACTTTCGAGTCGACACAAATAAATTAGGAAGCAATAAGAGAAGTTGGAGGGTGATCTTAAAATATTATATTAGGTGGACTTAAAACTTGTTAAATAATGTAAAAAATGAATGGCCTTGGTCCATTTCTAAGTTTTTCTATTCAACTATTGATGTCTGATTTTTCTTATACTTTGTGATGCTTTGAAGGTGTAGAATGTCTGAAAACATGTGAAGGGCAATTGTCGCCAAGCAAGTCATTGTATTTGCAATGTTAAAGAGTCGCTTTGAGACACAATTCTTAAAGCACAATGAGAAAACTCTAAGCATTGTAAGTGTCCATGTCTTGATGTGTTTTATAGTTATTTTATTGTTGAACTTGGCTTACAAGCTTATTGTGTAATTATTAGGGTGAGAGAGTTGATCCATTGAAGGTGAAGCAGGGGGAGAGGGAAAGATTTGAAAAGAAGCAGCGAGAAGGTGAGGCACTTCATTTTGTATTTAAATTATGATTGTAGTTGGTTATATGTTTATGTTAGTGAATTGTTAGGCCAAAGAAGATTTACTTAAATCTTTAGATTTAATCTGAAGTTTTGATTGAATATGTTGAAGGAGTTTCAGATTTCAGTTTTAATTCACATTCGGTGTTGCTGGTGATTTTTTAAAATTGTTCATTACACGATAAATTTTCTAAATGTTAGCAAATAATAACAGAGAAGGCAAGAATTGATGCGCACGTTAAAGCTATTAAAGAGGAAGCTGCATTGAAGTTGCTACGACAGAGACAAGCTGCCCGGCTCGCACTTGAGGAGGTATGATTTTCTTGGCTGTCTACCTTTTGATTTTCATCATGTGCTCGCTACATAGAAGCTCGATCCATATTGCTTGTGAACTATAGATCTTATTGACGTAAAAAAAAATTATAAGTACCAAGCACAAACATCACTTATGAGTAGTCCGACACATTGATCAATATATAGAAGGCATAAATCACAATATGTTAGTGCTCTTCTTCTATTTGAGATTGGGCAAATCATATTTAAATAAATATGATTTGCCCATTGAACTCACTAACTGCCCAAATCAAAGTGCAATAAATTCCCAAACTCCTCATCATAACTGCCCATTGAACTCACTAACATCAACATCTATCCATTACTGCCAGATTCTGCGCACCTAAAAAATTTCTGTTTCAAATGAACATATTTTGAATTGGAAGATTAAACCAAACCAGGCCTAACATACACACCTTCGCAATGTCGATCAAATGAGCGTACACAAATCAAAGAACACACACCGATTTCAGATCCAAAACATAATCGTACAACCAAAGCATTACCTTATCTCCATGAAAAGGAATGAAAACGAATAGGCAGCAATTTGGGCCTCAAAACACAAAGAAGAGATGTAGAGAGTGAAAGAGTTTTGATCGAGTTGGGTCATGTGTTTAGACGGATTGAGAGCAAAGTCAATCGTTTGGATGTTGGGTTTTGTTAATTAGTTTCTACGTTGCATCAGAATTCTTTAATGGTTCCTGTGCATTACGATATGTGTAATGCACATCCATCTCCAGATAACTCAAAGCACATTGAATGTGAAATTAGGTGCTGCATCATGAAATGCATATTGCAATGCCTGATTCTATCATGGTAAACTATGAAATGCATAATGAAACTAAGTTTCTCAGTTGTTCATTGATCAATTCTGTCCATAAAACACTAATTGAGACAGCTGAATTGTGAAGCAATTTGGCAGCCATAAAGAATTCTTTAATGGTTCCTGTGCAATCAATAAACATTGTTTGGACAAACTAAGTCATGTATGAAGCACTTTCTCCAGACATAATACTCGAATAGATAATCAAGGTTTGAGCTATCATGGTTTGACATAAGATATGCACGCTTGAGACAATTAATGTGTTCAAACCCAATCATTCATTAATCAAAAAGAACAAAAAATTATTCATCGTTGTATAGCTTAAGAGACAAACATAATAAGGTGAAAGAAAAAAGTTTAATGCATTGAAACATTTTAGGTGTGTTGTAGTAAATTGGATGACCCTTTAACCAAGCTTATGAATGATCACATTGTCAAGCATGACTTTCACATTGAATTGTAACATCAAGCATGACTTCTACATTGAATGTAACTTGTACACTCTACATAACTTGTATTCAACTCTAATGTATAATCACTTATCCATGTATTGTCATGTAACTTGTAATCATCTTCAATGTACACCAACTCTTCCATGTATTGTCTATGTTGCTTGTGATGTGTTCTATGACTTGTGGCGTATGTATAACTTGTACACATTGTATAAGTACAATTATCATCATCACCAAATGGCCTATATAAAGGGTGTCAACTCCATTGTAATTCACACCAAGGTTGGAATAGAAATCTCTACATTTCTCGACTCTAGCTCTCTTCTCTCTTGTCTCTTATTCTCTACTTGTTCTAGTAGTTCTTAATTTATGCCTTCTATGCTTAAGTTTCTAGCAAGTCCAACTTAAGTTCTAGTTGGCTTACAACTTAGTTTACAACAAGGTGATATATATAGGTGCCCTACTATGGTTCGGAGCCAAAGAAAAGTTACAAAAAATTATGCACTTCATTGTGCTTCAAAAAAAAAAAAAAAAAAAAAAAAAAAATCTTCAGAAAATCATGCATACGATGAGCTTTTAGAATCATACTCAATAAGAGCATTAATTTCTGCAAAGCAAAGCAAAGCAAATTAAGTAGCAGAGAGTACCAAATGAAAACCAAATTTGTGCATTTTGAAAACAAACCATGCCTCATGAATCCCTAATTTCAAAACAAATGAAAACCAACGATTGAGAGAGAGAGAGAGAGATGACCTTGTCGTTGGATTGATGAGTGTATGAAGAACCCTCACTCACTGCTTTGCTCAATGTGTCAGTGGAGGGAACGCTGAGCATGTATTGTTGAAAGGAAAATTGCATTTAAAATGGATGTTAAGCCTCGATTCACCTTTTCGCTGTTGGATATACAACCTTGCAATTAATGTATATGCATGAGTTTGTCGTTGATTATATCTGGATGAATTGCATGTGATGGTTAATTAAGTTATTCTGGCAAATTAGTTTTATGAACCAGCTAGGCAAATTAGTTATTCTGTGATGGTTCCTGCAATTCAAGGAATAGGTTATGATGGAATTCTATTCGGTACTGTCAAATGTCCTCCAAAGTTGAATGATAAATAGACATCAATGTTGAGTATCAAAATTGGTATTCAAAGGATCGAATCTTGTATAGTTGGTTGTTGTGCACACTTGAATCTAACATTGCAACTCAAGTTGCAAGAAACTCTTTTGCAAATCAATTGTGGAAGTTGATTGAGGAGTTATGTGGCCAGAATAGAGCACAAAATTGAATTGTAAGAACTGCTAGGAAAGGAAATCAAAAGTTTTTTCGAGCTGTTGAAATAGGTGTAAAAAAAGCCCTAATCTTTCATAAATCTGATTAGGATTTTTGGTGTTGTAGTTTGCGTTTGATTATTGGGAGCAGTTGTTCGTTAAAACAAAAAAGAATAAAATAATGAGAGATTGATTTCTTTATTAGCTAGGCCACTATTTATACTACATTGCGCTCTCACCCTTGTTTGCACAATCGATGTGGGACGTATGCAGTCACTTGTTTTCAGAACTTTAGTAGTTAGTTGTAACTGCAACGTATGCAGTCACTTGTTTTCAGAACTTTAGTAGTTAGTTGTAACTGCAACCGAAACTATCTTCTTCCTAACTGCACTGACCAGCACTGACAAGTAAACGAAAATCTTTAGATGCATACATTAGTAGAGGACTTTACCCTTGTTTAGAGGGAGCCCTTCCAGAAATTCGGGAGCCCTTCCAAAAATTCTCAAAGGCACCTAGGGAGGTGCCAATGAGGGGGCTTGAAAATAGTTTTCAACCAGCAATTGACGCGCCTCGGTTATTACCTCACCAGCTGCGTCATTGCCCCAAGCGCAAAAAATAAACTTTTCGATGCCTCTCCCTCGTCCTCTAATTCCAACTTCTTCCTTCCCAGCGTTTGGCATTTCCATGTGGGACTATATACAAAATCCCTCCATGCATTTGGGCCATTTATGTGTGTTATCCATGTATATACATCTCTATCTATCTTCCTTTCTCATCCAAATTTGCCAATCGACTCTCTCTCGAGGAAACTCCTATATCTATAATAACTCAATTCCAACACTAGAAAAGAAAATTGCTCCCCATCAAATTGCTACTAAAGTGTAATTAATTAGCAACAACAAGCAGCTACTACACAAAAATATGACATCATATCATATATATGAAACCTCGGTTAGGGTAGAAAGAATGGAGTCGCGCCGTTGTTCAGCAAATTACTACGCGCGAGACATTAGCTAGCTAGCGCGCTTGGCACTTGCAACGCTAATTGTAGAGGGGGATATTTGTCTTTCAAATAGGCAAGTGTATAAGAGGTGAAAATGTGTTGTTAAAAAGGAGGACAAGGGTCGGCAGCCACCTCGAGAATTCCACATTTCCTTCTAAACGCGCAACAAATTAAAATCCCATGTGATGGCAGGTATACCCACTTCATCATTCCCACCGCCGGTTGTTAGTCGTGCGAGAGTACTTTCTTTCTTGCAACCAACAGTTTTCGCCGCCCTTCCTCTTTAATCAATCAAAGTCAAACATTATGCTTGAAATATCAAGAACCTATGAGTAAATTCATTCAATATACAGGTTGACCGAGGAATCATGATAGGTGGCATATATATATACACACACATACATAATCCTCCTTCAATGACCCACCTTAATCTGAACTCTCTTGTTAATTACAGTTTCCAACTTCTCCACACTTGCATCTCTCTTGATTTCACATGCATTATTACGTGTTTTTAACTCGATCCATGGATGTTGCAGGCACTGTTGCGCTGTTGGCCGCTTCTCTGGTGCAAAATCAAGAAGAGGGCATAGAAAATTAGAAAACTCACGAGCATCGCTTGCTAGAAAATTGTACTTCTCAACCAAAAGCCGGTCTAGCGGGCAGAACTTCAACCTTCTTCTCCTCTCCAGATCACCATATCTATCGAAGAAACTTTTCCATCGAGAACCGCCGGTTGCAATCTATTTTTACAAGAATTAGAAAATAAATAAATAAAATGGATAAGTAACATGTTTGGCACTTGTAATTAATGCTTCAGAGAAAATGATATGTTCTCACTTCTCACCTTTCTGGGCATTTTCCCCAATAGCTCCATCATTTGAGCAAGATGGGCCTGAAACAATAGATCAATAAACTAATTAAAGGTATAGTCCAAAGAAGAGCAAGTTCAAGCTTTAAAAACAGGAAAATTCTTACCCCCGCAAAATAACAAATTCCACTGCTGATACATGAAGTGATCCGCTAAATATTTGCAGTTAAGCAAGCAATTTATAGTGCCCACACATGATACAAACCATGCAGCAAAAAAGTAAGGAAACGCCATATAAATATCTCAAACTAGCATTTTAACTAGACTGAGCATATCATTGGCTGATGGTACCCTGCACAATCTCTGGCCTCCTAAAACAATCTAATGGTTACTCATAGTCTCGTCAAATTATCCCAAATCATTGAGTGCCAAATCCATTGAATAATCTAAGTTAAGCGAGATACATATAGAATGTTCTTGACAGGGGCAACCTATTTTTTTTCTAATAGAGAAAATCTTCTATCCAACAACTTCTCTTTCATATATTATTTTAGTACGAGATCCTAATTGCTTCAAAATCATCAGTTGTGTTAAGCCATAAATCAATCACTTGGCCCCCAAAACAAAAAGTATATATCATAAATTTTGTAATACAATCTCTCTACATTTGGGCCTGTGGTGTTCTTATATATTAGAGTTCGAAAAGTTTTCAAAATCTTTGAAAACGTAGTTGATAAATTGAGCCAAAAAACATTCATATCCGTGATGTTAAATGCTAGGCTGACCAGTGCTTATTAAGAGAATTCAGTCTCACATCTATACACATGATTGGACATGTGTTATTTTTACCATTTGATCAGACCTCTCAATGCATTAATTGATCCAAAATTACTTGCGTACTTTTGGAAGTGCAATTCATTACCCTACTTCAGCAGTTCAACTACCTTTGTTGCTAATTGGTGATAACCTAACTTTCTCATGAATGACATCGGACTATACGTTCCCGTTCTTTCTGCTTATCTATCATCACATATCTCATGTATTAATGTCTCTCAAAAACTCATACTTTTGTTATTTAACGCGTACCTGCTCCGATAGAGTTCTATAAAATGTTTTTTTTTTTTTAATGTGAAGAATTTTTTGAAAACTACTATAATTTTATTGGATTCACCTATCAGAAAACTACTATAATTTTATTGGATTCACGTATCAGAAAATCCTTTGTAACCTCCTCCTTTCCCAACCACAAGGGAGAATACTAGTCTCTCCAAAGAATGCGTTTTAGCATCCAAAAAAACTCAATCACGGCATGGAAGTCTACACAGTCATATAGATGATGGTGAGTCGGTGACCCAAATTATATCATCATACACAGAGACAGTTCATTTCTTCTACGCTTGTTCTCCCTATAGTCATCAAATTCAACTATGATTCTTCTTCCAAGACAGAACTGTCAAACAAACACGGGAAGAAGAGGGGAAATTACTAAGTCATGAGCAGAACTCATATGAAGAATTTAAGAGAAGATGAAAAAGAAAAATCGGAACACAGATTTCTCTATCTTGTTTCAACTTCCAAGTGTAGGGTTGCAAAATAGCATTTGGAATGTATCCAACCATTTTGGGAATACTCAAGACTTTCACAAAAGTGGTGAGAAACATTTTGCTTGTAGTGAACTGAATTGATCTTTGGGACAACCAGAATCATTTTCTCAAAATTTGTTTCACAAGGATTTTTTTATGCAAGAACGACTACTTAGCCACTTTGAGCATAAGACCTTACTCTATGCTCCTAGACCTTGGAACTCGAAAGATATGCATTTCCATTGCATCTGGAGACGAGCAAGAAGGAAAAAATACATTATACAATGCATAGCAACTTTATAATAGGAAGAAGGCGACGGATTCTAAGAAATGATGTTTGGTAAAGACTGAACAAGAAATGAAGTAATAAAGTTTTTTTTTAATCTAAACAATGTTTAAGGGAGTTCGAAAGTAATGAAATAGACAAAAGCTTGTCTATATAAACTATAAGTTAATTATTTTTTATGAGTATAATCACAAACATCTAAAAAGAAAAATCCTTTAAGATAGCAATTGGGTCAAGTTGAATTAAGTTTTATATGAGTGAATGTTGGGGGTAAAAAGTAACGCATGCATAAAATGAGCGTAGCATAGATGCGGAAGCTTAAGTGGATGTGTGTAAAACTCATAAAGATAGGATAAGAAAAACAAAGGTTCAAAGGAGTAGCAACCTGATAGAACACCAATTTTGATCTATTGAAACGAGAGCAACAACAACAATTACAAACCTAAAAGTAACCCCAGAGATGAGTCTTAAAACTCTCTCAACCCAATCACTCTAAGAGTGCCCACTTACATTGAAATTCCAAGATGTCTCATCTAACTAACTTACCTTTATTTATAGTGTTTCCTTCTCACTAACTCTATGTGGGATCTTATCATTACTCCCCCCTTTAACATCCACCTTGTCCTCAAGGTGGCTATAGAAATTTAGACAAAATATGTGATGGTCATCAAGTTGAATTATGTTTTATATGAGTAAATGTTGGGGGTAAAAAGTAACGCATGCATAAAATGAGCGTAGCATAGATGCGGAAGCTTAAGCGGATGTGTGTAAAACTCATAAAGATAGGATAAGAAAAAAAAAGGTTCAAAGGAGTAGCGACCATAGATGCAGAAATTAGGGAAAGGCACCCGGTCTTCTGAAGCATGAACAATGGAATCTTAAGATTTATGTGGAAGTATATATTTCAAGCTTTTGAGAAATTATAAATAACAATATATTCAATCATATAAAGGAAAGTGCAAGATGAACTGACCTCATCATCATTATAGCCTTAGACACTGGAAGGTGCAAACATCAAGTCACCAGTAGCAAGCTCAAACACAATGCAGGCAAAAGACCACATGTCCAGAATCAAGAATAACCTCTGAAGCCCTGTATTGCCTCGTCTGAATTTCCTCTGAAAATTGTTTATCGACCCAACATGAGTTTCCAAGATCTACAATTTTGCACCTCAGATCAATCCCATCCAAAGACCTCTCAAATTTCGGGACCTCCCCTATTGATGCTCTCCTTCTTGAACTCCTAACAACAGCCCTCATTGCTGCCTTTTTCAACTTCTTTTCATAAATATTTACCGAAGCCCCTGTATTCAAATTTCCTTCTGGTCTGTCCAAAATTGGCGAGGCCTCAGACCAAACTGGATCTTTAGATGGATCAATAGTCGACACGAGAAGAACATTTTCAGGCTTTAGATCTGTGTGAATTACACCAACTTCTCTATGCAAATAATCAAGCCCCACCAAAATACATCTACGTATTTCTCGAACCTTATTCAACAGGAGTCCTTTATTACGATTATACCTAATCAATCGAAGCAGGCTGTCACCAAGGAACTCAAGAACCACACAAAAGTGCTGGCCATTTGGTCCTATATGCTTGAAGTTGTCAATCATTCATACTTCATGGTTATGAATTCAGTAATAGCATAGAAGATTTGAGAGAAACTTAATACAAAAAGAAGTAAGAAAAATCACCGAAGTAGAGAGATTGCAAAAACATAGCAAGTGAAATTTAAAATGCAATTAAAAGAATTAGCTATTTCATATAAGAAACATGAACTTCTCTATATAGAAGGCTACAACTAAACAATACCACAAAATCTCAAGACTCGCAAACCAAGAAAACCCAAATTGACTCATTCTGTAGGGACAGTTTTGGGAAAACTGCAGAACCCACAATGAACAAGTTCAGTTCTAACAAAGGATTATAATTTCTTCTAACCTACATAGCATTCCTATTATTTTAGTACAAGATCCTAATTGCTTCAAAATCATCAGTTGTGTTAAGCCATAAATCAATCACTTGGCCTACAAAACAAAAAGTATATATCATAAATTTTGTAATACAATCTCTCTACATTTGGGCCTGTGGTGTTCTTATATATTAGAGTTCGAAAAGTTTTCAAAATCTTTGAAAACGTAGTTGATAAATTGAGCCATAAAACATTCATATTCGTGATGTTAAATGCTAGGCTGACCAGTGCTTATTAAGAGAATTCAGTCATGATTCGACATGTGTTATTTTTACCAGTTGTACGTACCTCTCTATGCATTAATTGATCTAAAATTACTTGAGTACTTTTGGAAGTGCAATTCATTACCCTACTTCAACAGTTCAACTACCTTTGTTGCTAATTGGTGATAACCTAATTTTCTCATGAATGGGCATCGGACTATACGTTCCCTGTTCTTTATGCTTATCTAACATCACATATCTCATGTATTAATGTCTCTCAAAGTGACGGCCCCAAATTCCGAGGCAAACCAAGCACTGCCACGTCGCCGGACACGTCACCGAACCATGTCATGTCACTTGCACCCATGTCCATGACGGCCCGCGAACTAACCATCTTATAATTCAACTTAGTCAATTTCGTCGTTTAAAAGATTATTTTGTCGAAATATACCAAGTCAATGAGTTTTACCACTTAATTTGTTTATTTTGATTCTTCTTAGGTTATTTTTAATAGCGGAAGTCTTAATAATATGCAAATTAATAATATAAATGAGACTTGCATTAATTAACAACTTATAGGGTGGAAACCCGGCAAAAATATACCATGTATATCAATAAGGCGATAAAAGGCATAACAAGTGTAAATATACATATATATATCAGGTAATAAGTCTCCCAAAATAATTCTAAAAAAGAATGTATATGTATAAGTAGAAACACCTACGAGTAAGCTAGTGGAGGCACTCCAGATCAGAGGTAGTCGCCAATCACCGCCTTCCCTTGGCTCGTCGTAGGATCTGCAACTTGCCACCTATAAACAATGACAAGTTCCAGTCAGTAAATCTCAGAGAAATCCAGTTAGTATTCACAAGAAGTCCAAGAAAACGGCTACAATTCATGCATATAAAGTAAATGAATATAAATGTAAAGCATGAATATAAGTCGTGAGATAATCAAGAATATGGAACGCGAGTGCGGTGTATAGCTGTTGAGCCTTGGGACGCAAATACTAAACCGAGAAGGCCCTAGGGGTGAGGAAGTCCACACCCCCTCTTCACGGTCGAAATGAGGAACTATGTTGGTCGAAAAGTAGACTTCCGCCCAACGCCTCAAATGAGAGGAAATCTGTGACGGATGTGAGCCTCACGTCAACTCGCTTTGAGATCATCGACTCGCTGAGAGATATTTCACGCGTTGTCTAAGGTATGACCAACACCGTAGCAACAATCAGATCATCATCAATGAAAGAGCCAAAAATGAGTCACTCCGTCCCTTCGACCATACACAGACACACGCGGGAATAAAGTAAACATGCAAGCTGAACTGGCGAGAAGTAATGAGAAATAAATAATTTACAAGAAAAATAAGTGAATTCTAAACTGACTTTCTCGTGGGTATACTTACCTCAAACAATCGCAAATATCTCTCCAAAATGTCTCGCTCACGCCGCGAGATACGCGCCCGATACCCGACTATAGTCTCTTGAGTCTCTGGTATCCAATTATATCACTTTTGTTATTTTAGAGTTACATTAAGTGAATTGATAATGTGTGGCCAAAAATTTGAGATTTTGTTTCAAAAAGTTAATTTCAGCACACTTATCGAGTTATACCGGGGTGCCGATGCCCCAAAAAGTCCTCAAAAATTAATTTTTTATATTTTCCCATTTTATTATAATTTCTTCATTTTTTTGGATTTTCCATAATTTTCTTGCTATTTTCTTATATTTATTTGATTTAAAAATATATTTTCTTTAATTTTTTTTAAATTTTTTAATTAATTAAAATTAATTTGGGGTGGGTTGGGCCCGAACTGAGCCCAATTCGGTGGGGCCCGGTTCAGCCCAACCAGAGCAACCCGACCGAGTTTAGGCCAGGCTGGGCCTGCGGCTCGGCCAAGCCAAGCCCGCTGTTAGGGGTAGCAAGCCCATTGGCTACCCCTTCTTCTTCTTCAAATCGTCTCTGCAGAAGTTAACAAACAACCTAACAACAACAACAACAACAACAACCACCAACAACCTAACAACAACAACAACAACCACCCAACAACAACATCACCATTAAACTCTAAATTTCTCCACAAAAGTTAACAAAAATTGACACACTCGCCTCGATTCGGAGATCTTCGTGAGCGTCGCCGAGTGGAGAGAGCACTGCGAGAGCTGTGCGACTGAGTTGGGAGAGTGATGGAGAGCTTGGTGGTGAGGAGTTAGAAATGGAGAAGAAAATGAAAATGAGAGGGCGAGAAGAAGAGCTCTGGTAGAGAGAGGGAGTGAGTGAGGAGATAGAGATTTTTTTTGTTTGATTTTGGAGAGGAGAGAGAAAAAGTGGGGGATGGGTTGAAGTATGGTAATTGGATAGGTGATGTGATGGGATGTGTGATGTGACAACTAAATCCCAGACTATCCCATACACCCGCGTTATGTGCACACCGCGACGTAGTGCACTCTCGTCACTACACGCACACAACGTGACCAAACGCAATTCTCAACGAGCACGGCGCGAATTATTAACTAATAGTAAAATAATTGTAACGACCCGAAAATTTGACTTGTGCGACGTGCCAAGTCAAGGTCGTATGTGGGACCCACTCGTCGAATACGTATGTCCGAATCTTGAGTGGAGACACCGAGAATGTTTAATTTAAGATTTAATGTTAATTGTTGAGAAAAATATATGCGGGGAATATAGTGAGCCGAAACACGACGGGGACGCGCCTCGAGTCGCGTGTCGATGTAGGCCCGAGGTAGCAGCTCGTGGGTAAGATTAATTAATGTACATTAAATGTAATTTAATGATTTGCGTAATAAGTGGCTATAGTAGTTGTAATGTGGTCACATTAAATCAAAAAGCAAGGGCCTATAGTTTGCAAAATAAATCAAGATGCATTGGATTTTCATCGAGATACGCATGTCACGAAACTCGAGGAATATTTGGTCAAAGGCGGCGGGAATAGAGGATAAGGATTAGGTTGCCTCGAGACTCGTGTTGCACGAATCTCGAGGACACTAAATATCTTATCCCCTTTGCTTTCAAGTCGGTTGAAACAAAAAAAAAATGATAAACCAGAGAAGAAGAGACGATCGGGAGGAGAGGAATGAGAGAAAGAGAGACCGAGAGCCTGAAAAGGAGAACGCAAGGTGAGTTGATTGAGTTGTTGTTGATTTCGCGTTGTCGTTCCTGTCGGTTGTATCGTCGTTGTTGGTGTTCGGGTGGCGAACTCGGACGAACTGACATAGCAGTTCGTCCGAGCTCGAGAAGCGCAGGGAGTGATCTCCCGCATACGGTCCCACCTGGGGTTGGAGATAGAAGCCCAACCCCGGCGCTAAAAAAAGAAAAAAAAAGAAAAAAATCGAACCAAGGTGGGAAGACGACCCCTGCGGGTCGGGTCGGGTCGGACCGACCCGGGTCCGCTTGGACCGGGTCGGGTCAACCCGGACTCACCCCAATAAAATAATATATTTAATTATTAAATTAAATTAAACTGATTTTTTATTAACTGTAAATTACAGAAAATAGATAAAAATAGATAAAAATTATGGAAAAATTGTGAAAAATCCTCGAAAAACATGAAAAATAGGGAAAGCTAGAAAAAAATGAGTTCGAGGCTTTTCGAGCGCTTGGCACCCCGGTATAATTCGAAAAAGGGTGTTAAAAACTTAATTTTTATGAAAATAAAAATGACAAATCTATAATCACATACTAAAATTGCACGTAATGCGACCCTAAAATTTTAATTGGTATAAATGGACACCAGGGACGTAGGATTCGGGTGTCGGGTACGCAAATCGAGGCGTGAGCAGGACGTCTTGAGGACGAATTACGGATTTTGAGGTAAGTAAACCAGTTAGAAAATGTACAGTAGTTCATTGAGCTTGCATGTTTGTTTAATGTTGAATCATGTCATTTTCTTGGAATTCTCACTCACTTATGAGTGTCCGAGGGCCAAGTGAGTCGTACTCGTGTCTCTGATTGGAGTGGTTGTCGGCCCACAACCGAGACCATGACCTCGAGTCACAGTATTTGGTCGGAATGAGATGTGTTTTATCCGGGGCGCCGTTGATATCCCTCATTCTCGACATTCTAGGTACGGCGATGCCGCATCCTATGACCCGAGTCTGCTTGGCGTTGTCGCGACTCTGCGACCCCGACCCTGTGGCACCCGCATTCGGTGGTCTTAGACTACTTGGGCACCTCTTTATATTGTTTCATTTGACACTCATTCTCGTTGTACTTTCATTGTTTTACAGTCTCATTATCATGCATTCCGTACAATATTCTTTTTATCTGCATGACTTTTAGACTGTTTCATTTTATCTTGAATTACTTGTTTAGATTCTCGGATTTTACTTACTTGGGCTCATCTCGTGTTTGATCGAGTGCAGAGCCGCAGACGAGAGTAGCGAGGGAAAGCTCCATAGCTAGGTGAAAAATTTTTGTATATCTTTTATTTACTCTCCTCGATGGTGATATATTTATGTTGTGTTCCACAATTAGGTTGCCTAACTTTTTGAAATTATTGTTGAGTTATTTCCACGTATTAGTTGCTTCCGCATAAATTGTAAAAATCTTGAAAATATTAATAACTCAACTTAAAAGTTTGAATTTACTTGTAATGATGGATTGGAAGGCCGACTAGGCTCGCGTTGACCTTGCGAGACTGGCTCGGGGGTCCACGTGGGTTTAGGTCGGGCGGTGCCTAGTTTGTGGAAAATTGGGGCCATCACAGTTGGTATCAGAGCCTAAATTTTTACATTTAGCTCTTAATTAACCCACAACCAAAATAAGACATAAACCAGCGGAAGTTAGGAACCCTAAACTTAGAGTGGAACCATATGATCCTGACTGAAGTTTTCGTTAGGAAGTGAGGAGAGTTGGGGAAATTAAATTTGAACTATATGTGATATTTGATGTATTGTATTATATTATTATCGATAGATATACGATATTCACTCTTGTGTATCGCTTGAGACGCGATAAGTAAAAATTGAAAAAGATTAACGATAAATTATCGGATTCAGAGAAATTGATAATAAAAAAGATTGATGGTAATGATTAATTGGATAGAAATTATAAGTATATATATTTTTATAGGAACGAGACTTTGTATTTACAAAGGTTTATAAAAATGAGCTTTTGGTATTCTTTGGTGAAAGACTCATTTGAGAGATTTGGTAAGTAAGGGTTGAACCACTTTGTTCTCGTTTCAAATGGAATCAGTTAGTGATCTGATGTTTCATTTGCCTACTTGATTTCATTTTTGGTTAATCAACAAACTCATGTCGCTTGTTTACAACATAGTGGAAAATGAAAAAAAAGAATGGCAACAATATGTAAAACTAGAATTTAGTTAGTTCAATTGATAAATTGAGATAAATATCATTGTTGGTTTGGTGAAGCCAATGGAAAATGAAACAATTCATTTTGAGTAAAATGAGATAATTAAGACTTTTAAGGTTTTCAATTCAAAACTTTGGTATTACAAATGGTATGGTTTCCAATTGAAACTTAAAATGCCATTTAGGACTCAAACAAACTTGTGAATTGGTTTTCAAGCCATTTAGAGGAATTTTGATCTTATTTAGGACTCAAAAGAGTTCATTAAATTCATTTCAAGTTGTTTAGTTATTACTGAAATTGAGGATTTTCTATAGTATTGAGACTTGAAATGGAAGTTTGAGTCTCTAAATGATTTTAAATTGGTAATATGGAGACAATTGAATAACTTGAGTCTACTTGGGACTTGAAATCAATGTTTGAGAACTTAGAGAGCTTTTGGAGTTTTAAAATGCTAGAACACCGATTGGATTTGTGAGAATGAGATTAAAGGTTTTTAGGATTTGGTTGTGTAGTTTAATATTTTTTAAGAACTCGAGAAATTTGAGGGTCTTAGTTGGAATGTAAATGCCAAAGTGGATTTGTAAAGTATGCGAAATTGATTTTGAATATTGAATTGGAGTTCAAATATTAAGAGTTGAATTGTATTGACTTAATAGGAAATCAAGAAAATAAATAAAAAGGACGAAGATAGACTTTAAATGAAAAGGAGTGAGACAAGTGTTGAGATGACTTGAGAGCCAACGATTACATCATGTACGGACTCCTTAGCTTTGGACGAAAGCTTTGGAGTAGTAGTGTTGGATCAGAAGCCCAAGTAACTCCACTTTAGTGACACTATGCATTTATAGTCTCAGGGTTGGTGAAGTCGACCACCACCTTTAGGGACTTGTAAATGAATTAAGTGTTACGAGTTGAGGTAGAGTCTGCAAATCGTTCTAAAAGTTAGATGCCACCTAAGTATAAATCCTATGAGATTGTACTCTCAAGACTTCTCACATTCTAAAATTTGTTCAGATACGTTAGTTAACGTACTGAAAGAGATTTTCGTGCAAAGTAATGCATTTAAAGTTGCTAAGAAAAGAGTAACACTTGATCCTATATGGTATATTTGTGGTGTTGTAACATACTATATACGATATCGGTAACTATACCCTGATTCGTGCCTATGGAAAATGCGATGACGTTTCAGATCGGGTCTAGGAATGATCGTGGGGTTGCAGGTTTGCGTTTTGCGAGTGTGGAGGAGCTGCATACTCTGGTCGGATAGAATTGTATCGCAAGACCAACAACTGCAGGAGATTCTTCGACCGTGAAGGGCACAGGCTACACCGTCTCCATCTACGTCAGCAACGCTAGTTATTCAGGTTAGGTGTGTTTTTACAGTTCACAACCCACCTGAAACATCTCCAGTTCGGGCAGGGCCTATAGTGGCCGAGAAGGCACAGGTTCAGGTTGATCTCGTACTTCATACAATTGAGACACTACTTGAAGATACGCTGAACACACCGATTAATACGGGTGTTAGGGCTATAGCTGAGGCGAGGCAGACTCGCAAGTTTCAGATGCATTATCGGGAGAAGTGCAACGGGGTACTAACCTTGAGGTGGCAGATATATAGCCACGTGAAGATACATGATGTACTGGCCATACCAGCGCAAATGCAGCCGAGTATATTATCAACTCCACTGGTTGGCTAGGTCGACGTTTGGTGGCGTACTACGGAGGTGTCGATGGGGAACAATCCGTATCTAAATAGTACTGAGTTTCAGACCATTTGACAGAGGACCAGGGAGTCAATTGCAGTACATGGATCGGTATATATGCGTGATGAAGTATGCTTGGGGTGCGACCGACACGGACACTGACAAGGCTTACTACGTCATACACGATTTCCTGGATGACAGCTCCGAGCACAGTACATGAGGCTTAAAAGGGCTATGGCTGGCGAGAGCTTTGGGAGCACACGCACCGGAGTACCGGTCGCATTATCGGCATCATTATAGTCAGTGCGAGGGTCTGGAGATGATCGAAGGAAAAAAAAAAGATGGTCGTGACTAAGAGATCGACCTCAGAGCGTAGGGTCTGTTGCGTTTCCACCGAATACGGCGTATACTGCGCCAGTGTTAGTTGGTCCAGCGCAGGGTTATGCTAGTGCATTACAGTAGCCAACATCGTCAGGTCCTCAAGCATCGTAACATCGAGGCCGATGGCAGAGGCAAGTGGCTGAGACAGAGTCAAAGTTTCGATCAAGTGCATTGGGATAGGACAGAGGTCTAGTCATGCACAGGGACAAGGACAGGGACGACATGCTCCATGTGGATCGGGATTTCAACGTACCTGTTTGGGAGTGTTGACAGCCAAGTCACTTCACCAGTACGTGTTCACAACAGCGGGCAGGCACAGCAGAGCTACAAGCAGATTCATGCTGTTGTCGCGCAAGGTCCGACTATTATCCATCGTAACCTGATAGAGGGTACGAGTTGGGTTGAGACTCAGTCGATCAGATACTAACGGACAGTCATAGAAATTGATTTACATTCTCGCGGACATACTGCAGTTATAAATATGTTATTGACGGTGGATCATGAGACTAATATGTTTCGTTGTATTCCAATATATGTTGCGAGGATGTTGGCCTGACATATATTGATGGGAGGAGGCAGATGGTGTGTTCATTGCTTGGAGGTCATGGAGGAGCCCAGCTGGTCACGAAGGAGCCCAGCTCGTCACGGATGAGCCCAGCTTGTCACGGAGGAGCCCAGCCCTACATAGTAAGATGGGGGTATGGCCTTGGGCGAGTATGGCCTTGGGCGGGTATGGCCTTGGGCGGATATGGCCTTGGGTCTTCAGTCATAACACACTATCGAAATGCGTAAATTTCGAGGACGAAATTCTAATTCGTTGTGTGACGGCCCCAAATTTCGAGACAAACCGGGCACCGCCACGTCGATAGACACGTCACCAAGCATGCCACGTCACTGCACACTTAATTTTGACTGCCTGCGCTCTACACCTTTATACGTACCATATTCGCCTTAACTTAGTATTTATGAAAAATTTTTATGGATGTTCACTTTAAATTAACTAAGTTAAGTTGTCCACGATTTATTAAATTGTTAAATATCAAGCGGAAGCCTTTTAAAAACATGCAAATGTCGTATAAAAGAAAATTTGCATTTGTATGATTACCCCTATAGTGTGGAATCCCGGTAATAGATACCATGTATATCGAGAGCAACAAAGGTACTAAAGATGAGCATATACATGTATCAGGTATACAAGTCTTTCCCAAAAATTCATAAAACAATAAATAAATACGTACAACACCTACGCAAATGACGGGCTCTCCTAACTCAGTCGTAGACGCCTGAGACGCCCTTGCCTCGGCTCGTCGCAAGATCTGCGATTTGTCACCAAAAACAATGACAAATCCCAGGTGAGTAAATCTCAGAGAACTTTAGCTAATATTCACGAATTCCAATGAAACGGTTACAATTCATGCAATTTCAATAAATGACAACAATAAGGAAATTCGCATGAAAATAAGTCGTTGAGAAGTCAAATTTGGACACGAGCGTAACGTGACAGAGAACCCTGGTCGACATCCGGGAATCTTCGTAGCTAAACCGAGAGGAACCATTGACGACAACCTCGCCAAACATCTCACGGTCGAATGAGATGAACCGTTGAACGGTAGACCCCGTCCAAAACATCTCTCGAGAGGAACCATTGACGTAGACTTATGACTTCGTCAAAACATCTCTCAACCTACGGGTTTCGCGAGAATAGTCACCGCGTAGCCCTATCATGGCCAATTACTCGAACAGCGCGGGGTAGCTAGCCCCGGGGTGTGAGTCCGTGCCATGCCGACCCCGTCGACAAACACACATACACACGTGGGAGTGGATGAATAATAATTGAACAGCAATAAATAGCGCAATGGAATAATTGAGATGCGAAATAAAGTAAATGCCATAAAAGAATTTTAACTAATTTTCTCGTGGGATTACTTACCTCAAACGAATCGCAAAACGCCTTCGAAATGTCCCGCACTCGCCTCGAGATACGTACCCGACACCCGACTATGATCTCCTAAATTCCTGGTGCCAATTAAAACATTTTTAATATTTTTCCTAATTTTTCTGGGTTTTTTTTCCCATAATTTTCCACATGTTTTTTTTATTTTTTTGTAATTTATTTAATTTAAAACTGTTTTTAAATTAAAAATTTATATTATATTATTTTAATATAGGGGTGGGCTCCTTGACCGGGTTTGACCCGGTCCAACCGGGTCGGCTTGACCCGGTTCGGGCCCACCCGGGTCGGGTCCGGTTAGGCTCGGACCGGCCCAACCGGTCCACCCCCACCCCATCTCCTTCTTCCTCGGAGACGTTAGTCTCTCGGTTCTTTTTTTTTTTTTTTTTTTTTTTTTTTTTGTTAATACAACAACAACAACAATTCCAACAACAACACAACTCCAACAACAACAACAACATTAACCACTCACTTGATTAATGGAGGTCCGAGCTCGCGCCGCCGTTGCCCGCCGAGCTCGCCGTCGTCTCGTCTCACTCCTCGCCTGGAGCTCCCCTTCCGGTCGTCACTCTCCCTCTCTCTCTCTCTCTCTCTCTCTCTCTCTCTCTCTCCACCGCGCCTCTCTCTTTCTCTCTTTCTCTCCCTTCCTTCTCTTTCTCTCCTCGCTCTCTCTTTTCTCTCTTCTTGTTGTCTCTCTCTTTCTCCCTCTCTTTCCTTTATTTCTCTCTCCACTCCACTTTTTCTTTCTTTATTCCGGTTTTTAAGGAAATAAAAGAAACTTTTTATTTCTTTATTATTTTATTTTAATGATGAGGGATGGTGATGTGACATGATGAGGTGATTGATGTGACAACTCAATCATATACTACCCCGTACACCCACGTTACGCGCACACCGCGCGTCGCACTCTCGTCACTACACGCGCGCAACGCGACAAAGCGAAATTCTTAATTAACGCGGATCAAACTATTAAAAATAGTACAATAACTAAATATTCGCCACACAAAAATAAAATATTTCCCGATTAGACCTGTCATAGACTTTTCCACGGCGTCCACGTGGGTCTGAGCTTATGATATTAACACGTAATTTATCAGTTAAACGGGATTAATTAAAGCGGGCCGTTACACGTTGGGAATACTGTAACGGCCCGAAAATTTGACTTGTGCCACGTGCTAAGTCAAGTTCGTATGTGGGACCCACTCGTCGAATAGGTATGTCCGAATCTTGAGTGGAAACACCGAGAATGTTTAATTTAAGATTTAATGTTAATTGTTAAGAAAAGTATATGCGGGGAATACTGTGACGGCCCCAATTTTCCACAAATTGGGCCCCGCCCGGCCTAAACTCACGTGGAACCCCGAGCCAGTCTCGCAAGGTCAACGAGATGTTGTTCACTGCTTTGTGATGATAGCTATGGTTGAAAATGTTGTCGATTGAGGGGGTCCATTGGCAAGCGAGTTATGGTTACTGTTTATCTGCGATATGAGCTCTTATCCGTTAGCCGTCGATATCTCCCAATTGAGTGTACGTTGGGGGCTCTTATCCGGGACATCGATATCCCATAGTCGCGAGGGTTAGGGTTGGGAGGCTTGGGGCTCGCCCTAAACCCGGGGTTAGGGTTGGGAGGCATGGTGCTCGCCCTAAACTCGAGTCTGCTGGGCTTTTGCCGCGACTCAACGACCTTTTGGTCGGGACTCCTTGTTATTTGGCATCACTCATCGATGGATTGTTTACAGTCTTGTATATTCATGCGTTCTCGATTTCTTTCGTTCTATTTGCATGAATTTGACTGCTTTGGATATCGTGAACTGTTGTTATGGATATTGTGAAATGATTCAAATAGAACGAAAGAAATCAAGAACGCACGAATATACAAGACTGTAAACAATCCATCGATGAGTGATGCCAAATAACAAGGAGTCCCGACCAAAAGGTCGTTGAGTCGCGGCAAAAGCCCAGCAGACTCGGGTTTAGGGCGAGCCCCAAGCCTCCCAACCCTAACCCTCGCGACTATGAGATATCGATGTCCCGGATAAGAGCCCCCAACGTACACTCAATTGGGAGATATCGACGGCTAACAGATAAGAGCTCATATCGCAGATAAACAGTAACCATGACTCGCTTGCCAATGGACCCCTCAATCGACAACATTTTCAACCATAAGTATCATCACAAAGCAGTGAACAACAATAAAGCTATCTCACAATAGTAAACAACAACAGTCAATGGAGAGAAATGAAATACTGTATAAGTCCCTACTGGTTTACTTACCTCGAAACTCGTAACTCGAAATCAAGACGTCCCGCTCGCGTCTCGATTTGCGCACCCGACACCCGACTCCTAGTCCCTGGTGTCCATTTAGACTTTTTATGGCTAATTTACTAAAAATCATACAAATCACAGCCAAAATCTTGTGAAATAAACCTCACCATGGCCTTCGAATTCATCGCGTCGTCGCGATTTCGACGAAATCGCCCATCCGACCGGTCGACGCCGCACCACCTCACCGTCGGCGTCGCTGCCCGCCGGCGGCGCGCTAGCTGCTTCCGCGCCGGACGGCGCTGCCACCGGCCGTGTCGATCACCACCGCGACGCGCCGTGGCCGCCGTCCCACCACGTTGCGTCGCGTCGCCACGCTCAGCGCCATCGCAGCCGATCGACCCGCGCTGCCGTGCCGGAGTCGCCGCTGTTTCGCCGGCTGTCGCTGTCGGCGCCGCCACGCCGCCGCGCCTGCCGTCCGCTCCTCGGCGGCTGCTCGCCAGAGCTCCGCGAGCCGCTTCCTCTCGCGAGCCATGCGCGTCGCGCCATCGCTTTCATCCCCGCACTGCATTGTTGCCGGCACTTTGCTGGCCGGTCTTCTGCCGGTTGCTTTCGGCGTGCCTCGGTTCGCCTCGCCGGAGCCACTCAACCCGCCGATCTCCTCCTTCCTCTCTTTCTCCTCCCGATCATTTTTTTTTTCCTTTTGATCTTATCCTTTTTTTCTATATATATATATATATATTATTATATATACATATATATATTATATTATATATACATTTTTCTTTTTATCTTTTTGGTTTCAAATCAAAAGTGTCCTCGAGATTCGTGCAACGCGAATCTCGATGCAATCTCAATAACCGAGCAGCACGCATCTCGAGGCACCAATTCGCTTCATTTCAAAATCTCGAAAATCGTGCTACACGCATAACGATGCATATCCAATGTATATTTTAACACCACATAGAGCCACTATTTCGGTCCCACGTCGGCACGCGACTCGAGGCGCGTCATTGTTCGTGTTTCGACTCACCGAATTTCCTCGCATAACTATCATCTCAAATTGAATTCGGACATACGTATTTCGACGAGTGGGTCTCACATACGACCTTGACTTGACACGTGGCATAAGTCAAATTTTCGGGCCGTTACAAATACAGTGAGCCGAAACACGACGGGGACGCGCCTCGAGTCGCGTGTCGATGTGGGCCCGAGGTAGCAACTCGTGGGGTAAAATTAATTAATGTACATTAAATGTAATTTAATGATTTGCTTAATAAGTGGCTATAGTAGTTGTAATGTGGTCACATTAAATCAAAAAGCAAGGGCCTATAATTTGCAAAATAAATCAAGATGCATTGGATTTTCATCGAGATACGCATGTCACGAAACTCGAGGAATATTTGGTCAAAGGCGGTGGGAATAGAGGATAAGGATTGGGTTGCCTCGAGATTCGTGTTGCACGAATCTCGAGGACACTAAATATCTTATCCCCTTTGCTTTCAAGTCGGTTGAAACAAAAAAAAAATGATAAACCAGAGAAGAAGAGACGATCGGGAGGAGAGGAATGAGAGAAAGAGAGACCGAGAGCCTGAAAAGGAGAACGCAAGGTGAGTTGATTGAGTTGTTGTTGATTTCGCGTTGTCGTTCCTGTCGGTTGTATCGTCGTTGTTGGTGTTCGGGTGGCGAACTCGGACGAACTGCCATGGTAGTTCGTCCGAGCTCGAGGAAGGCAGGGGAGTGATCTCCCCTGCATACGAACCCCACCTGGGGTTGGGGATGGAAGCCCAACCCCAGCGCTAAAAAGAAAAAAAACACAAAAACAAAATCGAACCAGAGCACGAGTGCTCAGTGGGAAGACGACTCTGCGGCCTCGGGTCAGTCGGGACCGACCCTGGCCGGGGGTCGGGTTGGGCCGACCGACCCGACCCGAAGTGGGTCGGGCCGGTCAAACCGCCCGGTCCGCTTGGACCGGTCGGGTCAACCTGCACTCCACCCTAATAAAATAATATATTTAATTATTAAATTAAATTAAACCGATTTTTTATAAACCGTAAATTACGTAGAAAATAGATTAAAATAGATAAAGATTATGGAGAAATTCTGAAAAATCCTCGAAAAACATGAAAAATAGGGAAAGCTAGAAAAAATGAGTTCGAGGCTTTTCGGGCGCTTGGCACCCCGGTATAATTTGAAAAAGGGTGCTAAAAACTTAATTTTTATGAAAATAAAAATGGCAAATCTATAATCACATACTATAATTGCACGTAATGCGACCCTAAAATTTTAATTGGTATAAATGGACACCAGAGACGTAGGAGTCGGGTGTTGAGTGCGCAAATCGAGGTGTGAGCGGGACGTCTTGAGGACGAATTACAGATTTTGAGGTAAGTAAACCAGTTAGAAAATGTACAGTAGTTCATTGAGCTTGCATGTTTGTTTAATGTTGAATCATGTCATTTTCTTGGAATTCTAACTCACTTATGAGTGTCCGAGGGCCAAGTGAGTCGTACTCGTGTCTCTGATTGGAGTGGTTGCCGGCTCGCAACCGGGGCCATGACCTCGAGTCACAGTATTTGGTCGGAATGAGATGTGTTTTATCCGGGGCGCCGTTGATATCCCTCATTCGCGACATTCTAGGTACGGCGATGCCGCATCCTATGACCCGAGTTTGCTTGGCGTTGCCGCGACTCTGCGACCCCGACCCTGTGGCACCCGCATTCTGTGGTCTTAGACTACTTGGGCCCCTCTCTGTATTGTTTCCTTTGACACTCATTCTCGTTGTACTTTCATTGTTTTACAGTCTCATTATCATGCATTCCGCACAATATTCTTTTTATCTGCATGACTTTTAGACTGTTTCATTTTATCTTGAATTACTGTTTAGATTCTACTGGATTTTACTTACTTGGGCTCGTCAATCTCGTGTTTGACTGAGTGCAGAGCCGCAGACGAGTAGCAGAGGGAAAGCTCCATAGCAAGGTGAAAAGTTTTGTATATCTTTTATTTACTCTCCTCAGATGGTGATATATTTATGTCGGGTTCCACAATTAGGTTGCTTAACTCCTTGAAATTATTGTTGAGTTATTTAATGTATTAGTTGCTTCCGCATAAATTGGTAAATCTTGAAAAATACTAATAACTCAACTTAAAAGTCTGAATTTACTTGTAATGATGGATTGGAAGGCTGACTAGGCCTGCGTTGACCTTGCGAGACTGACTCGGGGGTCCACGTGGGCTTAGGTCGGGCAGTGCCCAGTTTATGGGAAATTGGGGTCGTCACAATAATAAACACTCGCCACACAAAATAGCAATTTTTACCTCGTTAAGCGTTCCCTAGACTTTTCCGCAATGTTCACGTGGGTCTAAGCTTAGGATCTTAATCTGTAATTTGTCAGTTAATCAGGATTAATTAAAGCGGGTCGTTACAATCTTCCCAAGTAAATGGAATTTCGTCCCTAAATTCAAATTTAATTAAATATTTACCTTGGAATAAGTGGGGGTATCGCTCTCGCACGATAGACTATCTCTCCCAAGTGAGACCCTCGTTTTTATGATATTGTCTTCGAACGAGTACAAGTGGTATTTCTTTCATTCTGAGAGTCTGTACCTTGCGATCCACTTCTCAATAGGGTGCTCCTCATATGTCACATCCGGTCTGACCTCGATCATGTCATATCAACCACTTGTCTCGGTCCTGATCTGGCTAGCTTCAACATAGAAATGTGAAAAACTTCATGAACCCCTGCCAACTGACTCAGCAATCTCAACTGATAAGCAACCTCCCCAACTCGTCGGACTATCTAAAATGGCCCGATGAATCTCGGTCCAAGTTTTCACTTGATCCCAAATCTCTGGTGGCCCTTCAAGGGAGAACCCTTCAAGTAGACCTAATCATCGACTTCATAACTCAACCCATCGCGGTATTTGTTCGCGTACTTATTTTGTCTATCCTTAGTAGCATGTAACCTCTGACGAATCAGCCTAATTTCTATGTATGATCTACAACAATCTTTGGCCCAACGACAGCTATGTCATCGGGCTCTACCCAGCAAGCTGGTAATTTGTATGGTCTCCCGTATAGCGCCTCGAATGGTGGCATCTCAATACTAGCCTGATAGCTATTGTTGTAGGCAAAATCACAAAGTCCCAAAAACTACTCCCATGACCTTCTAAATTGTAGCATGCAGGCTCTAAGCATGTCCTCAAGAATTTGAATAAGTCTCTCATCAGATTTGCCCGTCGTCATGCGGATGAAAGGTCGTCTTTGAATCGCAACTGGTACCATACTGCTCATGTATGGCCTGCCAAAGCTGCGAAGTAAGTCAACTGTATCTGTCTGACACTGTAGATATTGGCACTCCATGCAGTCTAATAATTTCTCACTCGAAGAGTGTGCTCAGTTGTGGAAAGCTATATTTCATAGAGATTGAGATAAAATGCGCTGATTTCGTTAGTCGATCAACGACTACCCAAATGGCATCGTGCTTGCGTAAAGTCGTCGGCAACCCACTAATAGTGATGTGTTTCCATTTCCATTGTGGGATAGGTAGTGGCTGCAATAGTCCTCCAAGCCTCCTGTGCTCAGCCTTAACCTACTGACACACCTCACAACTCTTCACATACTGGCTGACATCTGCTTCATCCCTGGCCACCAAAATAATCGTCGCATATCATGGTACATTTTAGTCCTACCGAGATGTACTGTGTACCTGGATCTGTGAGCCTCCTGAAGAATATCATCGCGTAACTCTGCCACTGCCAGAATCCACAATCTACATCGGTGTCTCAAACACTCATTAACGGACTCACGTCAATCTAGGTAATATGGATTATGTGCCATGTCACTGAACCTCTGATACATCACATCAGCTCTCTGACACTCCAAAACGCGCGGAATAGATATTGTCGGTAATCTTATCTGTCCGCAAATATGTGCCTCTGCAATATCTGGAACCTCTAACAAACTTATAGTTGTTGCTACCTCGAGTAAACCAAACTCGTGAGTCAGCTGGCAAACTACTGTCTCACCGTCTGGTCCTCTCTTGGTAAGGGCATCTGCTACGACATTCGCCTTCCCAAGTTGATACTCGATGGCGAAGTTGTAGTCCTTTAGCAATTCTAGCCACCATCGATGTCTCATATTCAGGTCCTTTTTTGGTGAAAAGATATTTCAAATTCTTATGATCTGTATATAGTGTGAATCTCTCACCATAAAGGTAGTGTCTCCACACCTTAAGTGCAAATCAACCGCTGCAAGCTCCAGGTCGTGCAGTAGATAGTTCCTCTCATGGGTCCTCAACTGACGCGATGAATAAGCTATCACTATGTCTCCCTGTATTAGTACGCATCTCAATTTGGTGCCACAAGTATCCGTATGAACAATCAAATCCTTGCCCGGCTCTAGCAACACTAAAAACGGTGCAGAAGTCAAATTCTTCTTCGACTCTGTGAAGGCTGCCTCGCATTCACTGGACCAATAAAAAATCACATCATTCTTGGTCAATCTAGTCATCGGCGCAACAATTTTGGAGAAGTCTTATACAAAATGTCAATAATATCATGCCGATCCTAAAAAGCTCCTGATGTCTGTCACGCACTCTGGTATAGGCCAGTCGATGATAGCGTGAATCTTACTCGGGTCCACTGAAATACCTATGTCGCTTATCACTTGTCCCAAAAATTTCAACTCAAAAAGCCAAAACTCGCACTTACTGAACTTGGCGTACAATTTGTGCTCCCTCAAAGTCTTCAACGTCTTTCTGAGATACCTCTTGTGGTCCTCATGAGTCCTTGAGTAAATCAAGATGTCATCGATAAAGACTATCACGAATCGATCTAAAAACGGCCTTAAGACTCGATGCATCAAATCTATAAACACAGCTGGCGCGTTTGTCAACCCAAACGGCATGACAATGAAGTCAAATAACCCGTAACGTGTGCTGAACGCCGTCTTAGGTACATCCTCATCTCTGATCTGCACCTGATGATATCCAGATCTCAAATCAATCTTGGAGACGAACTGTGCTCCGACCAACTGGTCGAATAGGTCATCGATCATAGGCAATGGATACATACTCCTGACTGTCACCTGATTCAACTTTCGGTAGTCTATACACATCGTCGTACTACCATCTTTCTTTCTTACAAATAAGACCGGTGCTCCCCAGGGTGACATACTCAGGTGTATGAAACCCTTATTCGATAGATCCTCTAGCTGAGCCCTCAACTCCTCGTGCTCTGGCCGTGACATATGGTAAGGTCTGCTCGCTATAGGTCGTGTGCTTGGAAATAACTTAATCATAAACTCTACATGTCTGGGCGGGGGTAATCCAGGTAGATCCTCAGGAAAAACATCTGAGAACTTGCGTGCTATTGAGACATCCTCAAGTCTGGTCACTGGACTCTCATCGGACTCTACTATCCTTGCGAGGATCTTCGTCTCCTGAGTGGTCGCTAACCTACCTCTCGTGATCGGAAGTGATGTCGCGACTCTGGTAAAGGTGAAATTGGAAATCCTTGGTATCTGAAAAATCACGATTTTCCTAAAACAGTCCAACTGCGCGTGGTATGCCGCCAACCAATCCATGCCTAAGAGCGTAACAGCCCATTATTTTTATCTATAAACGTGGACGCCAGCTCGGACCCATGTGGACGCCGAGGTAGGCTAGGACACACAGGAACTTAAGTATGGATGTTTATGGTGTGTTGGTTGCTTATTTGCGGTGTAATTTATTTAAATACATCGCATGTGTGTATATTGCAAAATAATACGTGTGAGGGTGTGTGAACGATATTCGCCTCGATATTCGTGTCGACGCGGGTGCCGGATAGTTGACGGGATTGAATATTAGGACGAGAAACTAACACACAACGAGATTGTGTGAACTGCATTCGCCTCGATATACGTGTCGACTCGGGTATCGGATAGTCGACGGGACCGAACATTAGGTCGGGGAAATAAAAACACACAAATTAAATAAAAATTTGTCAAGTAAATAATATGGAAGGCGGTACGCATACATCACGGTTCAGACGCGAAACCGGGCGTCGAAACAAACCCCATCACACTTGTCCCAACCTAAGTGACACTTGTTAAAACCCATACCACGTGGCCACCACCCCACCTACCCACTTACACCACACACACACAAACACACTCCCACACACACACATACATCAGGGGGCCGAGAGCGAGTAAGAAGAAGAGGAGAGGAGGAAGAGAAGCCGGGAAGGAGAGAAAAGGGAGGAAACTTCACGATCGAGGTGCGTTTTAGTGGTTTTTATTGTGGGTTTCGGGTTGGCGGTGGTGGCGAGACAGGGGTTCGGCCATGGAGGCCGAACCGGGTAGCGGTGGTGATGGCAGGGGTGTATCCCCTGCCATCGAGTCCACCGGGGGTTGGGGTGGAGAGCAACCCCAAACCAGGAAAAAAAAATCCACCCGATCGAACCAGTGGTTCGATCAGGGAAGAAGACCCTGCGGGTAGGGCCCGAACGGGCTCGGCTCGGCCCTATGGGTGAGCCTGGACTGTTCTAGTCTAGGGCCAGGTGCGGTCGACCCGGATGGGTCGACCCGACCCAAACCAAAGTTTAAAAAAATAAAAATAAAAATAAAAAAAGAGAAGAAAAATTTAGAAAAATTCAGGAAAAATTTGAGAAAATTCCGAAAAAAATATAATGCGATAAAACAAATAGAAATTGATAAAGTTCTATGAAAAGAAAATATTTGGGAATGTCGGACGCGACTTTTTGCGGGGTTTTACCTCGAAAAGCGCGAAATATGCAATTTGGCCTAAAGTTTTTAGAAATTGTTGTAAATTCTCATGCTAAATTAAATTATTGATAAATGGACATAGGTTGACACGGGTGATCAATTGGCGATCAAGGACCCAGTAGACTTGGACTCGGAGATTGATTACGGGGTAGTGGAGCGCGTTGCGAGGTTTGTAAAACCCAATGGAAAAACTCTCGAGTATTTATTTTGCTTTGTAATTCTATTCAATTCCAGTATTTCCTTGTGATTTTTCCTATATCTATATCTTGTCGTTGTTTGCACGGTTGGTTAGTTACTCCCATCGGATTTTTCGTTGTATGTCTATTCATTCTAGACCATAGCATGTGTATCAGGAGTGCTCGATGGATAACGACCCGAGGGAATTGCTACACGTGTCGGTGCGTTGTAGGTCTACGCCGACCACCGAGAGAGATTAGGTGATAGCTAGTTGGGTGCGCCCACTAGTGGGATCCTGGAAAGAAATCCCGAAGTATGGTTTAGTCTGACTGGAACATGCACACACATTTGCGCTTTATTGTTATCTATGCATGCGATGCCCTACTTACAGTTGTCTGTTTACATTCCGCATGTTTATTTAACAGTATTTATTGACTTCCACTTGTTTATGTGAATGCTCGGAGGAGTTCCTTGGAGTTTTACTGACTGGACTCGTCATCCATTTTCTTCTGTGATGATTGAGTGCAGATCCTAATACAAGTAAGGGCAAGGGGATCTTACGTGACCACCTCTGACTGCCTACCGTTGAGGATTACTTGTACGTGTATTTTTATTTAGATATTTTGATTTTTTTGGGAACTGGGAAGTGACATGACATTGTACATAGGTACTTTACATGGTACAACTATCTACCTTTATACTTTTCAGGGTTTTTCCACAATAGGATTTGTTGAATTAATTAATATTTCTTGCATTTACGTATAACTTCCGCTGTATATGTCATTTATACGTTGTATACACAAGTGGATGTGAAATTCGAGACAAAAAAAGGACGGGCAGGTGCCGTACACGTGTAGTATGGACAGCTGGTAAGGAGTACACGGAGACACGTCACCCTGAGGCGGCGAAGGTCGCCACAAAGAGTATATCGAACTCTAGGTACTCTAATACTTGAAGATATATGGGTAACTGATAACCACCAACTTCGACTGGATAATCTCTACAAATCCGATTAAGATATATCTTATCTCCAACAGCCGTGCTGAGGATAAGGTGGGTGCTAACACTCTAAGGTGTCAAACTCAACTCTCCTACCATCTATCCCGAAATAAATGATAACGTACTACTAGAATCTATCAATGTATGCATAGGGCGACAAAAAATAATCAACGTACCCTCGACGAGCTGTCAAGATGCATCGTGGTCCGGTGCAACAACTGCGTGCACTTGCTCCCTCGCCTGCACTGGCTGAGCTGCTAGTAGTGGTGTTGGCTTCCTAGTACACTCACTCTTGTAGTGCCCCTTCTGTCTAGAACTGCAACTGCGCTGATCGTCTGACAGTCATCGTATTTGCGCCTTAGTCCCCTCTGATCTCTCTGATCACGAGTCATCTTATTTTTCCTGTCTGACCTCCACTGACCACTATGATTGTCGTGATGTACTGGAGCGGGGACGGCGTCGTTCCACTCCAAAAATGGGTTATGGGCCAACGCTCTCTCGTAAACTTCATGTACTGTCCTAGCTCCTGTCGACACAATCACGCCCTCAATATCTGGTCGGAGTCCTCGAATAAAGTAGTGGACCCGAAGTCACTCGGTCCCAGCTACGTCCATCGCAAAAGTAAGCAGGTATTTGAATCTTTCCAGGTATTGCGACACCGTCCGGCCACCCTGCCTCAGCGTCAAGAACTCATCTCTCAGTCTCAACTGAATCTCGATCGGGATATACTGATCATAGAAGAATTTCTTGAACACTGCCTAAATACTCGGCTCTCCTTGGGCGGTCCACCATACTGCAGCATCTACCCTGAGCATGAATCCAGAAATCTTAGCCCGTATACTGTCGTGAATCCTCAAAAGTCTGTGAAGTTTCTCGTGTGAAAGGATCCACTTCCCAGCTACATTTGGGTCTCCGCCTCCATGATAGTAGCCTGGCTGTAAACGAACGAACTCCTTTATCAACTTCGCCCCAGCTGATAAGAAGGTCTCCAATGTGATCTCCTGGGTTGGAATTAGTGTCGATGCCACGACCGGCGTAGTCAATGGTGCAGTGACTGCTAGTAGTATCTCAGTAGTAGTGGTCGTGAGCGGGGTCACCGAACATCGGGCGACAAGCGTCTCGCTTCTGATGAGTGGCGGTGGCGGGTGTGGCAAGGGCCAGTGCGACCACTGCCTGCGCTCGAAGCAATCGATGAATTTCCTCGAGCTGCAAACTATGGAGTGCGACCGTGTCGCACAAGGTCTGATCCGAGTCGGCAGATGTCGAGCCGCTCGTCTGGCCCCATCATCTGTATGAAGAATTGGTCGTCCATCCATGTCGAATCTGCAAATCGCGAACGTGCCGCAAGTCAGCGTCGTAATACGTGTACATAAGTATTACGATCAATATATACACATATAAGTCCTAGTACTACCCCATCACTTTGCTTCCCAACTAAGGTTCTAAGTTAAGATCTTCGGGTTTCCACATCTAATGTTTGTTGTTAAGTTTTATTTAGTTCTATTAAACTTTCCCCTTGTTTCGCATGAACCTAGGCTCTGATACCAACCATGACGACCCCAAATTTCGAGGTAAACCGGGCATCGACACGTCGTCGAACACGTTACCAAGCCATGCCATGTCACTTGCACCCATGTCCATGACGGCCAATGAACTAACCATCTTATAATTCGACTTAGTCAATTTCGTCGCTTAAAAGATTATTTTGTCGAAATATACCAAGTCAATGAGTTTTACCACTTAATTTGTTTATTTTGATTCTTCTTAGGTTATTTTTAATAGCGTAAGTCTTAATAATATAAATGAGATTTGCATTAATTAACAACCTATAGGGTGGAAACCCTGTAAAAAGATAACATGTATATCAATATAGCGACAAAAGGTATAACAAGTGTAAATATACATGTATCAGGTAATAAGTCTCCCAAAATAATTCCCAAAAAGAATGTATATGTATAAGTACAAACACATACGAGTAAGCTAGCGGAGGCACTCCAGAACAGAGGTAGTCGCCAATCACCATGCGGCGGCCCTCGCCGCCACGGGGTGACGAGTCTCCGTGTACTCCTCGCCAGGTTAGGGCCAAGAACGACGATTGAGTTGGGACAGGTGGAGATACAGCCTGACGTGACTTATGAGGAGAGAGTGATAGAGATCATAGACCGTCGAGTACAGATTCTCCGGAACATGGAACTCGTGAAGGTCCTGGTTCGTTGGCAGCATCATAAGACAGATGGACTCACCTGGGAGCTCGAGTCGACGATGAGGACGCGATACCCTTAGCCCTCTGACACTCGGCAACCCATTCAATTGATACGGTCAGTCACCGCCTTCCACCGGCTCGTCGTAGGATCTACAACTAGCACCAATAAAAGTCGGGCTTGGGCGGGCCTAATTGGGCTTATTATTATTTTTAAGAAATTAAATATATTTATTAAGTTTCAAGAGTTAGCCAAAAAAAATGGGTGATGAAGTAGTTAAAATGTATTCAAATGAGCGTGAGGGTGTAGGTTTGAACCTCACAAACTCACATCTTGTATTAGTTTTTATATAAAGTATTAATTTTCATGCAAAGAATTTATAAAAAATTCAAAGTGGGCGGGCCTGGGCTGGGCTTGAGCTAAACTCACAAACCCAGGTTCACCTATTAAATAGGCGGGCTTTAGCGCGCTCGGGCTTAAGCCGGGCCAGTCTTCAATTTTTAAGGCCAAGCCCGACTCGACCCATCTCGGGCAGGCCTAGCAGGCCTCGGCCCAGTGAACAGGTCTAACTGTATGTGGGCCTCACATCAAAATGGGATGCTGAGTGTGTCTTTTAATCCCCATGCGCGTAGATATCGATCATTCCCTCGGTCCTGAAAGAGCTTCACATTTCTTTTTATTGCCATATATATAACACATATAATAGCCCGTGTGTATGACACCTAAGGTGTCTATGTGACCGACATGTGCGGGCGACACTTCTTTACTTCTAGGACACGACGCGACCACACCCGACCTTGTTCAACGAAAAAACATTTCTACGACATTTGCTGACCTAGTACAAATGTTCTACAATGACTAAAACCGAGAAATAGAGAGGGTTGAGGGGTGTAGGGGTGAGGGTGATGGTAATGGAGGTGAGAAGGGCATTTTGGATTCTTGAAAAAAAGTGAGATAAACTAAGTAAAAAGTGGGTATGACAAAGTAAAATAAAAAATAAAAATAGAGTTCTATAAGCAAAAATTGGGGTCTATTTAGTCGGTACCTTAGTTGATGAGGCTAAGAGTTTTGGTGTTTTAAATATTTCAGAAAAAAGATTGTACATTTTTGTGAAAGTCTCAATTAATCGAGAACATATTTAACTTATATGGAGGAAAATAAAAATAAAAATAAATAATCATATGTATTAATTACAATTCCAATTTGTTTAGTGTGCAAAACTGTAAAAGTACGTCACATGGTGCGTTGCTATATCGGTAGACTATATATTATATATATATATACCAACTTCACACTCTGAACTTTAGTTATTAATAATCTCCTATATATACTTTCTAGAGAAGAAACCAAGCTGACAAAATGAATATTTGTGTTCATAGTAATATATATTGATATTTATAAAAAACAAATGTTACAAACAAAGAGTTTTTGTACTGGTGCCAAAATAATAGTACGTAAAAAAATGATTACACAAGTAAATCAAGTATGGAATTGTATAATTAAACTGGTCCTCTTTTCTATTACCTATCTAATTAGCTAGCGAGGATTTCTTCATCACAATATTGATGTTGCTGCTCCTCCTGAAATTCTAATTGTTGTTGCTGCAGCTGCGGCTGGAGGAATTGGGAGCCAACAATATTATGATGATTAACTCCAAAGCCAAAGCTTCTTCCCATATTATTCCTAATTTTGCATATAGTCCAAATAGGAGTCTGCAATCAAATACCATTAATTAGTTTAAAGATTTTTAGTTGACAATCCATTATACATATAATGACTATATAGCTAGGCATCCTGCATTACTAAATCAGCAGGGTTTTTTTCTCAAAAATAATAGTGTCTTAATTAATATATATATATATATATATATATATATATATATATATGCATTACTAAATCAGGATATATAGTATATATACATACGATTCATGTGCATGCGAAGTTGGGTGAGGTACTTCTTTACGTGACCAATAGCACCTCTCGACAACAATAAAACTTACTAATTAATTCAGACAATCGAAAATTTTTACTTTTTTTTTTTTTTTTTTTTTTTTTTTTTCTCCCTCTCTATTAACCAAAAAAAAAGGAAGCGTGATTATTAAGATTATAGTGGTATCTATATATACTAGTTTTGGGGACGTGCTACGCACGATTGACGATTGACGCTTCGGCCATTTCGCGGGAATTAATTTCTAAGAATTTATTAATAAAATTTAAAATTGTAATTAAAATTTAAAAATTAGAAATACAAGCACCTTTTTTAGTTCATCAATATTATTTAATGTAATTGAGATAAGATGTGAATGAAAAAATAAGCTAGTCATGCTAGGCCATTACTTCCTAAAAAAAATGGGAAACAAGAAAAAAAAACACAAGTGGTTTGACCCATTAATTTATGAACACTTGCTTGTGGAGATTCTGTAAAATTGTACATAAAGTTCAATCTTTACCTCAAACTCTATAGATAGAAAGGATAACTTTGAAATTATGAATGTAAATAATTGAATTAGTTGGGATTAAAGTTTTAGACACCTTGACTAAGAAAAAAAAAAAAGAAATATTAAAAAAAAAAAACTCAATTCATCAACTGATTTTGATTGAATTTCAAGAAATGCTAAACCTTTTTGTCAAATTTCTCAATTTTAACAAGATCCATATGGAAAACATCAATAAACCACTAAAAGTAAGGCCACCCAAATCTCTAAATGCAGTGATGGAAGGCATCAGTTTAGGCCCTACTTATATCTTGGTAATTTCATGTAAGCCATTTGAGACCTGATGATGATCAAATTGAATTTTGCACATAAAGGAGGGAGAATGATCAAAATTGTGAAGAACAAGTAGTATATATATAACAAAAGGATGTCAATGTTCATGAGAAGGCTTACTTAGTAGATTGTATGTAAGAGAGCACTTTGAACATATATCATGTATACAACATACAATAGAGTTGAGATTAGTTCACCTTCCCAAGTAAGATCCAACTAACTCATAATAATGTGAATTTGTTGCTCTATTAAACTCAAGTACACCACACAAGACTGTACAAGAGACCAAATAATCACATATAGAGAAATGTTTAGAAATTTAAACTCCAAAAGTTTATCTATGTTTAATCATGACACTAAAGGAATACAAAAAAGTTCATACCTTATTGAGTGCAAGTGCATGACTAAAACAAAGAGAAAATAATATGAACGAAACAAGAATTATGAAATCCCATTGAGAATTCATGGTTTCAATCACTTTTTTGTCTACTAATGAAGGTGAGAGGTAACTATATTATATAAGAATGCAATAACTTGGTTATATCAAATATAGAAACAAATAAAAAACAAAGAAGAAGAACTTAAAATAAGAAAATAAAAATTAAGAATCACAAAACCTAATACAAAACTTTCATCAATGCCTATGAAACTAAAGGGATGATAAATTAATGTTTTAATAGGTCGTTTATGTTCAACATGAAGAAAAGCATCAATATATTGTCATAAACCAATAAGAAAAAACACAAGTGGAGTTTCCATGCTTAACAGAGATGTCAATCTTGTGAGTATGTGTGGAACAAGGCATCAATAAATTGTCATTTTTCATAGAAATAACCAATGCTAGAATTCTTGGATGCGATCTAAAAAGATGAGAATCATGCCAAACAAAATCTTAATCATGATCTAGAAGAACATCAAACTTAGTAATTGCAGACAAGTCAAGTTTCCCTACAGTCTAATTAATGATAGATAGATTGATATATAACTTGAAAAAAAAGATTCTAATAGGATATGAGCCATGCATTATAGTTAAAACAGTGTAAATTTAATAAGCAAATGAATGTATAATAAAAATTAAAATAATATTTATGAGTTTGAACAAACTATGTAATATAAATATTAAATATTAAATTTAATATACAATGCTAAATAAATTGAAAATATGATAATGAAAATATAAAATGCCTACTGCTAAAAATCAAATATAAAAAGTCTTTTGTATTTTGTAGCATGTTCATGATGATGTTGACTATACTTCATCTTCGTCATCACTGCATAAGAAATACATTATATTAGTTTATTTATAAATATATAAGTAACTAATTAATAATATGTAACTTCAAATAACTTACTCAACATAACAATATTTTCTTGGACGTTTATTTTTTCCCAATTCATTATCAATACTTTTTCTCTTCATGTTGACTTCTTTGTTGTTGTCGACTTCGTATTTATGTGTTGAAATATCATTTGACAACTTCCCCTACTATTTTCAAGAATAAGACAATATGTAAAATTAAATTATATAATATGATCTTGTAAGTTACTGTAAAATAAAATAAATACCTCATTATGACGAAAATTATCTCCATTTTCTTCATGACATATACTCGAAACGGTGAAATTTTCATTTCCACTGGCTAAATTATAATTAGTGAGTTTTAGTTTAAAAATAAAACTTCTTCCTACAATCTCGCAGAGTTCTATTGGGACTGAAATCTTTTCGTTTGTCTGACAATATAAGCAAAAAATAAATTAGAACAAAAGGACCATAAAAATGAATAAGATATAGATTATATAGAATATTGCATTTGCATTTAATATGATTTAATAGCAAACGAAGGTAATATCTTTCACCTTCCATTGGATTTGCCGCAACAACTCTGCCAATAACTTGACGTTTTTGCCTTCGTGTCCATCTTCTTACTTGTTGATTCCACACAAAATACTCAGGAAATTCTCTATATAAGATGGTACGAGCTAAATTATCATTCTGGTTCATGTTAAAGTATTCCGTCAACAGGGAACGGGATGACAATCCATTATCAACCAAGTTTTGCAACACGTCGTTCTTATTAAACTTAACCAATTGCTTTCCCTCCAAATGTAGTTGCAACATGATGACTGGTGGATATATTTCATTCAAAGGAAAGCCATATATATATGCGCCACATTGCCTCTGGTGCTGCTACCCAACGTGATGATTGGAAGCTTTCGATCTTATCAATGTCAGCATTGTCATTATTGTCGGTGCATCGAATCGCAATGCGATCATGACCTTTATATATGTACTTGTACATGTATTTAACTGCCTTGATAGTAGAACAAACCTCAACATTTAGATGACAATCAAATTTAGCAAGTAAAGATTGTATGGAACCACCCAACGATTGTCCAAATTGTGTTTCCTAACAAGTACAGTATTTCCATCATTACGTCTCCGATATTTTGGATACGAACCTTTGCCATGCGAAGTACAATCACGAAAGGGCTTTGGAAAGTTATTCTTGCATTCACCATCTTAATCCATGCACACATTATTTGGGTTTAAAGTACCGCATGGACCATGCATCATATGTTTCACAACAGCGGTATACAAGTGGGGGTGAACTGAATTGTCGGGAAGCTCCGCACATACGAACGAATCAAAAGTTACAGGTTCTATTCATTTCGCCGTTGGTTGTAAAACAATAAGAAAATGTGCATGGGGAAGACCTCGTTTTTGAAATTCAACGACATAAAAATATGCTGCAACTGGACCAAAAACCTGCTTTTTCATTATTTCATTTTTCAAGCACTCCAACTTTGATTTAAAAACACAAGCAACAAGATCATGTCTATTTTGCGCGTCATTATTAAATTGAAGCTCCTGTTGTATTTCTGGCCAATAAGGATTGCAAGTGATAGTGAGGAAGATAACAAAGAAAAAGTTCAAAATATTTTCAATATGCTTATCGTACAGACTTTTATCATAAAATCATAAATGGGGTATTGAGCACCATGCAATAGGAATTTGTTTCAATACCTTCGATCTTAAAAAAGCAATAAAAAAACCCAGAGAATATGTTTAAATTGGCATACAAACTTTAGTCAGTTTCAAACTTTCAGACAATGTCAAATATCAAGCATATAACATACACAGTTCAAGATCTCAACAAATGACAAGCAAATAAATATTTACCTTTTGTCTCTCAATATACCCTTGTTGCTTGAGATCGTACGGCTGAAAAGAAACTGCAACCACAAGATCTTCAAGTTCAACGAGTACAAGCACATTAAATTAAGAGAGCATGTGAGTACAACTCGAGGAATCCTAATACCACAGTTTAATGATTAACTACACTTTGAAGTTCCAACATAAATTACGTTTTCTTTTTATTCATCATCATAGAAGAAACTTATGGAATCTGAAATATTGACCTTAAAGCTTGCATACACCATTAAGCAAAAGATTGAGGCCCAGTTCCCATCTCTTTATTTATTTCTCAGACTACATAGCCACTCTTCACCCACAAATCCCAATAAAAGAAGCAAAAGCAAGATCCTAAAATGGAAAAATACAAACAAACATCTCCAACTTACACTCAATCTTATCATCAAGAGGAGCATTAGGGTGAAAAACTGAGAGAGCGCGAGCAAACTCTTCAAAGCCTAATATCCCATTGTGTTCCGTATCGAACAAGTCAAAAACCTATAGTTTTGCAAATACACAAACATCCAAAGTGAGTAGATGAAATAATTAAGAAAACAAAAAGCTTTGCATGTTTTGTGATGATGTGATTCTTGAAAGTCATGAAGATGTATAAAGATCTAAGACACTTGTGTTGTGAAAATTAATCAATGAAGATGCTACTAATCCCACTATTTTGTTTTCAGAAAAAAAAGAAAAGAAAAAAAGATGCTAGATAAATGAAGAATCAACAAAAAATGGAGCGAGCAGACTAAATGGAATGGATGGTGTGAGAAGGAAAAAGGAACCTGTCCGCAAATAAGCTTTCTTTTTGTTTGTCTTGAACAAAGCCGTTGAAACTCTTCCTGCAGACAATATTTGAAACAAACACCATCAAGTAACAATAACATAACAGATATGAAGAAGGAAAAAAGAGAAGGGAGAAGGATAGATTTTTGGACAATCAACATTTAGAAAGCTATATATATGCATGTTTGAGCACAAACGGAATGTGAATATATATATATATATATATATATATACACCTTGTTAATCGATCAGACCATCATCAATTACAGCAGTGCTGATTTTGTTAAAGAGATCATTAAGCGCTTCAACTTCACTTACACTAACTGAAACATAGAAGTTGTCTGTCATCGGAATAGTTAATTGGGTAAGAAGCATATAAATATAGAAGGAAATGAGTAGGTTACATACAGACTGTTTGGCTTGCAACAACAGGGCATGAGAGTAGCAAGCATTTGGTTAGATCCGGCGAGGCACTGCAACAACATCATATTATTCCCCTGCTTATGAATCACAATAATGCTTATGAAATTCTTGTGTCTTTTAAACACAAACATACAACTAATTTAGATTACAACTCTAACATAATGCTCATTATCTACAATTCATCTAAGGCCACCATTGGATCCAAAATAATAATCACACGGGGTTCATTTAATCCAATTATTCAAACATTTATATATTTCAAATGTGAACCAAATCTATTAATCTCAAACTTGTTAATCACAAATATTAATCTCAAACTTATTAATCACAAATATTAATCTCAAACTTGTTAATCTCAAATGTGACACATATTTAAAGACTCGCATTAAAAAACCGATTCAAACAAACTCAGAAACAGAGAGAGGTTGAGGGGTGTAGGGGTGAGGGTAATGGTAATGGGGTGAGAAGGGCATTTTGGATTCTTGAAAAAAAGTGAGGTAAACTAAGTAAAAAGTGGTTATGACAAAGTAAAATAAAAAATAAAAAATGGAGTTCTATAAGCAAAAATTGGGGTCTATTTAGTCGGTACCTTAGTTGACGAGGCTAAGAGTTTTGGTGTTTTAAATATTTCAGAAAAAAGATTGTACATTAATTTTTGTGAAAGTCTCGATTAATCGAGAACATATTTAACTTATATGCAGGAAAATAAAAATAAAAATAAATAATCATATGTATTAATTACAATTCCAATTTGTTTAGTGGGCAAAACTGTAAAAGTACGTCACATAGTGCGTTGCTATATTGGTAGACTATTTATTATATATACGAACTTCACACTCTGAACTTTAGTTATTGATAATCTCCTATATATACTTTCTAGAGAAGAAGCCAAGCTGACAAAATGAATATTTGTGTTCATAGTAATATATATTGATATTTATAAAAAAAAAAAAAAGTGTTACAAACAAAGAGTTTTTGTACTGGTGCCAAAATAATAGTACGTAAAAAAATGATTACATAAGTAAATCAAGTATGGAATTGTATAATTAAACTGGTCTTCTTTTCTAGTAGCTATCTAATTAGCTAGCTAGGATTTCTTCATCACAATATTGATGGTGCTGCTCCTTCTGAAATTCTAATTGTTGTTGCTGCAGCCACGGCTGGAGGAATTGGGAGCCAACAATATTATGATGATTAACTCCAAAGCCAAAGCTTCTTCCCATATTATTCCTAACTTTGCATGTAGTTCAAATAGGAGTCTGCAATCAAATACCATTAATTAGTTTAAAGATTTTTAGTTGACAATCCATTATACATATAATGACTAGCTAGGCATCATGCATTACTATATCAGCAGGTTTTTTTTTTTCAAAAATAATAGTGTCTTAATTAATATATATATATGCATTACTAAATCAGGATATATAGTATATATACATACGATTCATGTGCATGCGAAGTGGTGAGGTACTTCTTTACGTGACCAATAGCACCTCTCGACAACAGTAAAACTTACTAATTCACACAATCGAAAATATTTACTTTTTTTTTTTTTTTTTTTTTTTCTCTCCCTCTCTTTTTTATGCATAAACCAAAAAAAAAATCGTGATTATTAAGATTATAGTGGCATCTATATATATAAAGGAAAATCTTCTACAAAGATTAATGATAGTGTGACAAGTGGCATACTTTAGTAGTTTCTATTTTTGTTTTTTCACCTTTTTTATATGTATTTTCGTTTTCAAATATATTTTGTAGATTTTAGTCAATCTTTTAAGTAGTTTTCAAATATTTATATTAGCTATATTTTAATGACTTCTATGGTAATTAGGATTCCAAATGGTATTGGCTATTTTTTGGATATTTTTAGAGGAGCTCTAAAAAGGTGACATGTGGCGACATTGTGATGTCACGATTTCTATTTTTTGGGCTCTAAGAAAGTGAAAAGTGGCATTGTGATGTCATGGTTTCTTTTCTTATATTTGTTTTTCCGCACTTTTGTTTGTTGTGGATATTTTCAGATTTTCTTCCTATTTAATAGTCGGTTTCTATTTTTTTTTTCGGTTTACAATTTTCACATATTTCTATTTTTAAATATTTATCTTAATTTTTGATAAAAAAAATATTTATCTTAATATTAATCATGGTTTCTATTTTTTTCACATGTATGTTTAAATATTTTCATATTTTCTTCCTATTAATAATATTGTAGGCTTTTTCTATTGAAAAGTATATGACGTGATTAACAATAATTAGTAACTTTTTTTACTTCAACAATAATAAGTAACTGCTCTAACAAAGAATAATTGAATTCTGCACAAAAATATTTTTTGGGTCATAAAATAATTACTTTATTTTTTTGAGGTTACTTTATTTTATTTTTTAAGTACATGCGTTAATTAGGTAATTTTGATTGCTTTTGTTCCACTTCTTTTGATTAGCACATGCTTTTTTCTCTACTAATGTGAATTTAGTGATATTAATAATTAATTGTTATTTTTATATTTTTAAGAGTTTTTAGAGGTGATATGTAAGACACAATCATTAATATGATGAGTTATATGTGTCTTTGCGAAGTCTTCGTCGTCTATTAGCTTCCATTACGAGTGTAGACGTACGTAATAGGCAATATTAATTAATTAATATGCTTATTAAAACAACAAACAAACAACGAACAAGTGTCGATGATGACTGAATATCTCGTGCAACGTTCAAGTGTCATGTGTGGTGGATCCCATGATGTACATCTCTCGTGCAAGCTTTGCCTACCAAGTAGCTGGGGAACTGCTGCATAGTTTCATTAATGTTAAGTTTGTTATCCATTCATTTTATTACTCTTAACACAAGCATTTTTGACCGAAAAAAAAAAAAAATGTAATAATGTTACACATTTATATTTTTTATAAAATATTTATCACTTAAGTAGAGAAGCAATGCACGGAAGCCATCACCAAACTCTCTCACCCCAAGTCACATCCGCCTCGGGAGCCATCCACACATGCTTTGGGAAGCGTGGCATCCACTCCACACCCTAAGCTATTTTTAAAAAAAAATAGTAAGTCTACTTGGACTCATGAGTCCGGACTTATAGGGATATTTTTAAATTTTTTATAAATATTTAAAGGTATAATATGGAGTGATTATGGTTGTTTCATTAATCTCTCGAGGATGTATTTGAAATTAAAAAAAAAGTTTTGAAAGCTGATTTTGAAAGTCCAAAAAAAAAAAAAATTGATTTCAAACGTTTTCTTTACCAAGATAAGTATAGTAAATATGTAGTTATAATAGAGATAAATGTAGTAAAAAAAAGGCTAGTGAGTAAGTGATTTTACACTCTATTACTCATCAAAAAGTGTGTAACCATTGCTCATGCTTTATGTGATTTTGATATAAGCCCACACACCACGACAGCTGTTGTGCAATATACTGAGACTTGTATATAGTGTTCTCATTCTATCATTTCCCTTATAAATATTATATGTACTTTCTCAGTTCTTTGAGGTGAGTATTAGGAAAGATGGCTCCAACCCAAAGCCCCTCCTCCATCACCTCTTCATCACCACCTCTCCACACCTTTCATGTCCACCGCCGCGCCATCCCCTACCGCCTTTTCGCCATGATTTACTTATTTGCTATCATAATACTGTTCTATCAACACCTTCACAAGCTCATCAATCTCGTCATGAACTCCAGCACTAGTACTAGTCGTACCTCCTCGAATTCAATCTTTCTTCACCTCTCCATGATACTTGCCGATGTCGTTCTAGCTTTCATGTGGACGACTACCCAAGCCTGCCGAATGCGCCCTATTCGACGTCGAACATTCCCCGATAACCTCGCCAAGATGCTTGAGAAATCCGGCGAGTACCCGGGGTTGGATGTGTTTATATGCACAGCAGATCCATATAAGGAGCCGCCTATGAGCGTGGTGAACACTGCTCTATCAGTGATGGCTTATGAGTATCCAACGGATAAGATTTCAGTCTACGTATCCGACGATGGAGGATCGAAGTTGACGTTTTTTGCTTTCATGGAGGCTGCAAAATTTGCTCGTTATTGGTTGCCTTTTTGTAGGGAGAAGAGGTTGGTGGAGAGGTCTCCGGAGGCTTATTTTAGCAGCAACCACGGTTGTTCTTGTGAGGATGAGGAAATGAAGGTGAGGGATCGATTAAAGTAATCACACTATTCCCACTAATCGGAAAGTGCTAGAATGACATCATGTGGCGTGCAGGCTCCACGTAAAAATAAGTGTCGCGTAAAATAGTTGTCGGTACAACTCTCATAAATGCGGGGCCTTCACTCTACGTGACAAAGGTGTCATTTTAGCATTTTCCATCACACTACTAGCTAGCTAGAGATAAATATATAGTAACTAATTAGAGTTCACACTTTTATTTTTACTTTTTCTCAATAGACAAATTAATTAAGTTTACTTTAGAAGGAGGACCCTTAATCACTTCTATTTTTTATAAAGGATGATATAGTATATGATGATTATGTTTTACAATATATATGAACCCAACTATATTATATAACAATAAATCTACTTTGACTCATAGGGAGGTTTTTAAAATTTTTGTAAATATTTAAGGGGTATAATAGGAATTTTACAAGTAATTATGGTTGTTTCATTAATTGCTCGAGGATGTATTTGAAATTAAAAAAAGTTTTGATTCCGGACTCAAAGAGTCCAAACAGATTTTTTGTTATATAAATTGTAACTCAATAAAGGCACGCACTTGTTGGTGCATGTTCATTCGATGCGCATCAAGGTGCGTGTATGCACACATGTATGTTAGCAAATCAAAGGGCGTCAACAATTGTGTGTCTTACGTGTGTCTCTTTCGTAGGTTACAAAAACATTTATATTATATAGTTACAGATCTGGTACGTAATTAATGTTCACACATCAAACTCACTTAATAAACCCACTATTTGTATAATTACATATACCTAAACATATATATATATATATATATATATATATATATATATATATATATATATCTAGTTTCAATCGTCTACTTACGATTCCCCTTCATTCATCCGCTCATGAAAATTAATTTTTAAGAATTTATTAACAAAATTTAAAATTGTAATTAAAATTTAAAAATTATAAATACAAGTACATTTTTTAGCTTATCAATATTCTCTAATGTGATTGAGATAAGATGTGAATGAAAAAACAAGCTAATCATGCTAATACATTACTTCATCAAAAAAAGTGTATTGAATTGATGAGAATGAGTTCATGATTGATTTGGAGATAAAAAAAAAAAAAAACGTGTAGTGGATTGATAAGAAATTAGAATTTGATTTGGATACGAAAGAAAATGTTGATTTAGAGATTAAAAAAAAAAGAAGTATGAGCAAATAGATAAATTTCATTACCACTAAAAAATTTGTAATTCGTGCTTTTATATATATGATAGATATGATCTTATATGTGATTAGAGACTTGTCTAAGATAAGAAGCATAATATACGATAGATTCGCCTAATAAAGTTCATTAACAGAATATATATAATAGCAGTCAATTAGTCATCAGTATGTTATGTGACTAACCTAGATAGTGGAAATTGGAAAACCATTTTCGCCAACTTGTTATGGAATTTGGAGGATTCTGTATTTTCTCATGTTTGGTCATGCAGAGTATTCAAATTGAATTTTTTATTTTTTTCAGAAGAGTATTCAAATAATTGACTCCTAGTAGCTCGATGTGTCTTTTTCTTTGTTGTCTTTATCTTATCATTAGTAAAGATGACATGAGGTATTTTGTTTTTGTTTGAAATATCTCCTCCTTAAGAGACTCTCTCCAATAAGTTTAAAATAATATTCCAACTCCATGATTCTTGCTTTTTTGTCTCTTTATATGTATGAGTTCAATTTCACAATCATCTTTTTTTGAAAGATGAATAATTAATTTATTTTGCTGATTACCATATTAGGGAAAGTTTCCTAGAATGATATATATATTGATAAATCTTGCGTTTTCCCCCATCTTGTCAGGTTTTGTATATGTACTTGCATTGTAGGGACATTAATTAATTTGGACCACCATTTATACATACAAAAAATCAAAAAATTAATATGCAGTTTTTTTTTTTTTTTACTTATATAGTTAACTTACAGTGATGACTACCTTTTAATATGTAAGATTATTGACCAAATATGAAATACATATCCTTTTTTTTGGGGGTTGCATATATATGTCCTTTCTTTCTTTTTTCTTCTCTCTCTCGTATATATATTGTTTAATTATGAAAACAATATTTAACCATGACCAAAACTGTAACAAAAATAGTCAATTAATCAGCTTGCTTACTTTCTTTTAAGTAATTTGAGTTTCATGTATATGTGTGTGCTGCAGACATTGTATGAAATCATGAAAGGAAGAGTTGAAAATGTAGTAGAGAGAGGGGAATTGAACTACGAGTACCTCACTACTAGCCAATTACATGAACGTGATACTCTAAGCAAATGGAAATCAGGATTTACTCGTCAAGATCATCCTACAATCATTGAGGTTAGATCTTTTCAAAAAATAATCAGATTTTTCTTTTATATATATATGCGGACCTGGTCACAAATGACAAAATCTGAGGAAAGAAATCTCAGTAACATCTCTCTCAAGATCGTAGATAAATTCGTTGGACAATGAAAATTAAAATTAAAGAATTATTATTATTATTATTATTATTATCATTTACAAATGCTACAGGTTCTACTAGATAGTAGTGAAGACAAAGACATCACGGGTCATAAGATGCCAAATCTTGTGTACGTTTCCAGGGAGAAAAGTAGGACTTCACACCACAACTTCAAAGCCGGTGCCCTCAATGTCCTGGTAATTCGTAACCCAATTATTAGTGGTTGTACGAACTTTTTTACTTTTTATTTTGAAGTAATTAAAATGAAACTTTCATAACCATCAATGATCGATTAATTAGTTCTATAACTTGATTAATTATTTACGTGTATTAATATTATAGTATTTCGAAATTAATACTAACAACTTTTTGTTTTGTCACAAAATTATATAATCGTCAAGACTCGTGTATCAGCAACCATGACCAATGCACCAGTAATACTTACTTTGGATTGTGACATGTACTCCAACGACCCCGTAACACCTCTACGTGCTTTGTGCTTCCTTTGGGAGCCTTTGAAGGGATTGGAACTTGCCTATGTACAATTCCCACAACATTTCTCTGGAATCAATGAGAATGACATATATGCTAATGAGAATAAACGATTGTTTCGAGTGAACCCAATGGGAATGGATGGGTTGCAAGGGACTGGTTATGTCGGAACCGGTTGCTTCTTTCACCGGAGAGCGCTCTTCGGAAGCCCTTCGTCGCCGCGGTTCGTTGTGGAAAGAAGAGAATTGGATCCAGAACATGTTGTTGGTGAGGATGTTAAGTCTGAAATTGTTCTTTCTAAGGCTCACCTTGTGGCTACTTGCAACTATGAAGATGGAACCAATTGGGGTTCAAAGGTGAGCATGAATAATTATTATTAATTTGGATGCATGTTTCATTTCACATTATGTATATGGTAATTTTTTTATTTTTATTTTTAATAACCATGAGTGTCGAACCTTTTTTTGCCTTTCCTTGCTTTGGTTTGACTAAACTCATGGGACTTAGTCAATTTCCCCAACCTCATAACCCGAGAGAAACCAAGAAAATATATAAAATTATGTTGTTGCCAAAAATCAAACTCATGTCCAACCTTTTTTGGCATTTCCTTACTTTGGTTTGATTAAACTCATGGGAGTTACTCAATTGTCCCAACCCTATAACCCGAGAGAAACCAAGAAAATATATAAAATTATGTTGTTGCCAAAAATCAAACTCATGTCGATCTCTACCTCAGTCGAAGTTAAAGAGTTTTTTTTTTTTTTTTTTTTTTTATGTGTAGTTACTTTTCTTTGCCGGTACACCGCACTCATTAGGCCGTTAAATATAGTTACACCACGAATGTCGTGGCGTGTGAGTCCTACGTGAAAATGAATATACGAAAATAATTTTTGATGCATAATACTAAGGAATAGGGATGTATATATATCTCGTGGCGTGCTCCGACTGCTCTAAAAAATGCAGGCCCACACGCCATTTGGTGTGACTTTGGATGTCATTTTAGCATTTTCCTTGAAACAATTAGTCGATTCAATTTCTTGCCTCATTCCACCCAATTGCTCCCCAAAAGTTTTTTGTTCCTAATAGCTTAAAAGGTGTATAATATTAATTTTCTTGTCTAATTAGTTTAATAAACTTTTGATGTTAATTAATATGTGCAGATTGGATTTAGATATGGATCTCTAGTTGAAGACTACTACACAGGATACAAATTGCAATGTGAAGGATGGAAGTCAGTATTTTGTGATCCAGAGAGGCCAGCATTTTTAGGTGACATTCCAATAAACCTCCATGATGTGCTAAGTCAGAACAAAAGGTGGGCTATTGGACTTCTACAGGTAGCATTTTCAAAGTACTGCACATTAACATATGGCATCAAGTCCATGGGCCTTCTGATGGGCCTTGCTTATTCCCACTATGCTTTCTGGCCTTTTTGGTCCATTCCCATCACCATATATGCTTTCCTTCCACCACTAGCTTTCATCAATGGAGTATCTACCCTTCCTAAGGTATGTACATGTATAAATGTATGCATACATTTGTTCAAGAAGGCTATATATAGACTATATATGTCAATAAATTTAACATTTTGCGACGAATTCGTGATATTGCAGGTTATGGACCCTTTGTTCTGCTTGTACGTATTTTTCTTTGTTGGAGCGTATGCGCAAGACCTTATAGACTTTCTCTTAACTAACGGAACGATAATGCGATGGTGGAGCGAGCAAAGAATGTGGTTGATAAGAGGACTAACATCATACCTATTTGGTTATATTGATTTCTTCTTACAAAAACTTGGTATATCTGCATCGGGATTTAATGTGACTAATAAAGTTATCGATGACGAACAAAGCAAGCGATATGAACAAGGCGCCTTCGAGTTTGGCATTACATCGCCATTCTTCGTCGTGCTGACAATGGCAGCAATAGTCAACTTGATCGCATTTGTTGTTGGTGTTATAAGGGTGGTTTTCTTTCCAGAGAAGTTTGGTGAAGTGTTTGTTCAAATGTTGATTTCAGGATTTGTGATGGTGAATTGCTGGCCAATTTATGAGGGTATAGCCTTGAGAGTTGATAAAGGAAGAATGCCAACCAAAACTACAACAATGGCAATATTGTTAGTTGGATTTCTTTATTGTGCAACTTCTATCACTTTAAAAAGTTAGATTGCAAGTTTGCTGTTTTGATCCTCTATGTTGTTCAAGAACATTTTGAAGTTGACATGAAAAGTTATTATTAATTGAATACAATGTTGAACATTCAAAATTAGTAATTTGAATGAAAAGACTATTATCATCACTTCTTTTGCATGCATTGATTCATCATTGTTCCAATTCTCTCCAGGGGAGCAATGTAGAGCACAATATTTTGTGTAGATTGGGATGAAATGTATGTGGTTTGATGTCGAAAAAACCGCAGCGGATTGGAGCACATCGGATTGAAATAGGCTATGTTAAAAGAGTTTTGCCATGACCAAAAAGCCTTGCAGCAGTTGGTCTAGTACTTTAATTTGTTCATTTTGCATCTTCACCAACACAAACTCATCACATGTTAAGCATCTGCAACTCTGCATGTATGGCATCTTTTTTTCCTTTTCAGTGTCCAACTGTCTGAATTAACATAAACTTCTTCAGAATTGTTGTGTAACTTCAACTTTACTTCAAGTGTTGAGAAGGCTGGAGCAACTATTGTTTTTCAAAGCTGTACTAAAAGTGCATGTATTCTAGTGAAAGTAGACTGAGAAGTTTCAAGTATAATCATTTCTTAAAACTTTTATAATTGCAGATACCCAGCTTTTTCAACAAGTGGGATTAGTCTAATCTGATACATAATCTGAAATTTATGGTAGTATAAACCACTAAGAAAAGGAAGGCAATTACATGCAACTATAACAGAATGGGTCGATGCGAAATACCAAGTAATCTAAAACATATCAAATAAGCAGAAGAAGAAAAAAAAAATTAAGCTCCTTAATTGACATTTTTACTTACCCGTTGTATTCTTCATTTATCTTAGTATTCATCTAAAAATGTATATAGCGCGTCGTCCTTTCTTGACTTGCGACGACTGAGTAATGCTCGAAGAAGACGTTTGCCTTTGCTAGGTTGTTGTTCAAAATCTTTAGAATTGTCCCTTTCGCCTTGGACTCGCACCGAAGCTGATTTCCTAGGCTCGGAAGGGTACTGCATGAACAAGCAATGAAGTTTTTAGTGAAACCTTCATGTTCATCAAGTAATCAATTGACGACGATATTATTATTGGGAAACTTCTTCCACAAATATAAACGATATCTGATTTCAATTCTAAATGCTTACCCGTCGATTTGAATTAGAAGAGTTTGGAGTGGCAGGCCTACTTGGAATGGGAGTTGTTGGCCTACTTGAGTGAGGAGTATTAGGCCTACTTGAGAAAGATCCAGATCGTAGGAGAGGAAATCTGGAGCGAAGAGGAGAGACGGATCTTTTCTCAGAAACTTTATTTTTATCTGATATAAAAGCAACTGTTAATAGTGCATTCTCAAATAGAGACCTCTAGATCAAAGATTAATTCTGATCTCTGAATGGTTACATTAAGAAAGAAATAATCTATCAGCAAGCAAAAGCATTCAACAAAAGAAATATACCTGAGAAGGAAAACATTCCAGACCTCTGGGTAGGTGATGGAGAGCGCGCTTTCCTGCATTAGTCATCCCCAACATTGTAAAACTTACATAAAACTCGTGATTCATACATAAAAAAAACCAAAAGAAATGTACTGCCAAAGAATAAGTATCGGAGGCATTTACGATTACCTCATCGGGGGCTTGTCTCTGATGGTTGCTCTCACAGTCTTAACAATATTATTGCAATCTAGAACAATCAAGTAACAAAATTAACAAGTAACGAATTAAACCAGACTTTTTTGTTCATATTCATAAATTGCAGAATCATTTGAAATCACATATATACCATATAATACTGTATATAAGAAATTTAAATTCGATATTTTAAAGTTAAATATCTTACCATTGTAACCATTCCTCATTTGATCATTACAGATGTTGTCATTGTCGAAACTATGCTCATGACATTTTAGCTCATTATGCTGAGACTCCTGCATTTTCTCTGCACCTGAAGAAAATTTTATCAATTTCAGACCTTCTCAATGGTAGCGCTGGCAAACAAAGAATTGTGAACGTAATGCTTCACATCCAAGTTTTAAGAATGGACGTGCCTGGAAGTATATATCTCTTATGATATTTGGGAGTCACTATAACCAAGGACTGCTGAGTAAGGCCGCCATGATCAATATACTCTTGACACGTCCGCAGTCTCTAAAAGGCGAAAATGAGGGTGTCAAAACAAATGCCTAGCTTTCAATAGAGGAATCTCACTAATGCTCAACGTTTCATTGACTTTTGTTGAATTTGTTCAAACCACTAACATACTTTAATCCCTAATCGCAATGAAATGCAATGCCAAAAAAAAAAAAAAATTGAAAAAGAAAACACCCTCTCAGGCTTGCGCTATACACATGCAGAAGTGAACAGCTAAGGCAAACCTACTGTATAAAAAAAAAAAAAAAAAAACACTGAGAAAGTGAACAACATTTTCAGCATCTTATACATATGCTTCCTAATCTACCATTTGGTTTTCTAAACTTGCATGCTTTATTTACTCTGGCTTCAGGTGCACCATTACTACCTCGATATAAGCTCCTTCGACGAGTCACGACTCATGAAAATTATAGCTCCTTCAGAAAATTCAATATTTATCTGGGTTTTCCAAGGAATGCATCTACTGTGCATTAAAACTGTTCCTGTTTAGATAGAGCTCAATCCTTTTAATCAAGCTAATATTCCAAACATAAAAATTGATATTGGTCTTTAGTATCCAATTACCAAAGTCATACAAAATTTTAATCTCATTCAACACTAGACTAGAGACCTTGTATGGTCAGTTCCTGAAACTTCATCTTAGTGTAAGCTATCAGTAGTAGTCTTATGAATACATAGTACCTGTTCAATGCTAGTAACCCGAAGCTCAGTTCCTGAAACTTCATCAACCTTTTCATCCAAAAAATCATTAACCTTGTATGAAGCTGCGCCCAAATGGTCTACTGTATTGACAAGAGCTCTAACAGTGTAATCTTTTAAAGTATTCGCGACTCTGCTAGGAGCCAAAAGCCTAAATTAGAAACAAATCAAAAAACACAACCAAAAATATATAAATAAATAAATAAAAACAAACAAGAAAGAACTAAAATTAGAGGGGCCTACACTTCTTTTTGGTCATCGTTGGAGTAGGAAACTTCAAAATACTCTGCAGCTGAATACAATTGCATTCTCAGATTTTTCAAATCCTGAAAATCGAAAACACAGCAAAACCGAAGTGATAATTGAACATTCTTTTCATCAATGGAGTAACTATTTCAAGATTTATCAGCACATCTAGATCAATTCCACAGCAACATTAACTATTTTCATTTGTTGGTGTTGTTATGAACTTATATTGGCATGTTCAGTTCATGTACCTGGGGTTCCTTAGATCATGGGATTAGCTTATACACATGATTATGACTTGGATTTAACTATTAGTCCATTTTGGAGGACTTGTTCGGTTGGGAGTGTTGAGGGTTGGATTAATGTGCTTGCAATAGGTGAACTTACAAAAGTGCCCCTCCTGGATTAAGCAGTCCAACTCGTCATTTGGTAAGTGAGTGATGAGGGCAAATTCGTTATTTGGTAAGTGAGTCCATCCAAACTAACTAAGAACATCGAAACCATGGTTCAGAATAGTCCCAAGAATAGTGGATTGCATAGTCAGCTCGACTAAATAGTAGGCTAACCAAACACCCAGATTAACACAAACTGAACAGGCCATATATGGCTTAAAGATTTATACTTCCTTGTGAAGAAACCGAGCAGAAAACAGTACCTTGAAGCACCCAAAAAAGGACAATAGAAAAGAAGCATAAAGTGCCCAATTTGTCGAATTCTGCTTAGTCTTTGATCAGATGCACCAACAATAAAACAACAAAGCCCCGATCCCAAATTAGTTAGTATCTGTTACATACACCAAACTCTTTCGCTCCGCTCGATCCAATGAACTCGATGCCGTGCATTCAGAATTTTGATCAGACGAAGCAAATCCTTTCATTTGGTGGGGTAACCATTGAAAGACTACAATTATTTATGTTCTATATAAAAAGAAAAAACTCCACGAGCCATTTTGAGGCATTTGCCCAAGTAGCTAGGACCCTCATCCATGGAACATAGAAACCATGTATATAATCTAGCAAAACAACAATTATTAAGCTAAAAGTAGACAAAACAAATCTAAGCCTATAAGGGAAATCAATCTTACAAAGTTACCAATTCAAAACTAGATATCATTAATCATAGCTTTGTCAAAGAACAGAAGTATTGAAATGAACCCACCTTGAGACTATCTGAGAAGTGCAAGCTCTGCTGCAAGAAGAGCTCATTATAATTGGATTTCTCATGAGGGACTGATGGAGAAGAAGAAGAAGAAGAAGATAAGGTCTCCATCAGAACTTAAAGGGAGCCCTAGTAGTTCTGCAACAAGAATGAAAACCCAGTTCACTTTCAAAATCAATCCATCACTGAATCCTCACAAACAATGCAAATATACAGAAAATGCAAAAAAGAGGTCTTTGAAACTGACCCAAAAAGCCCAATTTCACCAAAAAAAAAAAAAAAAAAAAAAAAAAAACACCCATTAGAGCTCAATACCTACAAAACTAGAGAGCCCCAGAACAACCATTAAACCTCAAACTTTCACAATCAATCAATATTGAATCTCACGAACAATGCAAAAATGGGGTCTTTGAAACTGACCCAGAAAGCCCAAATTCACCTAAAAAAACACCCATTAAAGCTCAAAACCCATAAAACTAGAGACACTCAGAAACACAAATTGCAAGAACAAGTTCAGGAGCGTAACCTCAACTATGCTCATCTCTCTCAAAGCCCACGTCCCATTCAATCAGAATGAGTTCACAAATGAATCACAAGCCTTGAGAGACGATAATGATGATGTCGACTGACCAAAAGCCACCACAAACGGCCAGAGAGAGAGAGAATGTGTGAAAGGTTTGATTAGAGAGAGAGAGAGAGAGAGAGAAGTCACAAGTGTAAAGAAGAGTGAGAATGAGTGAAGTGGGGTTGATTTAGAAGAAGCAAAAATGATGATGGATAGACCCATTAGAAAATGTTAAAATCACGCCCCCAATGACCCCAGGACGCAGCATGAAGCTCTGTCTTTATGGGAGTTATTTTATGCACTTTGAGATATACATTACGCTTGTTATGTATCAAAAATTATTTTATATACACTTATTTTATATAAAGTTGTGTGATACATCATTAGTGACGTTTAAAGTGTTATTTGAGTGTCATTAATATTTTTCGACCCCATTAGACTTTAGACCATCATTGAAATGGGTCCCATTTGTTTTTTGTTGTTGTTGTTGGACATCTGATGGGAGTGTACAAAAATCAAAAATCAAAAATCAAAAATCAAAAATCAAAACCAACCCACCAACTGGACTCCTCTAGCTGTCTGCTTCATCTGGCTTTTCTTTCTTTCTTTCTTTCTTTGTTTTGGGTCCCTCATTTCTCTACACTTCTGTCTCATCGATTGACCAAATTTTATTTGGTGTCCACACTTTTTCCAATGAGAGAGTTTGTCCTCAAATTGGTGGGTTAATAATTGCCCTTGTTGATTACGGTTGTTTCATGTTTGGGTTGCCCATCATAACAACCAAAATCATTATGAAATATCCAACCTATGGTGTATTTAATTAAGAATTATGCTAGAGGACCAGCTTCGACTAATGGCACCCCATTTTTTTAAAGGTCATGGCTATTCCAACTTCATGTTTTGCTTCCTTTACTCCATTACTTTATTGTACCCTGTTTTTTATTTTTTTACTGTTTTTACCTCACATTTTTATAAATAATTTCAAAACTACCCCTCACACTCAACGAATGTTATTCCATCTCCTACTTTCATCCCAACACCCCTTAATTCTTTCCATTTCTCGATTTTAGTCATTGTAGAGCACTTGTACTAAGTCACCAAGTGTCATATGAGTGTTTTCTTCGTTGAACAAGGTCGGATGTGGTCGCAGTATGTCCAAGAAGTGAAGACGTGTCGCTTTCGGGGTTCGGTCGACTCCAACCAATAGCCCTAAAGAGATATCGGCCAACTCTGACCGATGATGTGAAGTGAACTCAGTTTTAATTGGTCATGGAGGGGTCAAGTCGAGACCTCTTTAAAGAGGTCTCGACTCTTATATGGCCAACACCCACAGGTAATAAGAACGAACAAAAAATTTTCAATACTCCTAAAAAATACATGATAATAACCAAAAAAAAAAAAAATAATGGGTTTTGCTCGGACTCGCTTGACATTTGTGATCTTATCAAGACTTTGTATCAAAAATGCAAGATTTAACCTTCAAATCGAAACCCTAAACTCAACAACAAAATCACAAATAATACCGACTCGAAAAAATAAAAAACTCCAAAACACCTCGAAATCGACTCTAAAAGAGATGATGAATGCACTCATGAGTCAAATCGATGTGGTTTTGCTCGGATTTCATTGGATTTGGGTTAGTGGTGAGAATGTGATTTGAGCGATGGGTGACTGGGGTATGCGTAAGTGGGGTGAGTGGGGTATGAGTGAGTAAAAACTCTTTTATATGGAGAGGTAGTTGGGTCATTTCACTATGGCTGAAAAAAATTCAAAAATGGGGTAAAATTAGTAAAAAGTGAGGTCTGAATAGCCTGAACCTTTTTTAAAATTAGTTTATACTCTTATATTGGAAAACATATTTGCCCCTTTAAAATAATAGAGTGCCCTTATGCAAGATTGAGGTGCTTATAACATGACACTACGCTTCAGACATAGGTTGTTGTGTTGGTTATCATCAACCGACATTATGTCTCAAGTCTCAGTAGGAAATGTTCGAACTAGTGGCGGAGGAATGTTGAGGGTAGCCCTAGGCTAGGGCACTTCCTCGAAAAATAATATTATTTTTATTAGTAAGTTGTTTAATTTTAGATATAGCCCAGAGGAGAAAAAATATTTCAGCCCATTTAGTTTAAAAAAGAAGCTAGCCCAAACATTTATTCCAAAGAGAAAAAATGCCCATCAATTAAGCTCATTTTCCCAACTACATTTGTCATTTATTCGATGTACTTTTGAGACATACATTTGCTAAACAATGATTTATTTTGACATACTTTTGAGAAGATTGCATTGAGATATGTGGGTGTCTCAATGCAATCTAGAATTTTGTGTAGCAATTGTATGTCTCAAAAGTATATCAGTATATCATAGACGTCCAACAAAAAATGCAATGATAAGAGACAAAATTGGATAGCAATCTTTTTTTTTTTAATTTGGGTTTACATTCACCCAGTGACCCAATGAATCTAGAGTTTTTACGTAAATCTACATAATTGCTTAATTTGAATGAAGATTAATAAAAGATTATTAGTATAAAACATGACTTTGTTGTTCTATTTTGACGCCATCAAGTCAATATTGATTGGATAAACATCGTGTGATACACATCGAGATACATACGAAAGTTGCATCCTATTGTTTTGGGATGTTAAAAGTGAGTTAAGAAATTATGTTCCTATTAAAAAAAAAGTATTACTTTTAGCCCAGGGCTAGAGAAAAACCTGGCTCCACCCCTAGTTCAAACCTATAGCCGCGAACACACATGGGGACCTATTCATTGGGCCGAAAGCCCGCTAGTCCCGCTCAGGCCCACCCAACATGGGCTGGGCTTAGTCTTACAAATTGAAGATAGTGGTCGATGCCCGTGGCTAAAGCCCGCTTATTTAATAGGCGAGCATGGGTTTGTGCTTTTAGCCCAAACCCGAGCTCATGCCCATCCGCTTTGAATAAGAAAGGTATTTTTTATAAATACCTTGTATGAGAATTAATACTTTATATAAAAAGTAATGATCGATGTGAACCTACACCCTCACACTCATTTGAATACATTCTAACCACTTCACTGCCCAATTTTTTCGGTTAACTTTAAAACTTAATAAATATATTTATTTTTTAAAAATAATAATAAGCCTAATTAGACCCGCCAGAGCTCAGCCCATACCGGGCCAGGGCGGACTTGGGCCCGCCCCATCAAAAGTTGGGCTTGGGTGGGCTTGGACAAGCCTTGAAAAAAAACTCACCTAGATCTAGCCGGGCTGCCTAGGCCCGCCTGTTGAACAAGTCTACGTATAGGACCGATATATAGGTTGTTATTTCGGTTGGTGTCAATTGAGATATATATACACACATGTCTCGGCACAAGGCCATCGAGATCACGTGTATATATAGTCTCGGTGGTCACCTATCGAGTTGGGTATCTGACCACCTTGTTTAGATGTCGGTTGATATAGATCAACACTTTAATACAAGTCTCGATAAGACATGATCAAGACCATATCATCAATCGACACAATGTCTCGGGTCTCAGTAGGAAATGTTCAAACATATGGTCGCGGATGCATAGGATCGAGACATAGATTGTTGTTTCAGTTGGTGTCAATCGTGATATACACACGTCTCGGTATAAGGCCATCGATATCACTTGTATATAAAGTCTCAGTAGTCACATATCGAGTTGGGTGTCTGACCACCTTTTGGATGTCGGTGGATATAGATCGACACTTTAATACGAGTCTCGACATTTCACGACTCTCGGCCCTGTGTAATCGAACAATATATGGGAATCACAAAAAATCATCATGTGATGACTAAATTTCAATGAACATAGATACGAAGGAATTAAGGTTTGCAATGCGAGAGAAAAGTAGGGCACGAAAGAAGAGAACAAGGATTTTGAGTTAAGTTTTATGTGTTTTGAGGGTGGGGTGTGTTGGTTGACATTATAGGCATTTTGGTAAAATATTGGGGTCCCATCACAAAATCGATGGGTGCCTTCAGTTCAAACTAGGGCGCCTATAATGTGTTGTGCAACTCTTAGTTAAAAGTTGATTTAAAACAAAAAAATAAAATAAAATAAAAGTTGATCTAAATATGAGAATATCAAACGAGTGTATCTATCTTGGGTTGCCTAATGGTAATAGCTCAGTCCCAATTAGAGAAAACCCATAAACAATTACGTTGTGAGTTCGACCCCTTCCGTTCGAATGTGTGAACCGAAATATTTAGTCTCATATTAGTTATATTGTTATAATAAGTTCGAAAGCTAATTAATTAGTGTAATATATATATATATATAATGATATGCCACTGAATTAATTATAAGTGATGTAGAACAAAAACTGATTTTTTGTTATAAGAAAATATGTACATATAATTATACCTTCCAAATATATATCCCATTAAAAACTTAAATTTATAGTTCACTAAAATAGATGTATAAAAATTAATATTATTTTAATAAGTTCAAAAGCTATATATGAATAATATACTAATATTCAGTGCGATTGGGTAAAATCAATTTTTAATTTTTTTTCTAAATCGTGACTATGCATCGGTCGATTCGGTCCATTACAATTTGAATGATTGTGCGGAGACTGCTGCACCACTACCCATATAATTAAGAGGCAACATCGATTTTAATTTATTCTAAGCCAAATCTCATGATGATGAGAAACAATTTCAGTCGTATATAATTGACCAAGTTAAACTAAATATTAACTTAAGATTTTGCTTGTTTTTCGTAAAAAAATTTTTTTTTTTAATAATCGAGGATATTCGAGTTACCGTTGTTGGCATATGATTAATGGTGATTCCGACTTAACCTTGAAGTTTGAATGATGCCCCTACCACTAGCTCAAAAGTCGAAAGAGAAATAGCGCAGTTGGTATGAATCGAACTCATCAATATTTTTCCTTTAATCAGAGTATATGTGAGCGACGATTAATTATTTATTTAAAGTATATATTTATCATAAATAAAAGCGAGTTGGTAATGAAATTTATGACTTTATCGAACTAATCAATATATTTTCCTTTCATCGTTAAAATTAATAAATTATTTAACCTAATCCAAAGCATGGATTAATTATTTATTTAAAATTTATATATATTACCTATAAATTATATAAAAAGGATGAATAGAGGAGTCAACTTAAATTAAAGATCATTGAATTTCAAGTGTTTATGTATTTTATGTGTTTGATGAATTGTCTAAACCATAAAGTCAATATTTCGTGAAATGCCTATAAGAATATTGAATGTATTGTTCCATTGCCAGCAAATTGAACCTCTGATTTTATATATACAATTGACGAGTAGTTAATTAGCACTATTTATAACGTGTTTAATTAAAGTCAAATCAATATCAATGGATACCCAAGTCCATAAACAGTGTTACAATAAATATATCTTATCTTTCAATCATTTTTTTTATAAGAAAGAGGTATATGTATATATCGAAATTATCAAAAAGTATACAGAGAGGAATTTTGCTTCTACGCATTGTTAATTAATCTTTGTTTTGTACCTAATGAAATTATCAAGAAATTACCCAAAATAGCTAATAAGATGTATAGTTTTAAGCTAATAAAATTGCAAGTGCTTCGAATTACCCATGCACATTGTTCTCTTGGTGCTTTCATGCATTTTTACCATCTCCAAAAGTCGGTGTATTGTCCATTCAGAAGCCTCGTGATTCCATGTGATGGTATAAGTTTTGTTTAGTGTTCCTTCATAGATCACCACCTTGGTCCCTCCTCTGTTCAGTTGGGCATTAAATTATTTCCCTCATTCTCTTTTTTAAATTGCATTTTGTGTATATTTCTAGGGCTATGCACCAAAAATAAGAAAATAATGGAAAGAGATCAACTAAGGCAAGGTCGTTTATGTGGAAGATGTGGTTAAAGGACTGACTACAAAGTTCCACATGGTACATGAGATAAGGCAATACAACCTCTGTTCTAATCTTTCTTTCTTTTTTTCTTGGTCAGGGTGTTTAAAGTTTTAATCTCAACTAATTCAATTTTTTACATTCATAATTTCAAAGTTATCTTTTCTATATATAGAGTTTGAGGTAAAGATTGAAATTTATGTACAATTATACGGAATCTCCATAAGCAAGTATTCACAAATTAATGGGTCAAACCACTTGTATTTTTTTTCCTTATTTCCTTTTTTTTCAGGAAGTAATGGCTTAGCATGACTAGCTTGTTTTTTCATTCACATCTTATCTCAATCACATTAGAGAATATTGATAAGCTAAAAAAGGTTATTTGTATTTCTAATTTTTAAATTTTAATTACAATTTTGAATTTAAATTAATAAATTGTTAGAAATTAATTCCCGCGAAAGAAGTGAGCGGATCAATCGTGCGTAGCACGTCCTGAAACTAGTATATATATATCTACCTATTATATAAAAGCACGAATAGCAATTTTTGTTTATACCCTTTTTACCACCTAATGCAAAGTCGCTTATATTTTCTACGCCTAACACCTATTTATGTGAGGTCCCCTGTATTTTCGTTTAATCACTTATATCACTTAATTGTGTGATTGCTTATGTGTTGCATTTGAACTAAACTATACACTTTTTTTCAAAATTATACACTTTTTAATGTACAATCGGTTGTATATAGACACTTATATTCGTTACACTTTAATTGTGCTATTTGATCGGTGGTACATCCCTTCGGGAAAATGCCAGGTGTCCCACATGAGTTACTTTAGCATTTTGTGAAAAATAAGTATGGTTGCCTCTCAACCGAAAAAAAATTGAAGGGTAAAAAATAGGTTCGTCGAGACATAATTATATAGCCAACATAAATACATGTACCTTCATGCATCACGGGCGCCTAACAGATTCAAGTAACATTAATTTGGGATGATTTTCAGTTTTCGACCAAAGAAAAACCAAATGTAACAAAAAAAACAAAAGGCCACCTATCAAGAATAATATAAACTTTCGTCACTTTTACAAAAATAAAACAAACTTTTAATTTTGCCAAAAATAACAAAAACTTTAATATTTTTTTAATTTTAGCATGGAGAGTGATTTGGGGGGTTTGGACGTCAACGCGGCGCGGCAACATGAACCAATTTTTTTATTTCAATTTACTTGAACCGACTAAACAAAAACTTAAATTTTACTTCTAATCAATTGGTTTTGTATGTCTACCCTTTTTTGATAAAAATGACAAAAAAAAAAAAAAAACTCAAATTTGGACATCTTTTTTGTTAAGGCGAAAAGAAATCGAAAAAATGAAAGAAACTTTATTAAAAGTGTTTTTAGAAATCTAGATTCTCATCTTTTCTTTGTAGGCAAATGAAAGTTTTTTTTTTTGATAAAAAAATTGAATTTTAAAAAATCAATTGGATGTATAATTTAAGTTTTTGTAGAGTTGGTTCAAGTGACCTCGAAAAAAATCGATTCTTGTCGTCTAGTCAATACTCAAAACTCTCAAATCACTTTTTGTGCTAAAATTGAAAAAATGTTGAAAGTTTGTATCGGAAGAAATTGAAAGTTCCTAATATTCTTGCAAAAAAAAGGATGAAAATTTGTGTTATTTTTATAGTTAACCCCAAAAAAAAAAAAAAAAAACCAAAATGAAACAATGAGAACAATTACTTAATTAATGGACGAAACGCAGATCACCTAAAAGCCCAATGCTACAGAACCTGGACAGGCCAGCTGGGCCAGCCCACTTTTCTATGTTTTTTTTCTTTTCTTTTTTTTTTTGATAAGAAAGAAACAATTTGCCTCACCAAGGTTTGAACTCATAATCCATTGAGGCCTTCAATTGGTTGGTCACTTTTCTATGTTAATGGATCATATAAGTTTTCAACTTTGCATCATGATATCATCAATTAACAATTAATTCCAAGAGATCGATCTATTAATAAATTTCAGCCAGTTGTCAAAGCACATGAAGTAATTAACGTCGTGTTTGATTAGATGGTAGGGTTAGGATAGTTGTAAAAAAAAATTTGTCCCGCTTCGCGATAAGATTTAGGGGAAACAATTTGATATAGAGAGGATCAAAAGAAGAGGAATGAAAAAATAAACCAACAAAAAGAACAAACATAAACACATAATCCAGGGTTTCAAGATTCAATTCATTTTATACTAATTTAGTCGATGATTGACTTTTCTAAATCTTGTCTTTTGGTAAATAATGCCTCTACCGTGAAGATTTTTTTCGCTTATCTTGTTAACACATTTGTTCTTAATTAGTACAACTTAATTAATTAATGTTGTCAAGTACTCCAGTATACATGTTGAATTACTTAATTCACATTTTTATACTTCATCAGGATATTCAAGCTAATTACCTATCCATGCATGCGTGTATGATGCATCGACATCATATATATGTGCGTGTCAATTGCGTTAAAACCATCAGCGAGATTGTGGACGTCGAGAAAGGAATTGTGACGGCCCGTGATTCTGAAGCAAACCGGGGGCATCGTCATGTTGTCAGACACGTCACCAAGCCATACCACATTACTTGCACACATGTCCATGACGGCATGCGAACTAATCATCTTGTTATCCGATTTAGTCAATTTCGTTGTTTTAAAGATTATTTTGCCGAAATAAACTAAGTTAAGAAGTTTTACAATTAAATTTGTTTATTTTGATTTCTTTTTATGTTATTTTTAATAGCAAAAGTCTTAATAATATGCAATTAAATAATATAAATGACTTTTGCATTAATTAACAACTTATGGGGTGAAAACCGGCAAAAGGATACCATATATATAAATAAATCCGACAAAAGGTATAATAAGTGTTAATATATATGTATCATGTAACAAGTCTCCTAAAATAATAATAAAAAAGTATATAAATATATAGATACAAACACTACGACTGAAGTTAGTGGAGGCACTGTAGATTAGAGGTAGTCGTCAAGCACCGCCTTTTCCCGGCTCGTCGCAGGATCTGCGACTTGCCACAAAAACAATGACAAGTTCTAGTAAGTAAATTTTAAAAAAATTAGTTAGTATTCACAAGAAATCCAAGAAAACGGCTACAATTCATGTATATAAAGTAAATGAACGGGAATGTAAAACATAAATATAAGTCGTGAGATAATCATGAATATGGAATGCATGTGTGGTGTATAGTTGTCGAGCCCTGTGACGCAAATACTAAATCGAGAAGGCCTATGAGCTAGGCAAGGTATTCCTCGCCCCCTCTTCACGATCGAAATGAGGAACTCTGTTAGTCGGAAGGTTGACTTCCGCCCAACGTCTCGAATGAGAGGAACTCTGTGAAGGAGGCGAACCTCACACCAACCCACTCTCGAGATCATCGATCGCGGAGAGAAATCTCACGCATAGTCTAAGGTATGACCAACACCGTAGCAAAAATCGGATCGTCATCTACGAGAGAGGTAAGGGGTCATATTATCCCTTCGATCATACATAGGTACACACGGGAATAGAGTAAACATTCAAGCCGAACTGGTGAAAAGTAATGTTTAATTAATAAATTTACAAAGGAAATAAGTAAATTCTAAGCTGACTTTCTCGTAGGTTTACTTACATCAAGCAATCGCAAATATCCCTCCAAAATGTCTCGCCCGTGCCTCGAGATACGCACCCAACTCACGACTATAGTCTCCTAAGTCCCTAGTGTCCAATTACACCACTTTAATTATTTTAAATCACATTAAGTGAGTTTATAATGTGAGACTAAAATTTTAAAATCTTATTCCAAAAAGTTTAGTTTTGACACATATTTCGAGTTATACTGGGGTGTCAAAAGCCCGAAAAATCCTCGAAACTCTTTTTCCTAGATTTTTCTAATTCTTCGTATTTTTTAATTTTGCTAGAATTTTTCATAATTTCCAGTTATTTTTATCTATTTTATGTAATTTATTTTCATTTAAAATTATTTTTATTTAATTTAAAAAAAAAAAAGTTTTAATGGGTTGCGCTCGAACCGGCCCGATTCGACCCGACCGAACTGTCTGGGGTTGGGCCACCACCCACCAGTCGGTGCTGCCTGAGCCAGCCCGACCCGACTAAGTGTAACCAGGCCCAGCCCATATGGCTAACTCCCCACCCCTCTCCAATTCATCTTTGAAGCTCTCTTGAGACGTTTTATTTTTTTAATTATTTTTTATAAAAGCAAAACAACAACAATAACCACACCATCATCACCATCATCATCATCAACAACAACAACAACAACAACAACAACTACCTAATTACCATTAAAGCCTTAATTAATTTCTCCACCAAAAAGTTTACAAAATCAACAAACACTCACCTTGATTTGAAGATCATCACAAGTCGCCGAGAGGAGAGAGCACCACAAAAGATGTGAGACCGAGTTGAAAGAGTGATGGAAAGCTTAGTATGAGTGTGAGTACGGTGATTTGAAAAGGGGTGAGGTTTGGTTAGGGAAAGGAAGAAGAAATTTTTTTCTTTTTTTATTTAAATGAGAGAGGAGAGAGAAAGTGAGGTATGGATGTGTGTACGATGATTTGATGGGTGATGTGATGCGATGGTGATGTGACATCTAAACCCTTGAATCATACACTCGCATTACTACGACGTAGTAATTTTTAACTAGCAATCAAATGTGATTTTTAATTATTAAACAATAATAAAATAAATAAACATGTACCACACAAAAATAATAAATTTTACCTCATTAGGCGTGCCCTAAAGTTTTTCTGCGACGTTTACGTGGATCTGAGCTTAAGGTCATAATCTTTAATTTGTCAATTAATTGAGATTAATTAAAGAGAACCATTACAGGCACATATATATATATATATATATATATATATATTATAACAAAAAAAGAAGGGAACACATAATGTTGCTCTTCACCTAGCTAAAAACATATGGACAATTGAACAACGAAAAACCCAATTTTGAACAACCAAACACGATCTAATTAATGAAATGTTTCTTCAATGCATTATGTTACGACCCAAATCTTTAACCCCGTTTTAATTCCTTAATCAGGATCATCGACCCTTGACGTGGGACCAACACTATGATACATGCACCGACCGAGGCACGTGAGCGGGTATATCGTATTTTTGTATTGATGTGTGTCTAGTGTTATGTATTATGTAGACTTACTAAGTCAGTTTGTACTGTTGTAGGCGTCGAGACAAGAACGGGGACACGCCTCGAGTAGCTTGCGAACCGGGGAACCGGGTAGTTAGCATTTTGATAAATCTTATTTAATACTAATATGAAATAAGTAATTACTTATATGCCTATAGATGTGTTTGTTAATGTAAATCAAATTAAAGGTCTATAGTTGAGCAAATTAAATGGAAAGCATAAGATTGGTCTAGAAATACACATTGATACATCTAGGAACTAGGTGAGTAATGAAATGGTGTCACTTGAGGTTGAGTTAGTGAGAGTTAGTGGGATATATGACAAAGGTGGACCATTAGATATTCTTAGGGATACATAAATCCATGAATATTAAGGGCTAGGAAGGAACATCACCTTAATATATATTATTAGTGATCAAACAACATGCAAACCAAATCACTCATTCATTTTTGCTGAAGAAGAAGAAGGAATTGCTGGAGAGGAGTGAATCATCGAGGTGTTGAAGGAATCCATTAGAGTTGGTGAGAAATTCTCAAGCTAGGGTGCTACATCAACTAGGTAACCATTTTTTTAGTTGAAATTAGAACAAGTTCTGGTTTTAGGCTAATTTCGGATAGTAGATGATTGAGTATTTGCAATTCATTTATATATTTGGATTCTCCATTTCAAGCTGATAATCCAGCTACATTTAAGTTCTTAAGTTGGTTTTGAAATCATAAAGATATAAATTTTTAAGTGCAACACCAAAACTAGAATTCTGCATGTTGTATTAAGAATCAACCTAGGTAATTTGGTCATAATCTACCAATTTTAGATCCAAATTGATCCAAACCAGTGGCATTTGAAAGCTTATTTTAAGTGGAATAACTTTGCTTAATTAAATGTATTTTGATTCAAATGTTCTTATGTCCAAAAATGCTCTATAAATAGGTATTGGAATTAAAAAGGAAAGTTTTGAAACTAAATTTGTTAAGGGCATAACTCCCTAACTACTTATTCAAATGAGCTAATCTTTTAGTATGTTGTATTTGGGTATATTGTCTGCTTTGTGACTAAAAACTCACATTTTTAGAACTATAGATTGAGAGAAATAGATTTTCTAAGTCCGCTGGTCGGATTAAATCTCAATTAGACCTATATTTAGTAAAATCATGATATCTCTTTCATTTTAAATCAGAATTTTGTAAACTAAACCTTTCCGGAAAGCTAAGAGAGAGACCAAAAATAATTTTACTGATGGAGGATTTTGATATTTTGACCATTTCATGCCTAAAAGTACGCTAAGATGTAGGACTGAAATTGAAACTTAATTTAGTCTTTAAGGGCTTATTTAGGAAGATTGATTTAAAGTCTATTGAACCAATTTGAATACATAATAAACACCACTAAATTGAGCTTAAACACACTATATTTGAACTAATGAGATACCAAACTCAGGAACCTAGTAAAATGGTACGAGAGAGCGAATACAAGATTTGGAGTATCGGGAGGCCAGTAAAGCTAGGACTTTACTTTGTTGTTGTGAGTATACCCAATGGCAACTTTACTTGGCATTTCATTTATATTAATTGTTGTCCTTGCATAGTCCTTTTGACTATTTTGCCTTTGTGTTCTTTGTGTTTATGCTCACTTGATGAGTCTAATTTGCATGATATCGATTCATTTGATTTGATTCATTGATTCTATCCCATGCTATGTCTATTCGTGTTGTTTTAAATGTGAATTGAATGATAAATATCATGCTATTAGGCTAGTGAATATCTTATACATGTTTAAGGGGACTTATATTCCTTATTTGTTTATGTGTGTAGATGTGCATATGCTTTGACAATCCATACTTGGTATTTCTTGAAATTATAAAAGTAGTTTTCGCATTTAGGTTCCGTACTCAATCGAGGTGTGCATGACTCACAGGGTTAGAGTCCCTAGGGATGTCGACACGTGTTACCTGACACTGTATGACACTCGGGGTCAGAGTCCCTGAGGTGGTCTACACACCAGGGTTAGAGTTCCGGGTATCACTTGGGTTAGAGTCCCTTGTGCTATATGATTATTGAGTCGGAGTGACACATTTCACTGCCGACCGGACCTAAATCACCACTACTTAGTCTAGTGTTAGTATCACTTGTTTAACTCTGATATTTACTCGCATATCTCATTTATATGCTTTTAAATACCATTTGAATATTTGGAAATGCAAATTAAACTTGTCATCGAGGATTATTGTTTTATTCTTATACTCATCGTCCTTTTTATGACGGTGAGTGCAGAGCCGTCTACCAGCAGGCCGGGCAAGGAGAAGATCGGCGATTATCCCTGAGCCCGCGACGCGTCACTGCATCAATTGTAGGTCTTCTTTTGGTATTTTGATTGTATATATTATATATGTCTTTCAAATACTATTTGGGTTATTGTATATTGGGTTGAGCGTTAGTTTCCCTGACCTGACTTAGACTATTTTAATGTTTCACTGCATTTTGAGGACTCTATATATATGATGTCATTTCCTGGTTTTCCACACTTAGGATTTTATAAATGGCTTCCGCATAATCTACTAATTGTTTCTGCGTAACCAATAAGACTTCTACTAAATAATTAATTTAATAAAAAGTTTTAATTAACTCTAAATTTTATAAACTAGTAGGACTAGTGTATCACTTATCATAAACACGAGAAAAGAGGCATTTAGATTGTAAAGGCTGACTAATACGTAGTTGAGTCATGCATGATATGATTAGGGCTTAATTACGGGATTAGGCCGGGCGGTGCCTTAGATTAGGAGAGGGGCCTTCACACATTAAGTCTTTGTTTCGAATCTTATTGATAAATGGTTAATTATGTAATTATATATAGTTTATTTATATATTTTTTATTGTTAAGTCTCCAAAATATTAGTCTAATTATATTTATTTGTTATTTTCGGGGTTAACGGAGTACGCGGTTAAATACGGGGAGAAAAAATACACATAAGTAGAATGTTTGCACGCAGTGGAATAGCTACCGGAAGATTTGTCTTGAGACACTCTATACACAGTGGATTAGGAAAGAGAAACAACTGAGGTGACGTAGTAGATGTGAAACACATGAGTCACTGAGCGTCATGATCCCTCGATCACGACTTAAGATCAACGTTCATATCAAGCAAGAATGAGAAGTGAAGGTGTTGGACGTGCCTCGAGATCCGTGTGTCATCGTCTCCCACGTCTTCGGTCTCTCTAGCTTGTTTTCTCCTTGTCTTAACAACCATCTATTTTCTTCGGAATATGCATCACTACCGTAACGGCCCCAATTTACCCACAAAATGGACCCCGCCCAGCCTAAGCCCATGTGGGCCCCCCGAGTCAGCCTCATAAGGTCAATGCAGGCCTAGTCAACCTTTAAATCCATCCATATTTATTTTTATTTATTATTATTTATGATTATTAATTTTTTTAAATTTTTGTGTTGACCGGTCAAAAATAGTTGACCTAACCAGTAGCACATGGGAGGAGGGAAGCAACTGCTCCCCCCCCCGGCCCGATGCCGGCGGCGTCCTATGCGGCGATCTTTGGGGCACAGGGCGTCCATCGCAACTGGCCGGGGCGCGAGAGCGCTCTGTCAATCGCAGCTCCTGCAGCCGCCTCAGGAGTGGTTGCTTTAGGTGCCACCCTTTTTTTAATTAATCAAATCAAGATGAAAACCAAATGAGGAATACCTCGTTTGAGGAGTCTTTTGGCTTGATATCCCTCTTTTCATGTTCTTTCTCCCCCTCATTTTCCTTGATCTAGGGTTTGTAAAAAATGTGGTGGCTAGAGTATAAGATTTGGTTTATTTTATATTAGAGTTAATTTAGTTAGGATTTTGGGGGTAAATTACTAGGTTGCCCTTATAGTGGGTATTGGGTCGTCACATATACTGATTAGGGAACTGAAATAACAATTAAGTTCATTTGATTTTTTCTTGTTAATAAGGGTTACTTCAATGCATTAAGGTTTCGAATTTTACTTAGCACAACAATGCACCGAAATCACAATTAAATGTAGAATTCTTTTCTTTGTTAATGAAGGGTTGTTTCAATGCACACATCCCTTTGGTTAGCATTCCTATTGTAATTGTGCAATTAAATTCACTAGTTTCATAATTTCCGACTTACATGGCTAGTGTCCAACTAACACAATTTATTAGAAGGGGGAATCGAGGACTACTTAATTATGAACAAAATGTATTTGAATTGGAAACAACTTTTTCTGATACCTTAATGATACCAAACAAAGTATGATAATTGGTCGTAAAAATAAAAGCAACGAGGAGTTCAAAAAAATAAATAAATCATAAGTTATAAGAGGCATTCAAATACCACATAGTATCAAAGCTCCTACTACTTGTTCACTCGTACCTCCTTAAGGTTATAGGTTTATTCAATTCTCTTGAAATTTTATGTGAAATAGCGACATTTTCTTTAAATTTGTGCACAGTTGATTTGCATAATCAGAGACGGAATAAATTTGTTACTTTCTTTCTTATATTGGTATAGAGCAATTAAAAGAGTTATATATTATGATATAATGTGTGAATGTTGCAGGTGTTGGAGCCGGGTATTGTTGTTCATTCAGTAGTGATTGGACTTTCATTAGGAGCATCAAATAATACTTGTACAATTAAGCCATTAGTAGCGACTTTGTGCTTCCATCAAATGTTTGAAGGGATGGGACTTGGTGGTTGTATTCTTCAGGTGACCATATATAATTAATTAGTGAACAATTAGATTTCGAATTAACATGCTTAATTGAATAACTAATTAACTAATATCTTTTAATTCTTGTACAGGCAGAGTACAAGTTCTTTAAGAAAGCAGTGATGGTGTTCTTCTTCTCAGTTACAACTCCATTTGGGATTGCTCTTGGCATTGCATTATCTAGTGTTTATAAAGAAAATAGCCCAAGCTCACTAATTACGGTTGGATTATTAAACGCGTCGTCGGCTGGGTTGCTAATCTACATGGCTCTGGTGGACATTCCACCAAGCAGATTTCATGGGGCCTAAGTTGCAAGGTAGCATTAAGCTCCAGATCAAGGCCTACATTGTTGTTCTACTTGGTGGAGGGATGTCACTCATGGCAAAATGGGCTTGATATATCAACTTAATTTAATTAAGGCTGTTGTAATCATGCATTATTGCTTCTTTATAATTATCTTGTTTTTTTAGAAGAAAAAATTGAAGGTTGATCATCAACTTAAGTCTCTGTCAAATAAATAAGAAATCCAAAATGTAATGTATTTTTTTTTCCTCCAAAAGAAAATCCGAACTTGTGATTAACTATTTTAATTTGGAATATGCAGTACTAACTAATTTAATGGCCCAATGGGTTCGTATATATATACTAATACTTAATAAGCACTAATAAAACAACTTACTTTGAATTACAATTTTACACTTCAATTTTCGATTTCGCAAATCTCTCGCTAATATCTCAATTAGATATTATTTATCTTCTAATATTACTTATGTCATTAAAATTTATTGCATAATACTTTTATCTGATCTTTTTTGGCAACCACAAAACAACTGAGCATGCAAGAGAAGAGCAGAACAAAAACTTCTAAACCAAACAAAATACACAACAGTAACTTAATAGATCAAGTGAAGAACACCAACAAATGCACATGATAGCCAAACCAGCATGAAATTTTTTTTTTATTGTTACCTTGACGAGCAAAGAGCGGAGCGGTAAGCACAGAGCGACCAGAGAGCAGAGAGCAATGAAAGAGAGAAAGCGGTGAGCGAAGATGACAGATCAGAGATCGGTCACCGGTGAGAGCAGAGAGCGGTGATCGGAGAGAGAACGAAGAGCCGTGACCGACCAAGAGATGGAGAAACCAAAGAGAGAGAGTTGAGAGCCGATGACGGAGACGATCGACTTGTTGGGGGTTGGGGATTTGGGGGGCGGTGACCGGAGAGAGGCGGAGAGACCAGAGAGACCAGAGAGACCGGAGTGACTGGTTGAGCAAGAGACAGACCAGAGAGAGAGAGTTCGGGAGCAAGAGACCGAGACGAGAGATTTGTTGGGGGTTGTGGATTTGGGTGGCAAGTGACCGGAGAGAGGCGGAGAGACCAGAGCGACGGGTTGAGCAAGAGACGGAGAGACGAGAGTTGATAGCGAGAGACCGACACCGAGACGAGACGATAATTGCTAATTTTCAAATATTACACAATCCATTTAGTTACTGCAACATCATTTATATAGAACATTAATTAATCTTCTCTTTATATATAGATCATATGTTCACAAGTACTGCAGGTCTAACAACATCCAAGTTCTCTCTCAGAATTCTTACACATGAATGCAACGTTGTGGCGATTGTTGAGCCGTATAACACTCCAAAACGTAGCAAAGATCTTGCAGTGTGATTAACAACTTCACATCTCTATGTTTGTTGTTGTGAGGATTGTTCAGGACGTTCGCTATGTGCGTGATTTATAAGTAAATATTTTTTACCCTCTATTGTATATTTTTTTCTAAGAAACATGGGTTGATTATTGTAAATTTAATTTTAATTGTAAAAAATATTATAGTATATTCATGTAAATCAATTTATTAACTCTCTTAAAATTTTATTAACTCATGCATAGAGCAGGAGATCGAATAGTTTTAATATAATAAATTTTTTGAGTTTGAACTCACGAATCCAAATATCACTACTTTTTTTATTTGTTCAGCCTTATGCACCAAAAAATAAAAATAACGGTTACACAGGAAATGATCCACTCCTACAGTTTAGGAACTACATTAATTAGATTAATTACTGAACCAATTAGAAGGAAAGAAAGTGGATTCGTGAGCCACCATTTCATTAATTCTCAATCACAAAATCCTATGAGAAGAGATAGGATTATAACCTCCTAATTATCATTTCTCCGGCTGTAACTCCTACTCAATTCAATGTATCGTCTCCTCAACATTAATTCTCCAAGGAGTATAGTAATAATATATGCATGAGCGAATTAATTTAGTCCCATTTCACAAACCATTAAAACTAATTAATCAAGAAAATTATAATTGGTGTTTTACAAGTATAAAATATCTGTCCCAAGAATTTCATAAAAAAATCATTCAAAATTGTGAAGTTGTAATATTCGTATTTTTTTTCTCTACCAAAAATACAAAAGTATATATATTTTACCGTATAATTTTTTGTCAATATATTTTATCATATTTTAAAAAACTGGAAAAACTTTATAAGATTAAATGTAAATTAATGATATATATATATATATATATAAGTGTTTTCATTAAATGGAGTACATCAATCATATAGATTATATCATAGTAATCCCTATTTATATCAAAAAACCATTGGATATATTGGTGCTTCTAAAATTGAACCCAATAAATATCATATTTAGATGCATTTAACATTAAATGCAAAAAGATCCTATTAGATTTCCCTCTCTATATAGTAATACCTCTTTATATATGCACTCCATTTCGAGGGCGGATCTACATGTATCTACATGTAATTGCCCTATATATACATAGGCCACTTTTTTTCTTTTCTTTTTTAAGTTTAGCCCACCCATTATTAAGATTTTTCAAGCCTAATCCCCCAATCGCACACCTTCAAAAATCGATAAAAGAAAATAAATTAAGTAAAGTTCATTTCTTGACATTCAATTAAAAATAAGGAGTCAAAAGCATCTCGGTGAAACATTACGACCTGCTAAAAGGTAGGGGGGAGGTCGTGTGTTCGGGGTTCTCTCTAAGCAAAAAATAAATAAATAAAAGATAACGAAAAGCAAGAAAAAGGTTTAGCAAAGTTTAATGATTATTTTATTGAACTGGTGTTATTGAAATAAAATTAGAGTGAGCTAGTTTTGAGAGAGACATCATTTGCTTTAAGGCAATGTTTCAAAAGGTGGTGATTCGATTGCCATTGAAGTAAAAATAAAAGAGCAACAGAGCTAATTTTGGTGGTGGAGTAGTTGGTGTAACAACATAATTGAAGTTGAATTGCACCTCCATCGTCGACGATCGAATCGAGATGAACTTTATAGTATAATGTAGTTGGTAGCTATATCATCTTTCTAAGTGAGAAAAATATAATTAACAGTACTTATATATTTTCGAAATTCTTTATTTAAACAAAAAAAGACCCTACTATATATTGTAATGCAAAAATCTATTTGTTGGCGACTCCCACTAACGGATCAAGATGCGAGGTTTTTAAATTTTTTGTAAAATTCAAGAGATGTCATAATATGAATTTTCAAGTAATTTTTGTTTCATTAATTTTTTAAAAAGAATTTTTGAAAAAATTCATATTAGTATTTAAGTCGGAGCCTAAGTCCAAAAACTACTCTTATATCGCCCTTTCCTATTTGTGAGATAAGTCATTCCATGCATGCATATACACGCTTGCATGTATAAGTGTGAAGAATATCGTGTATAGATTTGTGTGCTAAAATAAAGCAATATGCATCTTAGCCTACCATTCATATTTTGATAATTGTATCAAATAAATGATAATTAATATTAATACATGCATGGACATATTAATCTTGATGAAAAATATCTATAAATATTAATACTCGTAGTCTGCATGTAACCTCCAATAGCTAGTATTAATGTCCATCACCACTTTAAAATTCTCATAAAGTACTACTATATATATATCTCTCAAAATCTTTTTTTTTTTCAATTTTCACTTAAAAACAACTCATCATCTGATCATTTGTTTCACATGGAATCCTTCGTTTCAGAAGACATGGTTCCAGTCGACACTTTTCTCAAATGGTAAAAAAATTTATAACTTTAAATATTTTTTTAATCTAGTTAGTATATTTTTATACTACACAATTTTACTCCTCTTTTTTTCTTAAAATTGTATGTGTATATTCAAATAAATGAATTATTTTGTGCAGCGAGGAAGAACTATCCTTCTTGTCCGTGGATGAGTATTCCATGAACAATACTTTCATGGGGATCTCTTTCGACCCGTTTATTTATTCGACGACTATGACAACGATGACAACAATAATGGATAATATTAGCGGTGATTTCAATTCCATGGACGAGTCTTTTCAATCTTACATCGAAGATCACTATGCTGTGTTAGATGACGTGAAGCCATTGAACCCTTTAGATGTCTACAACAACAACAACAACAACGACTTCATTTGGAATGATCATGAGCAGTTGATGATGGTCATGGAGATCAATGGTCACGGCAGCTCCATCAATCATGATAAGCATTGCCAATCGAAAATAAGTTATGGCACTAGCACAACTACTACTACTACTACTACTACTAGAGCTACAAAGTTTTCCAAGAAGTGTAGTAGTGGTAGTAATAATAGTAGTAGTAGTAGTAGTAGTAGTGTGATAGAGTTTGAAGAGATAGCTAAGCATTTTGACATGCCAATCACAAATGCTGCAAAGGAACTGAAAATAGGGTTGACGGCCTTGAAGAAACGATGCAGAGAGCTCAATATTGAGAGGTGGCCTCACAGGAAGATTCAAAGTCTCAAGTCTCTAATTCACAACGTCAAGTATATATATATATATATGTGCATCTTATTTTTAATTTCTTATTAGCAAGCAAAAATACTTGCACCCCTTAATTTGTAGTAGCATATAAAACCCTAGCTTAATTTGGAAAATACTAATTGGTTTGCAATCAAACGGCCTATTAATTAAGTAATGTATCATTTTATTTGTTTTTACTAGTTAATTGAAATCAAGAATAAGTAAAATCAAGTGGTCTAATGTTTACATTGGTACAGGTTTGAGAGTAAGAGTTCATGAGTTTAAATCTCTGTGGGGGCTAGTTGTTTCTTATTTCTTGTAAAAAAAAAAAAAGTAAAAGTGATTTTGACTAATGAATGAAATAATATTGATTTGGTGATGATATTTGTATATTTAGGAATTGGGGTTGAGTAGCAAAGATATAGAGATGTTGGAAGAGGACAAGAGGTTGATGGTGAAAATGCCGGAGTTGGAGCTGTCCGAGAGAACAAAGAGGCTCAGGCAAGCGTGTTTTAAAGCCAATTACAAGAGGAGAAGGACTTTGATGTCTTAATTTTTAATCACTCCATATATATATTTCTCATCTATCTATATATATATATATACTATATATCAGGCATGCTCATTTATTGTTATTATTGTCATCGAGTTTATAGTTATATAATATTTGGCTGCCTTGTTATATCTAAATTGTTATGTTATCAATTTGTTATCTAATAGTTTGGTTTGTATAAAATTAGAAGTCGACTATAATTAACTACCCCTGATTATGGGAGAAGTATTTAATTTAAGATGTATATATACCTCCCGGATATAAAAGCTATTTCTATGTTATATCAGATACTCTTTTTTTTTTTTGTAAGTTCAGATACATATTTTAAATTAAATACTTTTCATGATTTTTTTTTTTTAGAATCAATTAAAAAAAAAGCTTTTTGAATGATTAGTACATGGTGCTAAAACAAATGTGTAATGGAAAATATTAGAATGAAAACAGGAATGTCACATTGGCCCAGCATCTCGAGATGCATATAGACGTACGGCTCAAAGACTCGATGTAATTTCGATTTGACATTGTTCTAATTAGACTTTCAAAATTGCCTCAACCGTACTTAATTGAGGCCCAACTAATCGATCTCAAGAAGGTTAGGAGGGCGCCTCTAACTCTAGTGTCGGCCTTAAAGGAGGTGAGTGGCGCAACAACCTTGAGCCCCCACATACCTCTAGGACCCCACTTTTTAAAAAAAAATAAACTATATATGGATATACATAAAAATTAGTTTTTCAAATAATTAGTTGCTATATGTTGATTAAGAGATTAATGTTACTTACCAAATTTATGTACTTTTTAAAATGAATTTTAATTTTGTACTTTGACAAGTTAGTATAGCTCTTTTAACTCACTCACTATGACTTATTTTCCCATTTGCATTTTGTAAGTGTGCATGATTATGCTTTACCTTTTTCTAATTATAATTAATTGAAGATGTTTTGAAAAATTTTGATCGCATCAATTGAACAATTTTTATTTTTTATTTTTTTATTTGCATTATGCCTTACATATTTGGTAAAAATTTATTCTTCCTTTCACGCATTTATAGTTAAAGGGCCTCCAAATTATAATTTAGTCTTGAATGAAAAATCATGTCAATTGAACTCGTTGCCTCTATTTTAATCTAGAGCTCGTAATTATTATTATTATTGTGAGTGCTCCTTCACGTTTAACCTATTAAATTACTCAACCCCGTAACACGTGACACACGAGTACTCTCAAAACGGAGAAAATTAATTATGTAATGTATGGTTTTTTAGGAGATTAAGGAATACAAAAAATCTATTTGGACTCCGAGTCCAGACTCAAAATTTTTTTGTTAACAATTTAAAATATTTACCTAAGTAAAAGACATAATTACCTTCTACCCCAAACACCAATAATGAATTTAAATTAAGGGTTTTTATTTTTTTGATTGGAGATTAAGGAATATACTAGAAGAATATACAGAGTAGTGCTTATAATAATAATAATTAGATGCAACCACAACGCAACAAAATATGTTTGTATAAGCAATTAATTAGCATTACGGCCTTCACGTTTAAACTAAAAAAAAAAAAAAACACAATCCAACAAATTAAAGCACCGCACATCATCGATCATCAACTCTCCTTTTTGTTCTTTCTCGCTTTTTTTTTTTTTATTTACAAAGAATTCAACTTGGTGTGCCGACACGTGGCAATGAGGCAGATCGGACGGCTGAGATCGATATATAGCTTAATCCCGTACGTACGTACACTGCAAAGCTGTTCTCAATTCTTTGCTTTTCTGCTCTTCCATGGGACCGCTTGCTTCAAGGATCCAAAGAGACTGGCCTGTACAAGTTTAACAAATAATTAATATCATACAATTCACTAATTATATTGATAGGTTAAATGGGAGATTAATTAATTTGATGAGACGGCACAAAAGGGAAAATTAGTAAACTAAAATATAGAAACAGTAATTTTGAAATTTACTAATCATAGACATAATGGGCTAATTAAACTTTAATTTCATGTTAATTTGTGCATTTTTTTACTAATCATAGAATAATGGGCTAATTAAACTTTAATTTCATGTTAATTTGAACATTTTTTATGTCACCATGGGTCATAATAGTAAAAAAAAAAGCAGGTAAAAAGTAATTTTGAAATTTACTAATCATAGACATAATGGGCTAATTAAATTTTAATTTCATGTTAATTTATACATTTTTTATGTCACCATGGGTCATAATAGTAAAAAAAAAAGCAGGTAAAAAGTGATTAAAAAGTTTCTTCATACTTATGGAAGATTATCTTTAATTAAAAATACCCTTAATTCTATAGAGTCAATTGAGTTGGTTCAAAGAAACCCTTGGCGGCTTAGACTAATTAAATGGGCTTACTTTCAACGTAGGTGTGTGGTTAAGACTGAAAGTGAGAAAGGTAGTGCAAAAGTCAAAGCAGACTTATCTACAATGAAAAATTGATCGATGAGTAGGTTAAGAAAAAAACGAAATCAACTAAAGCTCTACACAAAATGCTTATGGTAGTGTATTTGGACTCCTAACTCAAAATATTTTTTATTTCAAAACAACAGTCAAGGAAAGCAAACGTAATTATTTATAAAAAAATTAATACTTTTTAAATATTTATAAAAATTTTAAAAACATTGATATTTTAAAAAACTCAAATAAGTTGTTTTTTCGTTTCTCACGTGGTGCTAAACACTAATGGTGTGTTCGATTCGTATGACTACTTAGTTAATCCATTGAATTAGATGTAATCCGTTGTTCATTTGCATGATTAGATAATGCAACAGATTAGCCAATCACACTAAACTATAGACTAAACTAAGTGATATCTTACCCTTTTCTTAGTTAGTCCATCGTCAAGTTCAACTTATTCACAAACACTACTCTCTCTCTAACCCTCCAATGAAGAACAAAAATTAAAAAAAAAAACCCAAAAACATTCTCCACAAACTCTCTCTCTCTCTCTCCCTCCTTGCTTGAAGCAACACTTCTGCACCAGCATTCCCCGGCCTCATCTCCCACTCAATTACTCTATGCTCTTATTCCTTAAATTCACTTCCAACATTGTTAACTATCATAATGATTGATCTCTTCTTACTCTTAAGCATCGTTGGGGTTGCACTATTTAGGTGAAACCCACTCGAATTAGATTATGGGGGTTTCGAATAGGGGTTGTAAGGACGATGAGTACGATGCAACCGAATCACGAGGACGTGAGGACCGTTGTGGGGGTTTTATATGATAAGGGTAAAATCGTCATTTTCATAAAATCACTAAAAATTTTATCATATCAACCGAACAAGTCTCCAACTTCAGATTACTCCTAATTTATATAACTATGTAATCAAATGTTTGCTAATTAGACCCTATCAAGACAATCTTATCAATCCAACCGAACACAACTGCATTAACTAATCCAGGATCAGACACCACCGAGTTCTCATGTTGGTCTTCGATCATGAAAATTCAAATAAACAATAGATAGAAACTTTAATTTAAAATAAACAAATAAATAAAAAACTTTTTTGATTATGTGATCCGATATATTCAAATTATTGCTAAAAAAAATCTAATTGATCCAAATTGATCAAAAATCGAAAGTGGGTCATCACACTAAAAAAATCACTAAAAGAATAAAAAAAAATCAATAATTCAATTAGTACAATTAATTTAGTGCTTACCCACAAATGAGTCTTGTTCCTTGATGATGTGCTTGAAAGACTCATCAACAAACTCCCATTACTCTTCCTAGACCGTCTGATCTTCACCTTATTATTGCTATTATTATTAGTACTCTCTTGATCACCACCATCACGTTCACAAGGTCGTAAATGACGGAATTACCCTCGTCAAGATCAACCTTAGAACTCCCCTTAAAGAAAAAACCTCTACTACTGCTACTACTGCCGCCAGAGTACTTCCCATGATTTTGATGAAAAAATGCTGATCCCGAGGAGGGCTCCCACCGTAGGATGCCTTGGATCTCGTCCTTCGAGGCTCTCGACTGAAGACAGCAGAGTAAGAAGCGGAGCGACCCACAACTCTGTAAGGCCCGTCCAGCACGGTCGTGGGGGAGGGCATATTGGTCATTTGACTCACTCTCACCACGTTATGATGATGATGGTTTTGGTTCGTGATGACGTCATGATTACAAACCAGCAGCCTCGGCGGGAGGTCCAGAGACTTCGGTTCGTCCGGAGCTGCGGTTCGGGCGGAGGTTCGGATGGGCTTCCCTGGCGCCTCTTCCCACAGGAACGGAACCGAACCTGGGGCTCTGAGTGGGGGTGTCACCATACCTGGAGGCTCGTCAGAGGGTGGTGGGAACAGGTTCGGATGAGGGAGTGAGAACAATAACAGCTTCGGAGTTGTCAAGGCCGTTGCTTCGGGGGAGGTTTGGATTGGAAGCTCAGGCTCGGATCCCATACCTGTTGGTGCCACTGAGAGAAGAGAAGAGAAGGCAGAAGAGAAGAGAAGAGAAGAGAAGAGAAGTGTGTGTCGTTGGGGTCTGGACTTGTTATTTATTGTGTGAAAAATAACGCTCTAACGTGGAATTGAAGGTGCTGGGCCCCACGTTTTTACTGTCCGTGTTTGCTTCGGATGCGAGCGTACGTGTCTCGAGGTGCATCACGCGGTTTGTAGTTGTGTCCTTTGTTGTGTGTAGAATTAGGTATTATTTTAGGTTTTTTTTTTTTTTATAAGCATCATGGAAGTTGTATAGTGTGAAATAACGCTCCTAACGGTACAGTGATCACAAGGAAAAGCCGGTCTTCTCACTTGCCCAGCAGCTCCCCTTCAAGTTTGATCATGGGTTCTAGGCAGTGATTAATTAACAGGATTAATTAAAGTACGACTAGGAAATGTAGGTTTACGGTCGAGTTACCACATAATGATAAAGACGGATGCGGGGTTATGCGAGTTAAGCACACGACCTCGATTTCGATTATTTAGAGAGGCAAAATTGTTCGGACCACTTAAGTACGTTCAGGTCGATTGTATCTGGGCTTTGTGGGAATGGTCAATGAGGAAAATATTTGGGGTACATGACTTTGGGCACGTAGCGGTCACGTGTCGTCCAATGTATCTCGAACACGTATCTCAAGGTGTATCGATGGCATCTGACTGCTAAATACCCTAAATTGGTTTCTAAACTAGGTATTCTTAAGAGCTTTCGAAAAATAATAGTATTTTATCTTTTTGATGACGACAATGGCAACAACAACAAAATCTTAATTAAAATAGATGGGGCATTTTGTACACAACAAGTTTTTTTCACTCTATTTGATTTAATGTAATGACGATGTGCTTTCGTAATCTTTTAAATCCTCCTTAATTAATAATTAATGTATCTCAATTTATATTTCTTCTACTATAGACTTTCAAATTTTTATAACTTAGTATTATATATACTTGGACAAGAGGTCGTAAGTTCGAGACTCGTAGTGTGCAAGTTGTCATTTTTTATAAAAAATACTATATCAAGATTTTTTGTACTGAAGCAATAATTTTGCAAATAGTCTTTTCATATATCTAAACAATGCAACAATTCTCTTCTAATTTTTGTATATAGGTCGATTGACGTGCATCTTACTCTTTTTTTTGAATTTTCGTGTTTTTATTATATTTTTTAAATTATTTTAGTCATAATTATTAATATTTATCAATCTACAAATATTTCGTTTTTAAATTTTTGTTAAGAAATTGAAATGAAAGGGAAGAGGAGCAGGTATACATATAGGGCACAATAATTTGCACATCAACTTCATATATTGTTTAATTAAAAATAAACTAAGTTGAAATAAAGATTTCTTATAATACAATTAACTCGATCCCTTTTATCTGTGTTTTAATTATTATTTTTTGGATTAAGTAGGGTTTCATACATGTCATCCCTATTTTTTCCCCACAACCTTTCTTGCATTATAAAGCGTTGGAAATGTGACAATAGAAGTAAATAAAAAATAAAAAAAAAAATACTTAATTAAACCACGCGAGCGAATCCTAATAAGGAAACTACATCTTAATTAAGTTTGTTGGTGACTTTAGGACTTCAACCCTGACCTTTTACACATATTCAACTTACCAAATCAATAAGCTACCCACTAGATTGATACGTAAGAAAGGCACATATACATAATTATTTATTTGATAAGTAATTTCCAAATTCTTACTTTACTGTGTCACTTTTTTTTTTGGTTTAATAGGTAAATATATTCTAACGGTTCAAAGTTTTTGCAAAAATATCATAATGTTTGAATTTTGGCAAAAATATTCTAACCTTTTGATTTCTTGTAAATTGGATCATCACTTCCTATTTTTAACAAATTACACTTAAAAATATAATAAATTATGTATACAATTAAAAATATTATATCATATAAATGGAATTTGCATATAATCTAGCATCATTCATCATTTTGATTGTTGTTTAATACATAATAATTACAAATAATTATACAATTTTCATGAAACTAAAATGTTAAAATATATTTGCAAAAATTAAAATGTTAAGATATTTTTGTAAAAATTTTGAAACGTTAAGATGTATTTGACTTGTGTGAATTGAAATCATTATTTTATGCTGAGTGGTTTAACTATTATGTTAGGAATCCTAAGTGCCTATATATATAATCACAAGTCATGAGTTTAGTTTTACCCGCAAAAATTTCATGACTGAAAATGATATTTTCGTGGACAACAGTACTGTACATACTCATTTTCTTGCATCATATATATAGTAATTAAACAATAAATCATTTGACGGACCATTAATTTCTATTTTAAAATTCTTAGTTCAGGAGGAGCAATGGCTCAATTATTAGCTTAGGAAGGAGCAAATTTTCTATTAGTATTATTAAAGTATATATATTGAACAAATTAATAGAACATTAGAACTCAAATGAGCCTAGTGACTACTATGAACCTCAACTACAATTACTAGCTAGCTAGAATCTATATACAACAACAACAACAACAACAACAACAACATGCCTCGATCCCGTCGGCTCTAGCTAAAATCTATATATTGGACTTAATTAATTAATTATACCAACTCCAATCAGCACTGACGGAGCTGAATGAGGTTATATCGTTCGAATGGATCGTCGTAACAAAACGTTTTGTGAATAGTGTCACTATTCAACAAATCTTTCACTATTCATTCTTTTTTATGTTTTTATATTTTATAAAGTTATATTTATTATTTTATTACTTTTATATTAAAATTTAAATTGAATAAAATAATAATAAAAAATAAAATAATGTAAAAAATAGTGTTGATGGGTGGAGATATAAATAATATTAATGTCAATATTTACACCAAAATAAATGAATAGTATTAGTATTATATTGTTTTAGTGGTGTGGTTGAAGATGCCCTTAGTACTCTATCAAGATTTGTACATACTTAGCTCATTGCAGCTATTATATATTGTACTGCGGTTATTCCATTTAAATAATTTCTCCAATTAAAATGAGTCAATCCAACTTGCAGAAAGTTTTAAAGTCAAATATATCAAATTTATGGCCAAAGATTAGATAGGTGGCATGGCGTGTGGGTATACATCTTGATGGAACCTGACTTTGTTAATTTAATTTCTCGTGTTATATATATATAGTTTTTTTTTTTTTTTCATGTACATCGCAGTGTTATTCTATTAGAACAACAGCATTAGTTGATAAAAATGTTAATACTTACAGGTAGAATAATGTTCTGAATTTAATGACATTGGATGATTTTAGGGCCACGTCCTTTTCAAGTCAATGTCTAGTATGTTTTGGAATGACATAGATGCCGTTGCTAACAAGTCATCTTAATATTATAGTTCCATCCAAGAAAATATGAACCACATTTGAGAACAAAACGAATTCCAAATATAGTTGCTTTTTGTACATTTTATATATTCCAAGAAGTCTGGTCAAGAAAGTTATGCAAATCAATTCATCGTCAACGATATAATTTTGAATAAAAACACACCCAAGGCATCAATTTAACTGGCATTTCAAGATTTCTATTTTTCTATTTTTTTTAACTAAATTGAGAGTTTAATTAAGGATTTCCAAAACTTTGCCTTTTTGGGAAATAACATTTTTGTCATCCGACCAAAAATGCTTTGACAAGATTTTTATTTTGTGTTACTCAAAAATTTCAGTTTTTATTTTGATAAGAAAAAAAAAATTGGTTTTAAGTTTAAAAAGAATTATCAATCTTTAATTAAATACAAAAAACTGATGGTACTTCAAAAAAGTAATTAATTGATGAATATCATTAAAATATTTGTGGCAAACAGCTTCATGGTTCCTAAGTTTGATCTTTTTACCATAAAAAACATAAATATAAAGTAATCATAAATTGTTTTTTTATTTTTTTCTTTCTCAATCAATCACCTACATTTTGATACTGTAGATATGAAATAAATTTGTTTCTCAAATCTTATGTCAACTTTCCCAAGATACAGTCATGTTATAATCAATAAGACTCGAAATCTACTATACACCACCACCACCACCACCACCTAAATTAACTAATATTAGAAGGTTTGCTTCTTCCGTCAATTAATTGATTATATTTGACCAAAAATAAAAAATAAAAAATAACTGATTATTGATATTGACACATCACTTATTTAGTTATTTGAGTCTGGCCACAAACCTAATAAGCAGCCCATATTTCACAAAGAAAAGCGATTGAGTGACTAACTTATTGTCTTAAGTGTGCAGTGATTAAGACATGTTAATTGTTCATTTGAGCTTCGATGTGTTTAGGTTCAAATCTCATAGTTTTTTTAGGCATAACTCTTGTCGAGGACAATAATTAGAGTTAATTATTAACATTGCAGTACTACATAAATAATGTAATAACAATTATAAAACTTGAAAGTATTGTAAATTGGAGGACTCTTTAATTAAACTTATTAAATTTATTGAATGATGACATTGTCAAATATGGTTCTCACATTGAATTGTAACATCAAGCAAGACTTTCACATTAAATGTAACTTATACACTTCATATAATTTGTATTCATCTCCAATGTAAAATTACTTGTCCATGTATTATCTTATATGACATGAGATTTTGGTGTAACTTGCACACTTTGTGCAAGTACTCATTCTCATCATGATTAAAGACTTATAAAAGAGGGTTCCTTCACTTGTAAAGAATGCATCAATGTTGCAATGAAAATCAATAGAAATCACTAAATTTCTCAACTCTAGCATTTTTCTTTACTTATTTTAATACTTATTAGTTTATGCATTCTATGATTTTAATACTTATTAGTTTATGCATTCTATGGTTAAATTTCTAGCAAATCCTCTACAAGTTCTAGTTGGCTTACAACGTAGTTTACAACAGAAAGTATGTTGACCAAAAAAAGAGTGTCAATCTCAATTGAAAAATAATATGATGACTCAATCTCGAAATTGAAAAACATAAATCCATTCATTTCTACATCAATATTTGTTCACATAAAAATTAATGTGTATTGAAATGAACACTAAGTTGTTGCATCCTCCATTTCAATTAGAGATTATGCTATTTGCACACATGGAGATAACGTTGGAGATGAGTAATTCTATGAGGCTAATGTTTTTGTTGGTAATGGCGTCTCAAAACAAATATAAAAACAGTTTGAATTGAAAGGTCAGAGAGAAGCAGCCGAATCACCTTTTTGACAATACAAGACTAATCTAACAACAAAGCAGATATTAAGAAATTGTAAAATGTCTTAACAGTGTTAATGGAACTCTACAGTTTCTACTTTTCTAGTCCAGTCTTAAAAACACAGCTTAGTCAAAAACCCAGCAGAGTTTCATTCAGATTTGAATCAATAACATTAAAAGGGACACTTGTTTGGGTTCAGAATGTATAGTTCTGAGTCAAACCTGAAACCCAATTAAGACTAGTCATTTTCAATATCATTGCTTGACAAACCCAGTTGATCTACCCTGAAAAAAACATGCTCCTACTTAATGGCCAAGCTTCAATTTCAATTTCACACCTTGAAAGCCACTAATAACGACTTTATTCAACAAAATAATCCATAGAGAACAACATCAACAAATCCTCAATCACGAATTAATTACGGGATCCGCTATTTAGATCGAGCTTTTTTACCTTGCTCGACTTTATTGTTTTGTTATTTATTTATTTTATTTTATTTTATTTTATGATATTGTGGTATCTAAGATTATCTTATTATGACTATTCTACAAAATACACACCCCCACTTCATAAAAGGCATGCCTTGAAAAGTAAGAAGATTCGAACTTGTAAATTCTAAAAAACTTAAATGAACAATTAATAAGTCTCAAGACTCTCAACTATTACACCAAGGCAAATGATTGATCACACCGTTCAACTTAACGCACTCGATAGTCTACTTTTACTTTAAACTACTTGGGAGACAGATATGTCTCGAAAAGTTAAAAGACTCAAAATTTATGAATTCTAAAAAATCGAAGTGAATATTTAATAAGTCTCAATCATTGCACTATGACAGTGTGATTGGTCACACCGCTGCACTTGATAATGTGCTATCAACTTAACCTACTTCAAAGATTATGTCCATGTGGAGGTGCTTAAGTCACAAGTAAGTCATAAGTAAGTCGCAAGTAAATGAATATAAATAGAAAGTAAGGCTCAAACACAACAGCCACTGCAACACTCAAAGTCAAATTCAAAAAAACTAGTTGTGGTCAGAGCAACTCTTCTCCTGACAAGAAAAATCTACAGAAAAGGCAAATTGCCTTTGGAAAGTAGAAATCTAACCAAATGCAGTAGACAGTTTTTGCTGGAGAGGTATCTTTAAAGGAAGGAGCATAACATAAGAAACCCACTTCACATGTTATGTAGATTTTCGGGCCATAACACTGTTACTAAAGAGCAATAAAGATTTGCTGACAGAAGCCACAGTTACATGACATTGGTCCCTACACTTAAACACAGAAGCTGCCAAATGCAGCTATAGACTGTAACCACCTTTATGGGATTTTGTTTATTTGTTCAGTCACCTACTGTGAATGTAAGAACGAAAGAGTTCAGATATAGTTAAATGAGTAGGCAAGAGGACCCATGTTTGATTTTACTTGAAAAGTAGCACCTAACCTCATAAAACATCATTACAGGGTGGATAACAAATAACTATAAAGCAAGAACTGCATTATCTACAGCCATCTTAATCAAAATTAGCTGTGAATCGTCAAAGTGGTTTTAAAAGTCTAACTGATTTGGTCTATAACCATGAACTTTGTTATCATCATTCAATTTCAACACATCAGAGAGAAAGAGCTTTTTGAGTGACATTACCTGGAAGCAGGATCAAAGCCAACCACCCTCATATTAATGTGCTAGAGCTGGAGGGTACAAGGAGAAATGAAAGGAAAGGGATGGCCACTCTTCAAGTATGGGGAGGTAGAGCTTTTCCAAGACCACTCACTGACCTCAAATGCTATTGCTGTGTCACATCTTACCTGCACTAGCTTCTTCTTTTTTTATTTTATTTTTTCTCAAGCATTAGACATCACATGACAATATGCATAAATATAAGTTAATCATGAATCGATCATCATTAAGAGGAATAAAAAAGGAACTTAGAGAAGAACCTTGTAGTCTTGTACGCATTTTTTTCCTTCTTTTTGTTGATATGCTGGGGACACCTCTTTCAGCTTAACATGATGGGTCCACCCCCCCACCTTCACTGCAAGTCTGCAAGTCATACAAGTTCACATGGAGGATTATACCGATAATTGACTTTTGAAGCTGCCGACACCGAAACGAGTCATTAAATGGTGGATCCCATTAACCTTAATGAGACATTGTTATATATTAGTGTTCAGCAAATGGAGACCACATTCCAACTCTTGCTTTTTCAATCAGAATCCACAACTGCTCAAAGTTGAACAGCAATATTACCCTCAAGTTTTTGATGGGACAACTTAAGCCATCAGATTCGTCAAACACAAACACAAGGTGCAAATGGCATAAACATAATTGATTAAACCCATTAGGAAAACAACTAATGACAACATGCAATCTTGAAATGTCAAATGTCAAGCTTGTGTAAGACATGAATTAGCTCAAAAATGTTTTTAGAAGTACATTTACCCCCGGTTGAAGCAGCTTTTCTATAATCTGCTTCCATTGTTTCAGCATAGAACAGGAACTAATTCACGAAAGCAATAAAATCACATAGCAAAAGTGAATAATATGATGGCCATGCATTCTACACAATCCGCTCCAACTCTCTCGCGTAACTCAGGGTCTGATTGATGAGTTGCAGAGATGGTATTTCCTTTGAAGGCGCCGATTCTTTCACCTTCTGGAAGAACACTGACCCATTCTTCACTTCCCACTCAGGATGATCCTGCATTTGCAAAGAAACAAAGACCATTATATTTCTAGCATTACCCTTTTTCCAATTGAAAATTTATCCTAAAATGTTTTGCATGGAATTGCAAACGAGTTTTGAGCAAGCAGCATGTACGAACTTAATCATCAAGCATTATTTCTAAAGTAATCAACAAGAAACAATCAATAAGTAATATGGAGATTCCCTGATGCAAATAAGAATTTGTGTTAGATTACGATTTCTTATTTATTAGATAAGATTGTTAGAGTTTGTGTTAGATTAAGATTTCTTATTTATTAGAGATAGATTACATAGAGTTGTAGTTAAGTCAGAAGTCATGATTAGAATAAAAATTTTACTTGGAGTCAAATAATATGTTCACTTAATTAGGCCTAATATATATTAAGGTTTGATCGTTTGTTAAAAGGTGATTGATTATGGTTTATTGATTAATGAAAATTGGGTTTTGAGAGAGTATCTCTTTGTGTGTTTTGGTTTCTTAAACTTTGTGTGTTCGATCACAAGTTAGAAACATGTTTTCTTCAATTCGGTATTTGTGGAATCAATGAATTGCTAGAAAAATCTATCATTTTCTTTCCAGCGAGCAATTGGGCAAATTCCTCGCTACATTAGTTGCTATCAGAGCGTCAAGGTCCTATAGTCTTCCGCAATGCCGCCGAAAAGATAAGCCCAACGTGAAGACCTTGTAGATGAGGTTACTACAAGAGATAATACAACCATGTCGATCAAATGATGGATCAACTAATAACTTTAGTTGAAAATTTATCACTTCAAGTGCAATAGTTACATTAGAATCAAGTGCAACAATTGCCGCAGCAGAGGCAGCCGCAACAACCTCGTCAACGACGTCAACAGTGGTTTGAGTACGAAGTGCCTACCGATGAGTAGGATTGCATAATACCGACGGCCCGATAGGCCCACTCGGCCCGCCAAGCACGTTTGCATTTTGGGTCGGGCCCAAATCCAACTTGCAAGAGTCGGGCCACAACCCGATATCCTGATATGTATACGGGTTAAGAACGGGTATTCGGCCCCTGGGTTTCAAGCGCCCGACCCTACTCGACTATTGTTACAAAACCAAAAAAACCCTAACCTCAACCCCACTACGCTCCCACACCAACAACTTCTTTTTAGTCTTCAATGCCTCCTATTCTTTTATCATTGATGCCAACATTGGAGTCCCACCCTCGCCACACTTCACCTTCCCTTCTTCCTTCCCTCTCTCTAAGTTCTAAGACTCTCAACTGCAACTCAAAGTCTCAAACACCTCACTTTCCTCATTTCTTCTCACAAGTTAGGACTAATATGCTGCAAGAGATTGATGCTTATGCGCATGTGGTTATTTAAGCATCTATGCAATCTCTGATTCTCAACCTTTTGACCTTTTTTTTATTTTGTGCGATGCTTGTGTGTGTGAGTTCTTTCAATAAATCTATTTTTTCTCTTATGAACAACGCCTCCAAGCTTCATCTGTCAAAATGCCTCCTAAATCTCAAAAAAAACAAAAGAAGCAAAGTGACCAAGAGCTCACATCTCATTTTATGCATAAAAATGTTTTGGGGCTTTAGCCCGCCCGGCACGCCCGATTATTGGACAAGGGCAGGCAAGAGACCTGAAAATGAGTGGTCGAGCCTCTGACGAGCCCATAAAAGGGCAGCATGACAGTAAGGCGGGCTAGGCTTTAAGGTCTCGAGCGCCCGAGCCCGGCTCAGCCCGTGCACACCACTACCGATGAGGTTGAGTCAGATGAGGAACTAGGAGAGGAATATTCCAACGAGGAGGAATTTGTATCCGAGAAAGAAGATGAGTTCTTTTTCTTTACGGTGACGGCAAAGTAGAACCGATCTTCGAGGACTCCAACAACTTTGACGAGGCACCAAAGTTCGACGATGATAGACACTTCGTTGAAGACAAGCTAGTCTTTGGAGACGATGGCTTTGTCATCGAGGTGATTTCCCATTCTAAAAGCTTTCAGATGCTTGAAGAGGTAGTTGGTGATGCGGTAGTCGAAAAGTGTGGAGACAACTACCCGATTGAAGTTGTGGAGGCAAAAGTGAAGTTCGCGATGATAAAGCACTTTTGTTCGTTGACTAACATTACGGATGACGAGTTAGTTGAGGAAGTTCTACAAAACCGTCACCATAGAGTGTTCGGTGACAATTTTGATTTTTCATTGAAGCCCTCGAGACAAGGGAGAAGACTAAACTAGAGGATGAATTTTTTCTGACCCGAGGTGAAGACCATAGAGGTCATGCGTGGGAGAATGATTCATGCATTAAATTCGAGGACGAATTTTTCTCAACCAGGAAAGAATGATGCAAATAAGAATTTGTGTTAGATTAGGATTTCTTATTTATTAGATAAGATTGTTAGAGTTTGTGTTAGATTAGAATTTTTTATTTATTAGAGATAGATTACATATAGTTTTAGTTAAATTTGAAGTCATGATTAGAGTAGGAATTCTACTTGGAGTCAAATAATGGGTTAACTTAATTATGCCTAATATATATAAAGGCTTTGATCATTTGTTAAAAGGTTATTGATTATGGTTTATTGATTAATGAAAATTGAGTTTTAAGAGAGAGTATCTCTTTGTGTGTTTTGGTTTTTTGAGCTTTGTGTGTTCAATCACAGGTTAGAAACGGGCTTCTTCAATTCGGTATTCATGGAATCAACGAATTGCTAGAAAAATCTATCATTTTCTTTGTAGCGAGGAATTGACTCGCATCATTCCCTCCCTAATCATACATTCAAATACAAACAAGGAAAAAATGGATCCATTTATTTTAAGCAACATGAAAGTGGATTTTTTTTCTTTGAACTCTTTGAACATTGAATTTGGGACTGAGACTATGTTGTTGTTGTTGAACTCTTTGGACATTGTTCCTACTCACAGACCTTCCAAACAAATATAAATTAGCAAATCCCTCAATGTAAAGTGTAAAGTTGATAAACAAGATAAGCATAAACATTGTTATAAGAACTGATGCAAGATTATATAGATAAAGATAATGAAAAATGCTGCAACGTCAACTAATGAGGCAATGATGACATCATAAAGAAACAATAGGTGAGTAAACACATAAATTTACCACAAAAGTTAACCTAGATTATTTTCATTGATATATTTTTAGTAGTCAAGGTTACTAAGCTTGAAACGATGTAGAACTGTAGAACTAATATATAGCACATAAGGGGAATTGTCGAGAGTTGAGACTACTTGAAACTAAAGCCTCTAGCAAATGCTAGTTTGCAACGCTCATTTTTTGTCCCACCATAAATTGTCTTACTGGCATTTGGAAATTGGATATTTCTCAACCCGTCCTTCATGATAACAACAGTGTTGGCAAATCCCCTATTCCCCATGGATGAAGGCACTTGTCTTCCTTGCCATATTTAAGAGAAATAACCCTTGTGTGATTTACTTCAAATGACAACCATATCATGAATTACGCTCAAGTTGGTGTGCTTTGCACAGGAGTTTGGAATCAGTTACCCACATTTTTCCCCATATTTTGATTTTGCAAGTTGTCTATGGAGAGAGTCGTGGGGTGAATTGGATTGTCAAGAGCACTCTTCTAGCTTCTACTTCAACTAGGGAGTTGTTGGGTGAATTGAATAAGTGATTCTCTTTGAGAATATCCAGCTTGCATATTATGGAAATCTCCAATATACGAACAAAAACCAACTTTTCATATATTATAACCTTGCAATACCATACAACAACCTAGCTAGAAGAAACCCCCTGCAACCAAAATTTGCAAGGACATCCAAATACAACTTAGGAGGAGGTTTCACATTTTAAATGTTAAACAACAACAGTCTCAATCCCAAATTAGTTGGGGTCGGCTACATGGATCAAACTCTTCCATTGCGCTCAATTTAATGCAATTAATAGTAAGCTTTCTAGATCATTTGAATCTCACCTAATTAATGTGTCCCAAGTTAGCTTCGGTCTAACCCTACATCGTCGAATTTCTTCAGTTTCAACTGAGTCAAGTTTTTTAATGGGGCATCTGTAGGTCGTCATTGGGAATGTTCAAACCATCGCAGTCACCCTTCTCTAATCTTTGTGTCAATTGGTGTTACTCTTATTTTTCTTTGAATTTTGTATTTCTTAATCTATCTTTACGAGTTTTATCGCACATCCACCTAAAGATCATCATTTTCGCTATATTCATTTTATGTACTCGTGCTTTCTTTACCGCCCAACATTCACTTCCATAAAGCATAGCTGGTCTGATTGCGGTCTAATAGAGTGCGAGCTAGAGAGTAGAGAGCAAGGGCAAAGCCTCAAAAAGGGTTTATTGATGAACAAATAGATGAAAACAAACTGGAAATATAGATCAACGAGAGGGAGAGAGACTCTCTCGATTCCTCTCCAGATATAAGAGACTAGCTCTTCTCACCAAGACAAATGTCTCACGACAAATTACAATTCGAAATCCCTCAACAGTACCACAAGCACAACTTATATACCTCCCACTTGTACTTTTCAAGACCCACACTTCATACATGACTCAACTCGCACTACACTCCAATACCTTCAACTGCCTCACTGAGCTCCACTTGTGATATTGGTCCCCTACTCCCAAGTTTTATTCTCAATATTACCATTATTTTGTATGACTGGTCCTAAATATTTAAAGTGATTCAACTTAGGAGCTTTTACTTCCCTTAATTTTACCGCTCCATTTTTTTTATAAGAAAGAAACAACCTGCCCCCACCGAGATTCGAACCCATGACCTCTTACTCTCAAACCCCATACCAAACCATTGAGCCAACCAAGTGGTTGGTACCACTCCATCATCATGATATCTAGTATTTCGAAACTCACAATCCATGCATTCGGTGTTCGTCCTACTCGACTTAAACCCTTTAAATTCTAATGTATTTTTCCAAAGTTCCAATTTCCTATTCACACCATCTCTAGCTTCGTGACTTTCATCCACTAGAATAATATCATCTGCAAATAACATATCTCATGGTATATCCTTTTGAATATGCCTAGCTAGTTCACACATAACTAAAGTAAAAAGATAAGGAGTTTAAAGCTAATCTTTGATGTAGTCCTATTGTTATCTGCAAATGTCTTTATACTTGTTACTACTCCTTCGTACATATCTTTAATAGTCTATGTATCTAGTATGCACTCCTCTTCTTTCTAGAACCCACCAAATAACATCTCTAAGAACCCTATCATATATTTTTTTTCTAAATCCTTCATCTTTGTGTTGGATATTTGTGGGATAAAGGAACAAAAGAAGACTTGAAGACTAGTATTCTAGTTTAAACAAGTGAGGAGCAACCACTTGGATTGTCAAGGTGCTATATTAGTCATTCTTAGTTCTTTTGCTTCATAGTAGAACTTCATGCTCAAAAAGATGTTGGTTTTGTTTAGCTGAAATGCTTTTGGCACCTATAGCGAAGTGAGTTGGTTTGAGAGTTTTTTTAAAACCGGCTTCTTTTCATTGATATATTTAAGTGGCCAAGCTTACAATAAGAAACAAGAAACAAATAGTGGCAACTTTGATAGATAGGAGAATTAATTACCTCAGAAATATATTCATACAATTCTTTGTCAGTGGAGAACATCAACATTTGACGAGCGTCGCTAATTGAAAGATAGTCATACGCCTTTTCACTACATCCGGCAATTTCATCTCTGCAAAGCAGTACATTAGGAGTGATTAAACATAGGAAGTCGAACATCTCAGTGAAAGGTATCTAACTGATACCCAATATGATCCCCTCAACCATTTAGCACATAAACATGTCTCGGGAGGGAAGCCCTTAACAGAAGGATAAAGTGAAAAGACAAACTTCCAAATGAGATAAAAATGATTAAAAAATCCACTTTTCCTACTGAGAGAAACAGTAAACTAGAGCTTGCAAAAGGTTATCACCATGTCCATTTGTCAAGATACCGTTCCCACATTGTATAATCCACAAAATAGAGATTAGTAAAAGTGTCAATATCTAATAATTTATCCTAAAAATTGACTGATCACCAATTAAGACCCAACAGATTGCTCCACTATTTTCCAGTCTAAGATCTAAATAAATTTGACAATCTGAGACCATGACTTAAGTTTTGTCAAAAAAAAAAAAACCCCTTACCTCACTGTCTTTGCTAAAAGATCCATGAAATAAACGTAAGTCTCATGTGGCACTGTTCGCCTGGCACTCAGTACACGGTTGTAAGCCCCTTCCATAAAGGATTGTTCCAATTCCACTGCATGCTTGATGCATGGATTTTCAAGAGCAGAGGATGAAAGCAGTTCCAGCTCAGTGTGGAATTCTGCTATCCTATTTTGCACAAGGAGCCTCAAAAGGTTAAGGCCCAAGATTGGATACTCCTGAGGAGAGGGTGGGAGGCGGGAACTGAAAATTAAACTAATGATAATCAGTTAAATGAAAAGGCGGCTATGAAACAAAATTAAGGAAGGAATAGGATGAGAATAAAAACAAATCTGAAGCCAGCAAAAATGTATTTGCAGGACTAAACATTAAATTAGCAGCTTAAGGTATCATAACCACCCACCCTGTGTCTGTATAGTAGGGCTTCAACTGGAAAAAATCTCGCTCAAAGGCATCTTGATCTTCAGTCTTCACACTGAGGACAACAGCATGCTCATAAATGTCTCCTGAAAACAAATTTTAAAAGATATGCACAAGTAAAATCAAAAAATAAAAAATAAAAAAATCCCCCCTCCTCTCCTCTTCCAAAAAGAAAATAAATAAACACGACCAAGAAAAGAGGTCCTTACTTGCGATTGTTAGTTCCTGAATAGCATTTGGTGATTCCTCAAACAATGGTGGAAGGCTTTTAAATTCAGTCAACAATACCTGCAAGAAAGAAACAAATTACGTTCACTTGATCATTTTAGGGGCCATTTTCACATTTGCAGATAAGATCATATTATTAAAACCCTGAACAATACATTTAGCATTCATTACTATAACAACCATGAGCCAAGTTATTTAAGGTTCTCAAGAATCACAACTAAAGTATAGTTAATTATAGCAATTACAACATTCGGTAAAATCTATGCTGCATGGAGTCACTTCCATGCTATTTGATACTCAGGTACTATGCAACTAGTATTTATTCATAGATTGGTGAAGAGCTTAGAGGCATTTGAGGCACCATGATTTACATAGATGGTTTTTAAGGAAAAAACCTATTAAATGATGAGTTTGTCGGACATGTGAATAAGAAAAAGCGATTGACTGCTTTTTATTCAACATTTGTATAAATTGAAAGACCTATTAAGGTAGTAGGAAATCAATGTCCATTTGTCATTGTAAAGAACACAGTTGTTGCTATAATAGACCAAAAACACTTCCATTGCATTGGCGATCTGATTTAATGTTGCTGCTTTGTGCTAGGGTGAGCAATGTGGCAATGCATTTTTTTCTTTTCAATTTGGGACTGAGGCTATGTTGTTGTTGTTGTTGTTGTTGTTGTTTTTTGTTTCCATATTCATAATAGGTGCCTATATATACACTTGGAGGCATCACACTTATAATTCCAATCTTACATTTATTTCATTTTAGGATTACTCGTATTATTTTAAGGTATCTTCTTCGGCTTTTAGAAGGGGAGGAGTATTCTATCGTACTATACGTTATTGGGTGTACACCAAATTAAGCACTAAGAGGTCTTGAGAGGTCAGGGAGAAATCTGATATGATGTTTAGTATGTGCTTTTTCATCTGACTTTTCTTTTTTGGAAGTCATGTGTAAATGGAATTCCTAATTATTTAATTTCCAGCGATTTACAAATCAAAAGCGCATCAAACTGCTTCTCGAGAGGCAAAGATTATTCATCCTATGAAATCAAAGTATATTAGCATAATAAAAATTCAAAAACTAAAGTAACCCCTAGAACCTGGTTGAAAATGACACATTTAGGACAACCCATTGTGTCTAACTCTAATCAAGAATCGATGCCTATATGATTCAAAACTAAAAAATAAAGACCATACAAATCTACACTTCTTTACCCCTGATTTTGCTCAATAAAGCAGTCTTCAAAGTGTCATATTAAAATCTATTTTAGGAACCCTAACGGTTCCATAAATTTCTTTAAACAATTATCTATCTCAACATCACCAAACCATTAACTAAGCATATGCTAATTTCTCAATAGTTAAAAAAAAAGCTCAAAATGCACAACAGGAAACTTCATTTTGAAGGGGCAATATATACACTACATCTATAGATCTTCGTTTATCCTTCTCTATAAGTTTTACTATTACAGCCATTCATGCACAAAACTTCAGTCCAATTCATGGTAAGCAACACAAGTCAGAAAAATATAGAGTCTATAATAATCAAAAACAACTAAAACATATAAATATCATTATATGAATCAACGCGACACTTAATCAAACAACTCGGAACAACACAAATCAAAGTTGCACTAAATAGGAAAATATGAGCACCACTAGCAAAAACATAAATCTAAGTTGCACTTAATGGGACAATATGTGCAACAAAGCAAGTCATCATTTTGAAGCCTAAAATATATTCATGGAACGAGTAGCAGATGAAATCATAACTCCTTGGTACCTCAGAATAGGACATATTATAGTGTAATATCATTATAATAATGATACTATCAATGGCCGCCACTCTTTCTAAGCCAACTGAAAAAAAAAGTATGAATAATGCTTTTTCTAACTTATCATTGTCAGTGGATTAGTGAATAGTGACTATAACAAATTAAATTCACTTATACGACTAACATAAATAATGTAGGTTTTTGTGCATTTTCACCATGATTTGTAGATTGGATAGATATAGAATCTTGATACTAAAATAATTTCATCCCAATAAACTTCTACCTATGATTATAGAACAATGTTCCCAAGGGGACCCAGGCTGCCTATACAAAGGAAGAAACATATCACCATTCATCAATGATCTCGGCCAAACTTAAAAGGTCGAACGGTCATGAAAAAAGTGCTTTCTTGTCTCCTACAGCTGTGTTTGGTGCCAATATTAATGAATGTATTTGAAGTCTTTTATGGCCCTAAGAGCATCACCAATGGTACAATGGATTGGGAAATAGATCCACCTAGGACACAATGGACATTCAACCCAAAAAGAGCACTCCAATGGGACCATGGATTGTGAATGTCTAGCTGATGTGGCAGGGAATCAAAGTAGAGGGTGTTTACCCCAATGTTTACTTCCACACATCGTAGTAGACACAAGGATTGCAAGGGGTGTTTACTCCTGAACTAGGAGAGGCGATGCCTAGACAGCGCCTAGGTGGTGCCTAGGCGAACAAAATAATATTTATTTAAAGGTCCTCGAATAAATATTTATTTATTTATAGATCCTTAAATAACATTAATTATTTATTAGTCAATGCGATCATTATTTAATATATAATTTAAAAATACTAATAAGTTTTAGGTCCTTATGTAACACTAATTTTGTCAAGATTTTGTTATTAGGTAAATATTTTATTATCAAACTTAATTATAAAAAGCTCCTTCAAATTTTTAAAAATTACTTAGAAGGACACCGTCTGCCTAAGGCACCGCCTAGGCAATTTTATCCCAAAAAAGCCTAGGCGCGACGTCTTGCAATCACAGGGTAGACATTCTCTCCACTTCCACATCATCATTTTTTTCTTATAAAAATTAAAATAAAAAGAAAACAAAGGTCTTATTCCATATAAAAATAAAATAAAAAGCAAAAAAATGTCTCGATCCATAGTCTAAATCCATTGTTCATTGGTGACCATTTTGGGGTTTAAATGTCTATGGGTGCCACATAGGATAGACATCCCCCTCCCTCTCTATGAGGTGGCACCAATCAAAGGTCTATATCCACATTACCATTGGAAATGCTCTAAGCACGCTATATATCAAAATGCACAGTACAGGGACAGATCGCCCAAGCTCATAGTCCACACTTTTCTAGATTTGCGACAAAAAAAGAAATGGTCACAGAATTTCTAGTCACATTAGAACTCTAAGCTGAACTAGGACATCGGGGTATTGGTTTGAATGAAAGACTTGGGTTAAGGGATGCATCGGGGTATTGGTTTGAATCTCCAAATCTATGGAATGTGAATGAATTTGGTTCCCCATTTATGTCATTTATTGCCCCAGGATGTTTGTGGAGTTCCCACTGAGGGCCCAGTTAGCAAGTTATCATATTTAAATGCCCCAGGATGTTTGTGGAATTCGCCACCGAGGGTTTTTACTTGCCTAATTGAATGCATAAGTGTGCCACATAAGTGTAAGAGTTGGAGTTCTAGCTCGTGTAACTTGGTGATGGAGGGACATGTATTGGTGGCGGCTTTGGATGAACTCACTTTGTTATGATGAGTTGGAGGACGTAACGGCCATTGCGTCCAATAATGGTTTGCATCAAATCAAACGTGAGGGACTCGATCACCGGATTCCTACCAATACCTAGCATGCATTGAATGGACCAATGACTTATACTTATTATTATCTCTTATGGTATATCTCTTGTGGACCCCTTGCATGAATGATTTGAATTCTATTATGCTTTAAATGATCCTTGAAACTCGTTTTAGAAGCTATGAATGCATGACTCTTTCCTTATTTGTGAAGATGAACAATGCTCTCATGTTTCTACAGGCTTTTATATCTTATCTACATATTTGAACTTGAATTTGATCAATACCTACGTGCTTTCTACTTAATGTTTGAGATTTAGTTTTTGAACGCATGTTAGATTTTGCATAATTAGTAGGTAGTACCTGCGTATTTAATGTTTGAGTGAGTCTTCTCTCTTATTGAGCTTCGTTGGTTCTTTAGCTCACCCCACTTATTCTCCAAGTGCTTCCACATCTGCTTTAGCTCGTAACAAGGGAAAGACACTTGCTTGAAGTCTTTCCTTACTTTGTGAGGAGTTGCACATCCCTATTATTTATTTATTTGATTTTGAGAACAATAAACTTGGGTTGTAACTTAAGTAGATAATTTGGATAGTTTGAAACCATCCTTATTTATTTTGCACTATTTAGAAGCTTATTGGGAGTATTATAAGCTATTTGAGATGATTGAACCTACTTAGATAGGTGAACTCTTACCATGTTGATCTTATGATATAAGGAATTCTAGTTTTGATTTTTACTTCCACATTTATTATTTCATATGGTTAGTTTGTTATTTCCATACATCGTGGAAAAATTTGATCCATGTAGCCGACCCCAGTTAATTTGGGACTGAGGCTATGGTTAGTTTGTTATTTCCAAGGTTGAATTAGGCGTGTCAGACTATTATTTGGGTCTGGTGCAGGTATCGAGCTTGAGTAATGGTTTGGGCCAAGCGACCCGACCTTAGATTAGGTGAGGGTCATCTCATCCATCGTTTTAAAAATCCATGTGCGTTGACAAAAAATGTCAAAATTTCCTAAATATTAGACATAATTCGGAGAAGTCCTACCAAAAAGTGGCAAAAATCGCAAAACTTCAATGACTACGTGGAAGTTTCAGTGAGTTTTGCATAATGTATTAGAGTCTATCTAAAATGAAACCTTAACACCTCAAAAGCGAAGTAATTAGTTAATTTCATGTTCTATTGTGAAATAATGTCATGTGATTGTAAATTGCATGTTGTATTAAAAATAATTATTTCAAACAATTGTATGGCGACTCTTTGCATTACAATTGTATAACTATATATTTTAACACCTATAAAGAGATATTTGAGTTTTAACATTTAGAATGAAATTCCATGGACTTCCATACATCGGCGAATTTTTGCACAACTTCCCCTCGTCGAATTACACTTCCCCGAACAATTCCAAATTTTATGAATTGCAAGGCGAAATTGAAGTTTCAAACCTTAAGGACATCTTATAGAGAGTTTAAATTTCTTTACATGGAAACTTTTTTATTAGAAATACTTTCAACTATCAGTCATACGCAAAAACTGTATGGTTCACAGCCTTAATTCTATTAGTTTTGCTCTCACCTCCCTTGCCTTAATTACTCTTGATTTCCTCTCATTATCTTCTTAATTACTTTTTTTCTTGATAAAATCTTTTTTTAATTACTTTCAATTAAGTATCATAGCACCATCAAGGAAGGTTGCGTGTGATTCTGAGGGTCAGGATTCATCGTATTTCGTGGTATTACAAAAATAGGATAACAATCCATATGACGAAAAAAACCAATCAGTCAGGGATAATTCAAATGGGACAATTCAAACTTCTAAAAAGAAAACCCAACGAGTTAATTTTCCATGGCATTGGTAACCAAATAAGAAACTTAATTTTCTGTCGCTTTTAGACTTTCAGAAAAGAGGATTCATTAGGTAAGGATTAATACGTAGGTAATCGGCAAAAAATAATGATTTATAAGTAAAAGCTAAAATCTCGTACCTACGCCAATGGCAGAATGATCGTGGGCACCATGTCTAACGACTCTAATCCTAACACCTACAAGGAACCCACTAAGAATCTAAAGTAGTGGATAATTCTAGCTCAAAAAAAGCTCCATCCTTTATACTATCCAGCATGTATACAGTACGATTGGTAGCAAGTTATAACTTACAAGTTAACCAAAAAGGGTTGGAGCAGTCACTAGATCACACACATTGCAAATTCCAAAGAACTAAACGATATAGAACGACTCCAATCAAATATTTTCTTCACAAATCTGTAACTAACAGTTCGCAAATCTCTAACTTTGGAAAGTGCGTAAGAAAAAGACATAAACAGATCATTCAACTCAAATTCACCGAGAGAGGCTAATGGCGGACCAATTCAAACTCAAACTACAAGTCTACGAGTTCCAAACTCAATCTTAACTGAACTCGCAACCAAACAAACGAAAACTAAGAACTCGCTCACACATCAAGTGCGCTCAAGATCTCAACTTTATCACTCACGAAGATCATACCATCAGAACAATCAACATCAAAGAACGCGGCATCACTAACCGAGATCGTTCAGAAGCGAACCTTAAGCTGAGAGAGGAGATTCGTCGCGGAATCGAAATCGTTCCTCATCGAAGCCGCTTTGAATCGCTCGAACAACTGCGCAACCTCCGTGAGCTTCGCGTCCATCTTCGCCGATCAATCTGATGAGTTCGATCGTCTCTTTTGAATCAAAATCGAAACCCTAACCCTAGATCGCTTTCCGCTTTCGTCTCTTGCTTTCACTGCAAGGCAGAGAGGACGCAAATGGATTCGAGAGAACAACACTAAAAAGAGGGTGAAAGCGGTTCGGTGAAATGGACCGGGTCACGACTCACCGGTCCAAATGAACCGCGACCCTAACCCCGGACAAGTACCCAAGCCTATGGCCGAGTTAATGAGATAATTTCTTGCAACTAATTTTGTCGACTTGCATGTGATTTATCTCTCAACTCACGGAGATAATTTCGATGGGAGTTGCAACTAATCTTATTTTATTTGTCGACTTGCATGTGATTTATCTTTCAACTCACATCCAAGTATATGAGCTACCCCGCACTCCTATAGGAGTTATCTCCTTGAAAAATAATGACAAAAAGCCCCTCCTAAATCCCCACTTTTTTTGGTTGCCCACATCCATCTCTCCTCTTAATATGTATGTTTTATTCTTTTTTAACCTTAAACATATTTTATTCTTTTTGGAACAACTCAAATGCTCGTTATTAATTCATGAATATAAAGATTAAATAAATAATGAATAAAATAAAATATTTTTTTATAAAAAAATAAATGATTTTTTAAGTAAGAGAAATATTTTTAAAATTATCATTAGTTGTATTTTGTTATTTTTATTATTATTCATTATTAAAATATTATTTAAAGAAAATTATAAAATGTTTATAATTATTTAAATTGTTTTAATATTTTTGTAAATAATTATATGTTTGTTATTTACTTCAATTTTTTATTTATGAGCAATTAAATAAATAATAGTACATGTGGTGAAAATAATAATACATTCTTTTTATCTTAAAAAATATGTTTGAAGGTTTTTATGTCAATTTTCATGTTTTACTATTTTTAAAATTAGCAAATTCCTTGTAAGTTCAAATTTGAACCAAACATAAAATATTAAGTTTGCAAATTTGAACTTATTTATATATCCGCTCACACTTTAAGTTGACAAAAATGAACCAAACAAGGCATATAAATAAGTTTAATTGGGATAAATGGTTTGCAAAAGAAAATATTAGAATGATCCATTTTGAGACACTCGAAATATACACATGGTTGTTGGTGTCCAATTATATCCGCATTGATGTTTGTTCAAACAAATTGATGTGTATTGAATGGACATCAACAATAAAATTTTAAATTTTCCAAAAAGGTCATCCTAGCATTGTTCTTTTTTCTATATGAAATTAAGTTTCTAACTAAATTCATAAACATGGAAGTAATAAAATTGTAGAAAATTTTAATCAATAACCTTTATAAAAAATAGCTTTGAGATGTTGTTTTCAACGTTTTAAATTAAGATTTTTTCCAAGCAAAAAATAAAAGTGCATAGAATAGTATCGTACTTTTCGAATACTAAAAATAAATTATATCAATTCTCGTGAGCTCTATCGTGTCATTTTTGGCGAGATTTTTTCCAAGCTTTGAGATAATGTAACTAGTGATATATAATAGTTTAATAAAGCTTGATAAATCGCAAATAAAAAGTTATAAAGCTAATTAAGAGTATATATATATCATGATTATATAAGCATACACAATTAATTATACGAAGTATATGATTATATAGATTTATAATCATTAGTCACTAGTCATAACCATCATATGCTAACAAGTTTAAATACATATTTTTCCATGGAAAAATGAAGTTGAACATAATTTAGTAATCACTTTTAGATTTCTATTCTAAGCCATTAATGGAACTCTAAAATCTCTTCGGACCAAAATCATGCTGATCCTTATGTGTGCCATTTTTGGCGAGAGTAAACTCTCCGGCCGCATTGCCATTTGCTGGTGGAGGAGCCGAATGAGAAACAGGCATCGGTTGAACAATCTGCAACATCATCGATTGGAGATGCTGGAGTTTGTCTACTATGGTCTATGCACAGCTTTCTCTACTACTTTTACACTCTTCTCAGCCACTATTTTCATGTACTCGTCAAAAAACTCTCCGGCCGGACGCAGAGTCTAAGAAGGAGATTTATGACTTGTTTGGTATGTGTGTGAGATATAAAGAAGGATCTTGTTTGGTTGTCCAACTCCCTATAGATATCTCTCAACTTACAAAATAGGGGGCGAGTTATCTCCCCATCCCCCATAGGGAGTATGAGAGTAACACATTAGTGTGTTCTAATGAGTTGTGTAGTTCACACAATATGTGTGAGAAGTGTATGTGAGTGAGGTTATATGTTAAGTTAAATGTGCCACATGTATGGTGTACAAAACAGATCTAAAGGGGTGTATTCAATTGAGATTTTAACGAACTTTTGCAATTTGCAATGGCTCCAATGTTGAAATAGACTTGATTACTAGTGCTTTAGTTGGATTAGATACTAAATACATGACATACTCTGCAATTTTGCAAGAAAGACCTTCATTAACCTGGCCTGAAATGTATGCTTCACTTCTAAGTTTTAAAGCTAGACTTCAACAGATGACGCTGTGACAGTGAGTCTAGGCAATGTGAGCATCACTCCGTCTGCCAATGCTGCTTATGTACGACCTACTAATGGTTTTAACAAAGATGTTGCAGGAATATATAACAATCAAGGAAGAGGCAATGAAAATAGTGGTAGCTACAATGGTGGAAGAGGAAACAAAGGAAGAGGCAAAGGTGGCAGGTTTAATTCAAACAATAGACTAGAGTGTCAAATTTGCAAGAAAGTTGGACATGAGGCTTCAATATGTTACTACTAGAGGTGGGCATTGGTCTCCACAAAACCGTCCAAACCGTGCAAATACGGTTTGGTCTCGTTTTTTTAACTTGCGGTTTGGGGCGGTTTAGAAAACTTGAAAACCGCAATTCCACGGTTTGGTAGTGGTTTTCATTTACAAAAAAATACGGTTCACCAAACCGCAAAAACCACCCCTAAACTTGGAATGTATTGAAATAAAGTTGAAGTCTTTTCTTGTTGTTTTAACTTTCAAAATGATCTTAGACTCATAATTTTGATTGAGTTTATGTGTATTATTGTGTTTTTGGTAGATGGTCATATATGAACATATATTTTGTTGATGGGATTGTATGGAATGTGTGACTTTTTTTTTGCTGAAAATGTGTCACAAAAAAATCGCAAAACCAAACCGACCAAACCGCGGTCGGTTTGGTTGTGATTTTGAGGTTTCGCGGTTTGGTGGTGATTTGTTGGTGGTGATTTGCAAAATTGCAAAATCGCGAACCTTCGATTTGGTGGCGGTTTGATGATTTTCACCACCAAACCGCGGTTTACCCACCCCTAGTTACTATAGAACTGATTTGGCATATAGCATAAACAATCCTCATCATGCACATGTGAATCACAGTTTTCTCAATTCAGTACCATCTCAATTCACTCAGCAAATCAGAACTTCACCTCCTCCTAATGCTTTATTTGCAGCTGGAAGTTCATCTTAATACTATGCATCTCATGAATCTGTAAATGATTCAGCCCGGTATGCTGATAGTGGAGCTTCCTCACATGTCACAAATGACATGAATCAACTGTACAACAAAACTGCTTATGCAGGTACATATTCTCTTACTGTTGGGAATGGTTCTTTACTTGCTATATCTCATGTTGGCTCTATAAAGTCATCTACTCTCAATCTTGATCTTCAATTACATGATACACTATACGTGTCTCGTATTACCAAGAATTTGAATAGTATTTCACAGTTAACTAATCAAAATCCTGTGTTTGTGAAATTTCATTTCAAACATTGCTTCATAAAGGATCTTCAGTCCAAGGAGATTATTCTTAAATGGACTCTTAAAGATAGTTTAATTGTACAAGTTCAGTTCAAAGAATAAAGGATCTTCATAAAATCCTGTGTTGTATCAGGCTGTTAAACCTTTGTCACTGATTCATACAAATATTTGGGGCCCTACACCAATAAAGTATAATGAATCAATGATGGTTTCTCTTACTATATTCATTTTATAGATGACTTGTCTATATTCACTTGGGTGTATCCTATGAAACACAAGAGTGAGGCATTGTCTATTTTCATAGAGTTTAAGTCATTGGTGGAAAATCAATACTCAACGAAAACACAAGAGTGAGACCTTATAATTATAATAATCACAAGTTTCAATATAGGGTCTGTTCATAGGCTACAGTTCTTGCCACAAGGAGTACAAATGCATTAGTTCAAATGGCAGGGTGTACATCACTAGGAATGTTGTCTTTAATGAGTTGGGATTTCCTTTCTCCCATTTATTTCCTGCACAAGTATCAGCTCCACAAGTCTCCTCTAGCCCTGCTTTCACTGTTACATATGTACATCATACTACTCAAACTACCTCACCTATCTTTGCATCTTCACAATCTACTGGTCACTCTTTGGAACCTGTGGTTTCTTCACCAGGTTCAACTGCTGCTACATCACCGGTTAACATCGACCTTGCCATCATCATCACCATTTATTCCATCACCTCCATCACCTTCCCCACCAGTTAATGTGATAATATAACAATACATGGAGATTTAGAAAATTATAGGGACGATAGGCTCACTAATACGTACTTAAGTCTTAGATCATGTGGATTAAGGCTTGAGTACGGGATTAGGCCGGGTGGTGCCCTGTTTAGAAGTAGGGGCCGTCACGCTACACATCCTATGATGACTAAATCGAAAAATGGGATTTTAAAACTAAAAATATTGTCAGCAATTGTTGAATCTGGTTGTACAGAACCAAGAAATACTAAAGAGGCTCTTACTAGCTCAGAGTGGTTACAAGCTATGCAGTTTGAGTTTACTGCTCTACAAAGAAATAATACATGGACTTTGGTACCACCTTCTCCAGAGCAGACATTAGTTAGTAACAAATGGTTGTTCAAACTCAAAAAGAACATCGATGGCATTTTGAACAGACATAAAAGCTCGATTGGTTGCTAAAGGTTATACTCAGATTCCAAGCATTGATTTCACTTCTACATATAGTCCAGTGATTAAGTCCTCTACAATTAGAGTAGTACTTACTTTGGCAGTTTCATTTAATTGGAGTGCATGCCAACTTGATATAAATAATGCCTTTCTTCGTGGAAATTTAACTGAGACAGTCTTTATGCCTCAACCAGAAGGATTTCATTGATTCAGTTCATCCTCAATATGTTTGTAAACTTAATAAAGCCATCCATGTTTGTAAACTTAATAAATTTTGTTTGAGACAGTCTCCCAGAGCTTAAAAGTTCGATAGACTCAAGTCCAATTGCTAGCTGCCTCAATGGAATTTCAAGAACTTTCATTATCTTTGCTGCACTTCGTTGTTTGATTTACCCTCCAACTCATGAGAGAGCAGCAATTAGTTTGTTTTTTATGAGCTGTGTAGTTCTACGAGGCATGTTTGGTTCACATTTTAGTGAATCATAACACATGGGATTAATTAGTGATGGGACTAACACATGGTTTAGATAAGTCTCCATTTGATGTATATGGATTCTAGTATTAAGTCAAGTTGCATAGGTTGTTCATGTACATTTACATAAAGATATCCTAGAAAGTCTTAAACCAAAGCCCCCATTTCAGCACATTTCTCATCTCCAAATTTATAAAGATGACAGCCCTCTCTCTCTCAGATTGTCTACTCAATACAGAATCATATCTCTCTTGGTGGTCTTCAATTTCTCTCGCTCGTTTGATTTGGAGAACGAAAAAAGACCAGACATAGTACATCGATCAAAGGTGAGCATCGAATTTCAATTTGATTTTGTATTAAAATGGTATGGGGATTGTGAAATCGAAAATAAGGGAGAGGGAGAGTTGATTAACAACACGAACAACAATCAAACAGTTTAAAAAAAAATAGCAGCAGAGGAGGAAGGAGAAGAGAAAACAGAGAAAAGAGGGAGGTGAGCGTTAGGTAGAAGAAAAACAAAATGAAGGGAGGCGAGGTAGGGGCAAGGAAGAAGATGAAGAGAGAAGAGATCAGGGAATTGTGATTTGGTGGTGTGTTAATGTGAGGGGTAAAGTGGTAATCTCCACTTTCACTTACAATGGATTAGCTAATCCCACAAAAAATGGTGGTATTGTTTAATCCACTCCCATGCCTCTTAACTAAGGCTAGTAAATCCTGATTAATTAGTCCGAGTGTAGCTAATCCGGGCTAATCCTACGAACCAAACATGCCAAATATGTGTGAGCGGTGTATGTGAGTGAGGTTGTTAAGTTAGTTAGTTAGTTAGTTAGTTAAATGTGTCGCGGCAAATGTAAATCTCTACAGATATGAGTTCATTTGTTCGATTCAGATTTCTCACAAATCATGTTAAACTTTCCTCAAGTTCCTCACAAATCATTTTTTTTATTTTAAAAATATGTTTCAAGAACATTTATGTCAATTCCCACATTTTATTATTTTTAAAAATTTGCAACTTTCATGTAAGTTTAAAGTTCAACCAAACATGATATATGAACTTACACTGTGAGTTAACTCATTGAGTTATCTCACTCACACTGTAAGTTGGCAAAAATGAACCAAACGAGGCCTTAGTGGAAGCTGGCAAAGGAGGAAAAGATACCGACATCCCCAAACTCTGAGCTACTGCTGGCAACACGAGCTGCTCAAGATTCAGAATTAAGCTTTTGAAGTATAATCTACTAGTAGATCGCGTTCCACTGTTTTTTTTTTTTTTTTTTTTTTTTTTTTTTTTTTTGTTGATAAATTAGAGGCAATGCTCCTTTTGCACCCACCAAAGTTTGAATCCATGACCTTTTACTTCCAAATTTTATACCAAACCATTGGGCCACCCAATTAGTTGGTTAGAGTGTTCCACTGTAGACTCTAGCTGATGTTAAATTTTTAAATATGAGTTCCAATCCAAGGTGAGGAAAGTGCATTGACTAATTTTAAGTACGGCTACAAGTGTGAAAGTGGGGTTTACTCTAAAATGTCATGGTAAGACGCCTTATTTTTAGTGTTGCTTGGTTTCAAAAAAAAAAAAGAACTGTTTTTGGTTATATAAAAGACTTTTCTACTTTACAAGCTAGCTATTGGAAAACTAATTGCAGAATCAATCTTTCTCGGATTACTTCTACTCTTAACATGGCTTAGGTACAATTGAATTATTCAACTTAATTTGTTGTTCATTTCATCCAAGAAATTGATCTCTCAATTCATTCTACATTAATCACTGAAGCATGTAGCTCGATAATAGGGAATAAGGCCTCACAAATTTCAAAAAGGTGCCGGCAAGTATGATAAATTAAGTTGCTTGGATTTGCTCTTGTTGCTTAAATTTAACAAATGTTCACACTTCACTAACTACTCGATCATCATGAAAATGTTCATGATCAGATGGTTCTAATTGATTAAGGTTTGGACCCAATGATGATGATGATGAGTTGATTGGTATTGAAGGGCTTTGATGATCTGCATTGTTTGAGTGTGGATGATTTGTTGTTGATGATGAAACAATAGAGCAGCGACATAGGGGGCAAGTAGTGTTTGCATGTAGCCAGTTGTGAATGCATTCAATGTGGAAAATATGGTTGCATGTTGGAATTTGATGCAGTTGCTCCTTCATTTCAAATTCTCCCAAGCATACACAACATCTGCAAATGTATAGACAGAGAGAGTTTAAAATTGTGTATCTATATTTTGAATGATCATTTGAATGCATTAGATTAATTCCACTTGTATATACTTAAAATATAGGATTTGAGATTATGAAAAAAAAATTAAAAATATGAAAAAGAAAGTGATATGGTTAAGACATTAATATTTTACTCTTGATTATTTTACATGTGACATCCTCGCCTTAAAAAAATATGCCTTAAATATAGGAGATTATTATTGTAAATTGGATGACCCTTTAACCAAGCTTATGAATAATCACATTGTCAATCATGACTCTCACATTAAATTGTAACATCAAACATGACTTATACATTGAACGTAACTTGTACACTCTACATAACTTGTATTCAACTCAATGTATAATCACTTATCCATGTATTGTCATGTAACTTGTAATCCTCTCCAATGTACACCAACTCTTCCATGTATTGTCTATGTTGCTTGTGATGTGTTGTATGACTTGTGGTGTATGTATAACTTGTACACATTGTATAAGTACAATTATCATCATCGGCCTATATAAAAGGTGTCAACTCCATTGTAATTCACACACCAAGTTGAATGAAAATTTCTCGTTCCAACTATCTCATTTCTTCTCTTCTCATTTGTAGTAGTAGTTTGTAGTAGTAGAAGTTCTTAGTCTTCTATTTTATTTCTCTAGTTCTTAGCAAGTTCCAACTTAATTTACAACAATTATGTCTTTGTGTCCATAGAAGTCATATAAAAGATATGCCTTAAAATATATGTAAGAAATTCAAATCATTGTCCATAGAAGTTTATGCCTTGAAAATAACCCTTCAAATGGAGCACGACCCAATGCGAGCCTATAGTAGTCGGACGGTTTGGATAATGAGTGTATATCGTCCAAAAAGAAAATAATTACCAGTAAATTTAAATGGAACTTCATAGTTAGAGGCTCAATTTGTTGGGCACGTTCGTGCCTATATCCGTGGGTTCGGGATCTCCTAGTATCAATATTGTTCCACTTTAACCACATTCAATTCACATATATAAGGTTTTATTCCAAAAGGACTCGACACTACTTGGGGAGTGATCCACACTTTAATACTTCTTATGAAGTCACACTTAATTGATGTGAAAGTATTATTTCGATTCATACATCCCAACACGATTAGACGATTAGCTCATATGTCTCAACCAGTACATCAAGGCAATAAATGGTTTGACACACATATGCCAGACTTTATTTTTTTTTTTTTGTATTAATGTTAAAGCATAGTGTATTTGCTTACATGTACTATGCATATATAGATCATAATCATAACTGGCTCATATTTCATATGCATTATTTTACTACTAAATTGACTTGATATGATACCACCACGCGAAATCTTTGAAAGATTTGATAAGAATTCCATTCAGCTAACACATACAACATTTATGATAGAATTAATACTTAAAGGGTTCACAAAGGTTCCCCTGTTTTGCCACTAATAATATTATTCGATGCTCCATTCTCCTTCACCATTTATAAATTATGCAGTTGATTCTCTTACAAGTTGCACATAAACATGTTTGGCCATAAATTCATTCGAAAGTCACATTGATGTAGTCTCTAAACCCCACATTAATCGTACAAGGAGTAATAATTTATGCCAAATTGTGTTAAAGTTGAATGGGCCCACGTCATATATGCAATGAACCGAGAAGATCAAAATAATTATGATAAAATGTTTTTCATGGTGTGTGACCATTATTCAAGTCCTATAGACAAGGAGGCAGTGGTGCAACTTTTTGCCATGCTTGGGATCACTTTAAAAAGAAAGCATTCCTTCCCACCACATAAGCAAATATTCCCAACCATCCATTTCTCAATAACTAGTTTTGAAAATATTTGCAAGTCATTTAGCTTGACGAAAAATCCCCCACTAGAAAACTCAATACAATTAAATAATAAAGAAGTCAGGCGAGATAGAGTAGATGAAGTTACCTTGAGTCACGTTGATTATGATGGGTTTAAGTGATTTGGAAAACATACAATTAATTGCAGAAAATCTAGCAATGGAAGAGTTTGATAAATGTAGCCGAGTCCAACTGATTTGGATTTAAGGCGCGCTATGAGATTGATTTTTATCCCTACAAAATATATGGGATTTTAACATAAGCGGTTAAGGCTTACTCCGACTCCTTTTTAATATTATATATCGTTAGGCGCGCCTTCGAAAGAAATAAGTTAGGCTCTTGCCAACTGTTATAACATTGTAGACCTTTTTGACGTCGCGATTAATATGATACATTACCATTTGAATAAAAGATATTTGATTTTTCATTTATGGTTTAATAATATTGATCCTTATTTTAAAAGTAATATTAAGGTTAAATATATAAGATATTAATGAAGTAATTATATAAAGAGAATTTGATCTGCTTACTGTGAATCCCTTGCCCTTAAAGCCTCATCAAACATGATTATGGAAAGCTTGTCTTTTAGTTCCTCTTTCTTCAAGCTCACTTCAAATGGCTGCAACAACATCAAAAGAATTAATATTAGACAAATCAAACTTATACCCTCAACATCAATTTTCATTAAAACACACACACAAAAGAAAATTCTTCAGCCCGGACGAGTGTGGCTTAGTGGTAAGAGGACGATGATGCACGACCTTGGTTTTTGATTCCCCCACGACAACCAAACGTCGGGCCACTGGCGATCTCTTTCCGTAGTCCCAGTGCCCGTGGGCCTAGTCAGACAAAGTGTTTGGATACCTACAGTTACTCAAAAAAAAAAAAAAAAATTCTACAAAACATACATGGAACATATAAATTAAGTATAATTAAAAGTAATATATTTCATGTATTGGTATGTGAGAGATTTTATATACTAATATTACCAGTGGATCAAGTGGAATATTGGACTGATGAGGTGCTGACCTTCTTGAAATTAGAGATGAAGATGATGGGGAGACAAAATTGGACCCTCTTCTTCTCTTGAGATAAAAGAGATAGAATAAGAGGATTAGAATTATAGAGAAGAGAATTGGGACTGAAAAAATGAAAGCTTGGTAGAGTTTTAGTTGAATTGCTTGTGAGTAGAGGTGATGAGAAGGACTTTGTGATGATGGAAGACCCATCAATTAATAGCTATGATGGATGATCTCTGCAAACTCCAAAAACCCAAAAAAATGGGAGGAAGAGTTGAAGAAAAATAAAGCCTCTTTGTCTACAATCTCATGTTACACACTTGAGGAGAGATGACACTGTTTGGCAGTCATTTTAGATGTATTTATGGAGGAAAAAAAAAAAAAAAAAGGTGGAGAGAGAGTTTTAAGGTTTGGGAATTTGATGAAGCAGCTAACTTTATTATACAACAAGTTTTGTCACTTTCAGAGGTTTTCAAGAATACATGATGTTAAATTATTCTCACTTTTTCATGATGGGACAAGCCCATAACACTCCACTAACACAAGGGCCCTTGTTAGAGGTAGAATTGAGGAAGTGTTAATGATTGAGTAGTGTACCTTTTTACATGGTGAATGTAAGTACTAAAAATCCCAATATTGCTTGTGTGACAATTTTCTTACTTTTATTTACCCTATAATTAGCATAAGTCTTAAATGATTTGTAGACAATGGGACATTACCAAATACTTTTTTTATTTCCGAGTTATCACTTTTTATACTGAACTGATGTGAACCTGATTAATTTTCGGAGATAAATAAGTCACCCCAACCACTAATTCTGATGTCAATGAGAAATAATAGAGTTATTGTAAATGAACTCATCACTTCTGCCTTAATAAGAGTATTAAGGTCTTTTTTTGAAACCACTACACCACTTCTGTTGGGGCTTTTTCAAATACTTTTTCAATATCCCTGAATACGCTCAATTATTGCATGATAAAACATGTGAAGTAGATCTTATATTTGGTGTCCGTTGGATGCAGCTCGAATTTAACTGTATTTGCAAATCATTTTTATATGAGAAAAGGAGTAGATTCAACAGGTTAGGTTTGGTTCATGAATTGACACATTTCCACACTTTAGGTAGATTTGTCTGGTTATGACTCCAAGTGCCATATGGATTTCATGCCAAACCACTAAAGATATTACATCAATATCAAAGAGACAAAACATATGAGAATGCTTGATTTGTTTGTTATAATTTTATAGAGTCAATATCTTATACGAAACAAAAATACGTAACATTTTGAAGATATATATATATATATATATATCATATCATATATATAAAAGCGCGAATCACAAATTTTTGAGTGGTAATGAAATTTACCTATTTACCCATACTTTTTTTTTTATCTCCAAATCAACCTTTTCTTTTGTATCCAAATCAAACTATAACTCTTTATCAATCCATATACGTTTTTTTTCTTCTTTATCTCCAAATCAATCATGAACTCATTCGCATAAATCCAATATACTTTTTTTTTGAGGAAGTAAGAGGTAACTTGTTTTTCCATTTACATCTTATCTCAATCACGATAGAGAATATTGAAAACTAAAAAAACTTGATTTCTAATTTTAAATTTTAATTACAATTTTAAATTTTGTTAATAAATTCTTAGAAATTAAAAAAATGTGAGATCCCACGTCTCTAAAACTAGTATATATATATATACATAAATTAAGAGGCCTTATTATTGAATAAATTCAACTTGATATTACTATAATCATCTTCTTTATATTGAGTTAAAAAAATGTGAGATCCCACACCTCTAACAATCATAACTGCTGGACTCTAAATATCATTCATTTATGCTGGGAGGATTAGTCAACAAGCATGACTTGGTTGTGGTGGGGTTTGCCTACGTGGAGTCCAAAAGAAAAGATTAATTTATTGAATTTTCTTAAATCAAACATATCTACACTTTGTTTTTCGCCAAATTAGTTAAAATATCGTAACATTTTTCAACTTTTGTTATTATATCTTAGCATTTTGAGATTCATTAATTATTACATCATAACATTTTTAAATTATTTACTTTGTATCTTAAACTACATTTAAACTTTAAATTTGATAATGTGACACTTAAATAATGAATTTAAACATTTAAATTAAGAACTATTTTAATAATTATAGGTGATGAGGTGGTTTTTAAACTTATAATTATTGTGTTACCTCTTCAAATTTTAAGTTAAAAATTTAATTGAAATACAAATTTAACAATCTACAAAAGTGATGATATAATATCAAATCTCAAAAGGTTAGGATTAGACCTGATCATAGTTCTCAGGCCGAGCCCAATCAAGCTCGGGCCTATGAGCGTTGGCCCAAGCCCGACCCACTATATATATATAGACATATGTGAGCCTACACGTTGGCCCAAGCTCGACCCATATAAAAAAGTAAAGCCCAAACCCAACCCATCAAACCTATGAATAAATAGTTTAATATTAAAAATCTAAAAAATATATTATTTATTCATTTAATAAATCTTTTATATACTTTGTTGACACCATATGTGTTTATATATGTACATAGTATATTTATATATTTTGCAAAAATGAAGAGTAGCTCAAATGGTAAATATCACTTAATGTATGCATTATGTACTAGATTTAAATCTATCATACATTTTTTTTTTTGAATATATTAGTTGCAAACTTATATTCGGGCTGGGTTCGAGCCGAGTTTGGCTTTTTAAGGTGGTCTAAGCCCAGCCCGTTTTAAAGCGGGTCTATTTAGGCTCGTGCTCGGGCCGGGCTTTTTAAAAAAAGATTCTTCGAACCCGATTATTATTTCACGGGCTTGAGCGGGCCGGGCGGGTACCGGGGCACATGATCAAGTCTAGTTATGATATAATAACAAAAGTTGTCAAAAAGTTGAGATATTTTAACCAATTAAGCCTTTAGCCTTTATTTTTTTTTTTTTTTTTTTTTTTGTTTTACTTAGTATTTTGATGATATGTTATCCTTTATATAATTTTTGACTATGCCCCTTGACTTTGCCCGAACACTTTCTTACAATACTCTTGCATAATTCTGCCTCGCTCAACAAATAAAACCCTGTACACAAACTTAACATAACTATACATAAATCTTTTAAAAGTAGACTTTCTTATAGTAGTTGGGATCAATTTGGATTGCTTAGTAGCGTCCTCTATAATACTCCCATAATCCTTTACTTTGATTTTGATGTTGGGGAGATAGTTCTACGCTAATTAGTTAAGAACAAAGACAAAAGCTTATAAGGTTAAAGTAAACCCCACATTAGTTAAGCGAGTTTACATATAAAAGATGTAGGTGCGTGGATATCCCTCGAAATAGTACTTGAAGACAACAACGCACAACGGCACAAGTGAGTTAGGGTTTTAAAGAAATTTTTTTATTATTATTTATATCTGGAGCCTTACTCCGACTAATCTCTAACTCGAGAACGGATGGACTACAAGAGCGACAACCTCTTGCAAAAAGTTTTAAGGTTTTTTTATTCAAAGGTTCGAACCTAAGACCTCTAGTTAAAGGAGGAGAGACTCTTGCCATCTGATCACAACCTCTTGGTTAAAAATATTTTCTTCTAAAGAGGGCAGGGTTTTAGAGATAATTACCAGGGGGTCATCGAGTTCATTTGATAAATCAGGGGCACTTGCGTAACTTCACCCTTAAACCCTAACATTTTTTTTTTTATTTTTGGAAAATAAACCCTAACATTTCAAACACAAAACCAACAAAACGAGGGCTTCACAAACAAGTCCCTTAGATAGAAACCGAGATACGCGCATACACATATCGAAGCAGAAATCAATGGACACCAACAAGTGCCTGCCTTGGATGATTTAACCTCCTCTTCTCTTCTCCAATCTCAGGCCGAACACCTTCGCTTCTGCCTCTAATGGCGACGCCCTCGCACTCTCTCTCTGTGAAGTCTCTCAACAAGGGCTCCGGCCGCGGCCGTTTCGTCGTAAGTGCCTACACAAACCGCATCTCTCTAAACGCTCGATCGATGTCTCTAACGTCGTTCATGTTCAACTCTAACGAGTTTTCTGTTCGATTTTTTCAGTTCAAGAAGTTCTCTCAGAAGGTGAACGAAATCGACATCGACGTGTTCCGAAGTCTCGTCCCGATCAAACCTAACCCTCCAACGGCTCCTCGTTTTTTCTAGAGGGCCTTCTCGAATGGCGGGTACGGATCAGTTTTATGTGATTGGTTAGGGTTTTGTTTGAATTAGGTTGATTTAGGGTTTGTGCATTGGCGAAAAATTTGATTTTGCGTTGCGAAGGTTTTGAATTGCTTGAATTAGGTTGTATTGGTCATGGGGTTTTGGTTGATTGTGGTTTGATTTGTAGGAATTGAACACGGCGGAGGATTTTATATCGTTTTACGAGGAAGTGATGCCGTTGGCGCAAACTTTGCCTCAAATTTTGTTGCACAAGAAAACTATTATGTCGAAATTAGAGTCTAGATTGAACATGGGGGCGCGGTTGTCGCTCGAGCCACTACTCAGGTACTTCATCATTATTGTGGTTTTTATTATTTGTATTGGTTAACACAATTTAAGTTAGAAGAAGACTAGACACAGTAGAAATTGAAGAAATTTGATGGTACAGAGGGCATTTGATGGCTTGAGGTCCATTAATTAGGAATGATTTAAAAAGGATGATAAAAGCACGTATTTTTAGTTGCCAATCAACCCCCAACATGGTTCATCTCGACCAAGTCTACCAGGTTGGGACGAAACTTGTTGGTGGTTGACTAGCAATGGCCTATTCTCAGTTGCTTTTGCCTATTGACTTGCGAATGGCCAAGTTGCACCTTTGAATCATGATTGGCAATGGGTTTGGCGATTTAAAGGACCATTGAAGTTTAGATACTTGCTTTGAATCATCTTGTGTGATAGGTTGCACTTTCAACTCTTATGATTCAAATGGAAAATCATGCCCTCGTCCACTTGTACTTGATGCCATCAACAAGTTGATACGAAGATTCATGCTCTAAGGGGTTGCCCTGGAGTTAAGGGTGGCAAAATGTGCCCGGTCTCGTTTGTCCGTATTTGTCCGGACCTGTTTTAAACGGGTTCGGACATAATTTTTCGAAAATTAATACGGGTCAGGACATGTTTTCTTGTCTGTTTTGATGGTTATATGGACATGACAACATAAAAATTATGTATTTTTGTTAATAATTAAGTGAAAAAATTTATTTTATTTTATTAAAAAAATGACCGGACAAAAAACAGGACTTGTATATTTTTAAAACATACAAGTCGGGACAAAAAAAAAAGTGTTCGTTTCAAAAACGGGTTGATTGAATTATTTTTAGTCATTATTAAAATGGGTGAGAAGCTTTTTGCCACCCCTCCTGATGGTTATATGGCTAAGGTGTATGGATTGAATTGGCCGAGAAGCTTTTTCACTACTGAATTGCATGAGTGGCTGTTAGAATTTTTTAAGAAGTCACAACCCAAAGAAGCACTTAAAATTATAGCATGGTGGCATGGTGCATGAAAAGGTAATCCTTAACCCACCTCTTTTGGGGGTTTGTTCTCCAATAACGGTGGGGAATGGATTGTGGGTTACCTTGGTAGAATGGGAAGGAGTGCTAATCTAAAGGCATAACTCTGGACTATTCGGGAGGGATTAAAAATTGCACAACAATACCACATATGGAAATTGATTGCAGAATAAGATTCTCTTTGCATAATTCAATTGTCAAGGGATATTGCCCATACGCGTGAAGCTACATTAGTTCATGTAAAGAGCTCATTGTAGGAAATTGGCAAGTGAGACTGAAGCATACGTTGAGGCAGGGCAACATAGGTGTAGATTGGATGGCAAATGCAACATACGGAGAAAGGGGCCCTTCTTTGCGGGGGCACAAATCATAGTGAATGCTCATGTAGGAATTTGTAATATCCTCCTAGCATATGCTAGAAATGTTCATTTTAGACGACCTTAATAGTGGCATATTGTTCTTGTATACCAAAAAAGAAAAAAAGAAAAAAAAGAAAGCACATCATCAAGTGAATTGATCGAGTAGTGGACGACCCAAGCTAATTTGAGATTGAGGCTTTGTTGTTGTTAATGTAATTTAAATGATTAAACCCTTCAAGTCATCATTCTATTGATTGTGGGTCAATTGGCTTAAATTGCAATTGACACTTAATAAAATTTTCAAATCTAGCAGACAGGGGTGTATTCAATTGAGATTTTAATAGACTTTTGGTTACTTTTATTGACTAAAAAAGTTTAGGGGTATTCAATTAAAACTTTTAGAGAGTCTCTAAAAGTAAGGTGTATTCAATGTGAACTTTTATAGACTTTTAAAAAGTCTGTAAAAGTTTTGGGGTATTCGATTTAAACTTTTAGAGAGTTCATAAAAATAAGGTGTATTTAATTTTTTAGCGACTTTTGTAGATTGGTTACAAATCTTGACTTTTGTAGACTTTTTGTATAAAAATACACATAAATAAGTCTTCAACTTCTCCTCACCTCAACCCATAAACTTTTAGAGACTTTTAATTTTTGTTGGTTACATTTTTCAATAAGGACTTTATTGTTTACAAGAGGACTTTTTCTTATCAATGGTTTTTATCAACTTCTCCAATCACTCCACAGCTCTTGGATTTCATTGCTTACCCATAATACTCTCATATCTATGTTGATGAAAATGGATTGATGTCATTATTAACAAAATCTCATTTTTGCATCACTATACATTTTTTATAGTTTTTTTTTTGACAAAGAAGTTTCGTTTATTTAGTGTATTATTATAATCTCAAAAAGTGTAGTATATATTATTATTTTTGAAGAAAATAATTGTATAATTTTTTTAAAATGCAATAAGTGCATTTTTTTAGAATTTAAACTATCATTATTAAAGAAAAAATATACTTTTTTTTGCTTAAGTCAAACAAAGAAATAAAGTGCAAAATTTTTACACTAATATTTTCAATTATCTTTTCTCAAAAAAATATATTTCCAATGATCCTACCACTAAAGGATGATTTATTTACCTGTTTATTATGTTGATATTTATTTACTTATTTGTTATGCTACTACCTTGAGAGTAATTCATTAATATGTCTATATGTTTTTTTACTAAAATACAACAATACTTTTTTAAATATTAGTAATAGTTATTAAGAAAAAAATATAATCATTTATTTTTTATAATAAAGTGCAAAATATTTGTTTCATTTTAAAAATCACAATAATCTATTAGTATCATCAAAATCATGTTTAAGAAGTTCACAAAAGTCACTAAAAATCTTAAATGTTGATAAAAGTCATCATAACCAAATCTACATAATAGTTTATCAAAGTCTTTCAAAGTCTACCAAAATCTATAAAACTTCATAAAAGTCATTCACTTATAAAAGTACCCAAAAGTCTATTAAAATCTCAATTGAATACACCCCTGTTAATAAATCTTCTCTTTTGACCATTGGACTCTCGCCTTGAAGCTCTGCCTCCTTTTGAAGGCATTGTTGTAGTGCACATAGTGGCTTGACCTAAAACAAGGCGCACCTAGTGGCGGAGGCTCATGAATGAGTTACATGTCCCTATTTATTGTGTTTTTATGAGTTTTTGGTGCTGAATATAAACTTGGCATTAGTGTATTTAGGATTTAGGTTGTGTTCTGTAACTATATTTCTTAAACTTTAAGCACTAATTCTATAAGACTCTTTATATAAGAGATTTTTCAATAAGAGCTTATATGTAATAGAGCATTTGGTAAAAGTAACTCAAAACATCTAATTAAAAGTTAACGTGTTTGATAACGCACCATTAATTTTTTTTGGATAAAAGAAGTTTCATTTACTATCAAAAAAATTTGCATATACAAAAGAATGGGTGACTCTGTTATCTACTCATATTTTACAAAAAAGGCCCCTCCGAAAAATGAACAGGATGACCAAAAAACCGATTTTTCATCCCCTAATAGAAAAGTAGTTGCAGTGCTTCATCACCCATAAATTGATTCCAAAAAGCTATGCTAATTTTGAAGGCAATGATCAAGAGGGTAGTAGTAGAGAAAATGAAGTGATATCATCATGAGCCCTATATAGCAATTTGATTTTCTACGCTAACCCTAATTCTCTAACAATTGATCAAATTTGAGCACTCTTTAACCTCATCAACTCCACATCTATTCTTTGAGGAGGGTTAATTTAACAGTGATTATCATCATCTCCAACAGACGCCGTTTTAGTCGTCTCGCATATCTTCTCTTCTTGCAACCCCGTCCTCATTTCTGGGTTTCACGTCAATGAAGCTCGAGAAGGGCTTCAATCACCAACTTTATTTTTGTTAGGTAGAGAGAGATTGATGAGAACTTGTGGGAGAGGAGGTTGAGAGGTAGAGAGATTGGAGAGATCTCGTGGGAGAGGAAGATGGGGGGCAGAGTGATGGAGATGTGAAGTCCAGAGATGAGGAGAATATGGAGAGGAAGGCGAAGTAATTTGGGAAAGTCGAGATACGCTGCACAAAAGTCGTGGAAAACCTCTTTTCGCTTAAGATGTTTATTAAGTTAAAAAAGTTAACTTTTTCATTAAGAGATATTTCTTCTTATTTAGTCAAAGTACGATTGGGAATAAATCTTATTAATAACATAACCAAAACACACGTATTTTTATAAAGTTTTTTTAAATAAGGCTTAAGCAAAATAAGAGGTTGGAATAGAGTTACCAAACACCTCCTTTGTTGGTTGTGCCCTTAATTCGGTCAAATTTGTTGATAGCTTCCGAAGTCGAACATTTTGAAGTTGAATTTTCCCTGCAAGAACTTCCTAATTTTAGCAGTTACATCATTCCATAAGATCTATGATGCACGAAATCACTTCCATGCTGTTTATTGCTAAGGTACTATGCAAATGGCATTTATTTATAGATTGGTGGAGAGGCTCGGAGGCATTTGAGGAATCATGCTTTACGTAGATGGTTATTAAAGAAAATGTTGAATATGTTGGACATGTGAATAAGGAAAAGTCATTTACTGCTAATTTTTTTTTTTAATATTTGTATAAATTAAAATACCTATTAGGGTAGTAAGAGATCAATGTCTTTTCTCATTGTAAAGAACAGAGTTAATGATTTAACGGACCATAAACACATCCATTGCATTGGCAATCTGATTTATTGTTGCTGGTTTGTGCTACTGTGGACACGAGCAATGTGGCAGTGACAATTTTTTTTTTTTTTTTTCCATTTTTTGTTTCCATATTATTAATAGGTTGACAGCTGCTCTTTCGAGGGATCTCTTGGAGGACTTTTTGCCGTAAGATTCTTTTCTTCCTTCAAATACTGTGAATGCCCTACTCTTGTAATACTCTGGAAATACAAATGCTAGTTTTGATTAGTTCCATTGAATTCTCTATGTTTGTTTTATCCTCTCCATGTTAAAATAAGGAAATGAAAAAAGATGCATTGTAAATTTTATGCTTATGCGATTTGGATTTTAAGCTTGCATGACTATTGTTGTTTTGATATAAAAAACTTTTAATTTTAATTTTTTTTTCTTTATGTTGGTGATGGTGTTCTCATTGTCAATTTCCCCTTTCATGACATAGTTCCCATGGCCATAAATTGTGTGCAGTTTCTTGTCAACGTTTACTCGTGCAACAGTGGGTCTCCTTCAGAATGGCGCTGAGCGAGAACCTGAAATCATAGAGCAAGTGTGTGAGGCAGTGTATTTCTCAGTTAGATTTCCCTTATTGCACGTCTATTTATTATGGGAATTATTGATTCTTACTTTGATCTCATAATGCAGATATTCACATCATGGTCGTATATTATGATGTTTTTGCAAAAGTATCTAGTGCAAGATGTTGTTCATCTGTTGAAGTAAGTATCATTGAATGTCATAATTCTATCATATTTGGACCGAGTATTGAGAAAAGAGATTACTCATGATAGCAAAAAAGGATCTAATTTGTTTATTGCTTTATTATCACATTTGATGGCAATATTTGCCATGTTCTCGTTTTGTGTACTTCAATGTTTGCATCATATACCAGCGTTTTCAAGGCTGCGCGTTTTCACTTGCTCACCGCGTAGGCCTGAATAAGGCCGCAGTGGGCCTTAAATTAAATATTAAAAAAAATAGGAGGTGTTTGTAAATTTTGTAATTTTTTAATTTAAAAAGAAAAATTCAAATAACCTAACCCTACCCCACTTCCTTGTCAAGACTGATTCCAACCCACCTCTTTCCTTGAATGGCCACCACCTTCGGCCCCGGTGAACGCGACACCACCTTCTTCTCCAATTACCCGGTAACTCTCTCTCACTCTCTCCTTTTCTCTTCTCTTCTCTTCTCTTCTCCTCTCTCTCTCTCTCTCTCTCTCTCTCTCTCTCTCTCTTCTCTCTTCTCTACTTTTTTTGTCCTCTCTCTCCTCACCTCTCATTGTCGCGGATAGTCGCTGGTGGTCGGCTACTGTTCACGAGGGAAGGCGAACCCCACAGATTAGTCGCAACGACGTTTGGGGGGGGGGGGGGGGGGTCGTCCTGCCTCGTGAACAATCACCGACCACCGACAACTGTTTAGGGGAGGTGCTCCCTCCCTTGTGGATAGTCGTTGCCCACCCGCGGTTGCGACAAGCCGATTTTTTTTAGAAAATTGTTGACAATTGCACGTTGGACAACTTTGAGATGCATGATTATTTTTATTATTATTATTTTTTACGTTTAACTATAGTTTGGATGGTTGTCTTTTTTTTTTTAAGTTTGATTATGGGAGTGTTTGATGATCATGATGGTTAGATACTAGATTTGTTGCATATCAATAGTTTGTCTATTTGACTAATGCTTGTTTAGTTTTTTAAATTTTTTTATGTATTCGTCATATTTATTTTTGAAAATATTGTTTAATCATTTATTTTTTTTAAATATTTATTTATTGAAAATATTTTTCATAATGTGTGGAAATGTGTGGAGATGAAAATATGGTGATGAGAATGTGTGGGTGAGAAAATATGCCCCTTAATGTTGAGGGGTCTCTAAATAAATTAAATTATGTCTTAGGGAGGTCTATGTAAATATTTTGTCGTCCGTCTAGGCCCTGCCTCAACTAGGTGGGACTAAACCACCTTACACCCCATCACCGCCTTAAAAACACTGTCAGATATGCTCTTACCCTCTCCAATAAAATCATAGAATTTTCATTCATTTTGCAAAGAAAAAAATATTTCCAAAATATTTCCTGTGGTTTTCTTTAGATGGATCAGGGTCGTAATACTAAGGAAGGAGTGCCAAGTCATACTATGATCTGCTGGAATATCTACAAGTCTTTAGCTGATGATGAAATGAAGGCATAAAGCCATAAACTGACAATGGTACTGACATTTGGGGAAGGCTAACTACTTCTATGAAGATACCTAATGACGTAAACATGCTCCAAGGATGGGGTAGACTTAATTGAAATTGAGGGAGATAAAAATAGAATACAGTAACGAGCTAATGATGAACTCCATGGGAGAGTGTTCCTCTTTGAAATAAAGAAGAAATAGGTGAGTATTTTTTGTCGATTGGAGAAGGAAGAACATACACCCTATTGTACATAACTGGTTACTAACATGGTCTAGGACAAATTCAATTATAAAAATATTTAGTTCAAAATAGTTTTGCGTATGAGTTTTGTGTTTTTTTATTTTTGTTAATTGTAGGAGACAGTCTTAATGGATGTGGTGTAGATCTAAGTAAGCGATTCGATATGGTTGGTTTTGTTCTTTGAGTATGAACATCCATGCTTACATTCTATTGTTGCAGGGCTTTTTTTGACTTGTATTAGTTATCGGCCAGCGTTTTTTTTCCACAATTGCAATTTCCCTACATGTGTTGTTAGCATATTATATTCTGCATTTTGTAAATCAATTGTGACTGTCAGAAGTGTGTCACTTTCTCTTCATTTTTTGATCAAATTTGTCTTCATTTTAGTAATTTTCTCTTATGTAGGACTACACATAAATTAAGATATTATCCAAAGGATTATGTTCAAGAATTCATGGCAGTAGCTGTTTCATTTTTGCTGAGAAGTGCACCTAATGAGCGTCAAGTTATAAAAGGTAGGTTTTTCTGCTTTATATTATGGTACTTGTGCAAGGCTGCAAGCAAATCATGCTTTTTCCATGGGTGCAAATTTGCAAGCACAATGTTCTGTTTAATGCTTTCTTTCCGTATGTTGTTTCCTTGCATTTTCCATAACCAAGGTAAACTAATCCTCAATTCCAAATTAGTTGGGGTTGGCCGCATAGATCAAACTCTCCCATAACCAAGATAAAGTATGCTAAATTGTCTATTTGATTTATGCAAATGCTTTAATGTCCTTGACCATAATTGAACAAAGCTCATGCTGCTTGACTCATTCTCAATAAATTTTAAAAACTTAAAAAGGAGGTGAAAAACATTTTGTGGAAACTAAAGAGGTTGATTGTAAGAACTTCTAATACATAATGAAAACCCACGACTTAAACCCGTGCCTGACTAGGTATGTGAATATGGGGCTACTTGCCCTACCAAATGGGTATCCTATCAAATACCCTTCTATTTTACCCCATTTTCTTGTCGGGGTGGGTATGGGCATGACCCACACGGGTAAAACGACACTTGTGAATATGAATAACCATACCCATTGCCAATCAAAAAATCAATTTTAAAAAATACAAATTTGGAAGCCAAAATTAGAGTCCATGCGAGAAAATTCAAAAAAACTGGCATGTAGACTCATTAATCATGTATCCAAGAAGACTTGGTTATTAACAATTTTGATTGGTTAATAAACTAAATTTACGACAAGAGGTATTTATCCGTGCTAGATAAATTTCATATCATTTGTTTCTAAAGGCAGCAATACCAACAACAAAGCCTTAATATATAATTAGCATGGGTCAGCTGTGTAGATTAAACGTTTCTACTGTGCTCTATTTTATGCACTTGTATTGGGTGCTTTCGTATTCCTTTTAGTCTTTCCTAATTAATGCACTCTAAGTTATCTTAAGTCTAAACTTGTACAATTGAGTTCTTCAATTTCTATTACATCTAGTTTTTACCCTAGAAGTTTTTAATAGAGAGAAATATTTTACGGTAGTCTTTAGTGAGAACGCCCGATATTTTTAGGGAGCGATTATTAGCCCCCCATTTAATTTAATACATTTTTAAACTAAAATGTCTTTAGGCAAAATTACATATATAGCCCCACTCTAAATCATGAACCTATTTCATTTCTTTTTCCCCTTCTACTTTTCACTCTCTACACCTCTCCTTAAATAAAACCGTTAACTCATCCCCAACTCACTCCCTACACTCACCTTCCTCTTGTATTTAATTTTTGCTTTTTATATCTCACCCAAATTAAATTATAGACTCATCTTATTTTCTCTTCTACTTTCTAATATCTACTCCCCTTCCCATCTTTTTGTTCATACACTGAACAATTAATAATCAAATACAACATCTTAATTATAGTATTTGGTTGAGATTTGATTCATATTCTTAAATGGTTAGAATCCTTTATTTACGTTGAATCTTTGATTTTATGGATCAAACAATCAATCTTCAAATGCATATGGAGCGAATTGAGTGGGGGGGGGGGGGGGATGTGCAACAAGGGGTTGGAGGTTGAAGATCACAAAGATGAAAAGAGGGCTTTCTTTGGGGAGGGAGGGGCAAATATAAACTAGAGGTACAATGGAAAATTTACTAACAATTATGGGGGGTGCTTAGAGTATGAACTAACTTATTGGGGGCTACGAATAACATTAAATTAAATGTGGGGCTGATATAACATAAGAGAAATATTTTATGTTAGTTTCAACTTATCGCAACCCTCCTTTATTTGGAATTGGGTCTATTTAAAACATAAGAGGAACTCTTATGTTCTACTCAGGTGGAGTTGACAAATGATTAAGATATTGCTTTTTACTCGTTTAATTTTGTTTTGTGAATGAAACAAAAAAATGTAAATAGGTTTTAGATTGTAGTAAACCTTTACATAGAAAGAAATGAAGAACGGATAGAAAGATATAGGGCAACTCCCTTACTCGTTCCATTGCACAATTACATACATTGAGAAACCCCATGCTTATTTATCACTCATGATCTCGAAATGCTTTTCCATGTCATAAAAAAATGAAGGCCATTTTTTTCTTTCCTTGAAATATCCACTTATTCCATTAAGGTGGTCCAAGCTATACTAAAAATCTTTGATGCTCTTGAGACTCCTTTTCTTAGCAAAAATAATGTCACACCCATTGTTAGTAGTAAAATTAAGAAGCCCACAATCTTTCAAGAATTACTTCCACAATTCCTGGGTGAAGCAATATTGAAGGAAAAATGATCTTGTCCCATTGCTTTGACAACACTTATACAATTGGGAGAGACATTGAGACTTGTGGACCTGTGGTATGCCCAAAATTGAATTCTCTTAGTTGATTGTTATTCCATATGATCGAAATAGAGTACAAGGATCATAAATTTGAGTTTGCCAATGCTTTCAATCACTTTAAATTCAGAAGTCATTCAAAGATATCTAATCTGATGTATGGAATTTTCATAAAATTTCAATACTAAATAAAGTATAAATAACTTTATGTAAGTTCTAGCAGGATTATGATTTTTTCAAGGCACGTCAAATATTTTTTTTTAATAATGTTCTTGTCTTTTGTTATACTTGATATAAAATTTTTTAAGTTCAATTTTAATTTTTTAATATATTCTTTCTTTCGAGTTCCGTCCCCAACTAATTTGGGATTGAAACTTTGTTGTTGTTTGTTGTTTCATAATAAGCTAGAGTTCTGTCATATAAAACATTATTTCCTAGTTTTAAATTATCTAATGCGCTTCTAGTAAGTAGAATTTTTTTTTTTTGTTTCAAAACAGGACATTGTTTGTAGAATCCTTTTCTTGAAAGTTAGCACTAAAACTTGCAAATCATGTCTTTTTTTTCCTTAATTCTCTATGAAAGTTTATAAAATATTGTTTGCATGTATGTTTTTAATTTGGTATTTGAGAGAAAACTAAATAATTCGAAGAAGTTCACATTGGTACCATCACCATGATAGAGCATTCAAGTGTTGGAATTTTAACCCAGTTTTGGCCTTGAACTATCTGAAACTTGAGTAACTGAAATGTGCTGTCATTTGGATCTAACATCTTATCTGTTCGATATGTTTTAGTTGTTGCATACTTTCTTATATGCACTTATGGTTTCGACTCTGACTGAAACTGTGGATGGTGTAGGTATCCGGCAAGCCACATTTGAAGCTGTGAAGAAACCATCACTCTTGAGAGAATCTGCGGTCAGCTCCCTATTTTTTAACTCTATGAGAGGAACTCCATCAAGGTTTCACTCAAAAGCTGAGCTAGTTTTGCGCCTATTACTGGATGGTTCCATCATTGATATGGGTGATTCTTCCATCCAAGGTAAAGATACGACTAGGCTTTTATTTTCTTTGTTGTTAGTTTACTTGATAATATGGAATATAGTTCTCTTAAACATGCTTTTGTTCTAAGCTCATTCTTTTGTTGCTGATTGTGAAAACAATGGCCCAATTGTTCTCTTGGGGCAGGTGCAACTTAGAAATAATTCTTATTAGATGATACAACTTTGAAATAATTATCGAAGAAAACTCTTTCCGTTTTTACTTTGTGATTTTGTTAACACCTGGCAAAACATAGCTGTGATCTATTGAAATTGAGGACTCTCCCAAGGTAAAAGTCCGGTAAATTGTAATTCAGATCTCCCATTACATCAAGTGACTGCAAAAGGTATTTGGGCAATGATGCGCATTGATTTTGGTAAGACAGAATGGAGCATTAATGATCAGAGCAGCCTTTTTTCTTATGAAGGGCTTGGCGGGACCACGAAGATTTTCTAGATTGCTAGAAATACTTCAGTTCTATCAGTGTTGTGGTATGTGTGGCTTAAGAGAAATGGAATGATTTTGACGAAACATGTTCTTCAATGGAGGATTTATGGGACCTTTTCAAATATCATGTGACAACATGGCTAGTGGTAACGATAAACCTAGGCTTTTTTTGTTAATCAGTGGACAAGGTGCCAACATATTATAAAGACATTTAGAGGAACCATACAAGAATTTTCCATTACAATAGGACTACATCAAGGAATGACATTAAGCCCATACCTCTTTACATTAGTAATGGATGAAATAAATAGCATATTCAAAATGACAAAAAAAAAAACTAGGCATATTCAAGAGGATATACAATGGTGAATGTTATTTATAGATGATATTGTACTAGTGGATGAAACAAGAGACGGAGTGAATAAGAAATTAGAACATTGGAGGAATACATTAGAATCTAAAGGCTTTAAGTTGAGTAGGACGAAGACAAAATACATAAAATAAACGTAGGGGAAATGAGGAGAAGTAGAAGTTCCTAAGGCGGACCATTTCAGATATTTAGGATCAATCTTACAAAATGATGATAATATTGAGAATGATGTTACCCATATAATTCAAGCTAGTTGAAAGAAATGGAGGAGTGCAACATGTGTGATTTATAATTGAAATATTCCTACCAAGTTAAAAGGAAAATTTTATAGGACCGCAATTAGGTCAACTATGCTTTATGGAAGTGAATGTTGAGCGGTAAAAAAACAAGAAGTACATAAAATAAACGTAGGGGAAATGAGGATGCTTTGGTGAATATGTGGTACAACACGTAAATATAGAGTAAGAAATACAAAAATTCAAAGAAAAGTAGGTGTAGCACTAATTGACACAAAGATCAGGGAACGATGGTTGCGGTGGTGTGGACATCTTCAAAGATGGCTTACCAATGCCTCCACTAGAAAACTCGACTTTATAGAAATTGAAGAAATTCAATGATATGGGGGTTGACCGAAGCGAACTTGGGACGCATTGATTAGAAGGGATTTAAATGATTTGGAAAGCACCCCATCAATTGCACTTAATCAAGCACAATGAAAAGTTTGATCCATGTAGCCGACCCCAACTATATGTTACGAATCACAATTTTTCTTAAAAGAAAATACATCATGTGGCATGACCAACACCCCAACCGCTTCGGGGGACATTGCTTTATTAACTCTTGATTTGATCTACTTTGGAATTCTATTCAAAGATAAATCTAATTATATTTTAGTTAGACATGCTAACCTAGTCATCATTGCAATTTTGGATATCATCTGATATCTTGAACTCAATCAATGTCATTTCGTTGTCAAAATTTTGATGCTTGTGTATGTTGTTTGCTCCTTTTGAATAATAATGTAATTTTTTGCACATTGACAGAAAATTTCCTCTACGAATTTGAGGGATTTACAATTACACATATCAAAATTTATTTCATATCTTTTGAGTGTATTATGTGTTAATGCGTTGTTGAGGCATCAACAACATTGTTACCCTTTAGACACACACTCCTCATGGCCGAGGCTGGTCATTGGGTTGTATAATGTTAAAATTTAATCACTTATAGTTAATTTGTAAAAACTCGTAAAGATAGAATAAAAAATATAGAAATTCAAAGACAAGTAGGAGTAGCACCAATGGATACAAAGATTAGGAAATGCGGGTTGCGGTGGTTTGGTCACCTACAAAGACGACCTACAAATGCCCTCATAGAAAACTTGAATCAATAGAAACTGTAGAAATTCGACGAGGTAGGGGTAGACCAAAGTTAACATAAGATGCATTAATTAGGAGGGATTTGAATGGTTTGGAAAGTTCACCATCAATTGCACTTCATCGAGCACAATGGAAAAGTTTGATCCATGTTGCCGACCCCAATTAATTTGGGACTGAGGCTATGTTGTTGTTGTCGTTTATTGTGGTTGAGTAGATGCAAGGACATACCTATTTTTCTTACCCCAAAACCTTAGAATAATTGATATTGCAAAAGTCAGCACGCGGCTGATGCTGGTATACTGTCTAGGCAATATGTGTGCAAGCAAGGCTATAAGGCATTAACTCTCCTAATAAGAGCAATCATCTAGGCATTGCCTTAATGCCTTAATGACAGTTTTTGATCTGTATTGCATATTTGTAGGACAGGATCGAGTCAATTAATCTGTTCCTACTGGTCTGTCATTAGGCTGCCTCTGTTATCTTTCATCGTGATCCTGAGATCTTGCTTTTTTTTTTTTTTTCCAGGACCAGGCACAGTTGTTAAAGTGGTGGCAGCTACCTTTCAAAGATTATTTGCTGAGCTCCACACTGAGGAACATAGTTTGATTTGGGATTGCCTATTTGATGAAATATCTGCTGTAGGTGAAGGGAGCTTGGCGCATCTAGATCGCCTATTATCTCTTCTTATATCTGCTATTCAGTTCAGTAATGGACGGAAAGTTTCTGGTGTGCAAGTAGCTCTTTTAGCTTTCTGAATTTTTATTTTATTTTTATTTTATGCATATGGATTGCTCCCCTTTACTATTGTTTTTTGATTTGTTCTTTTCGATGGATTCCCTACAGATTACAGACCAATGCTCAAGGTTGTGAACTTGCTCATTCAGAATTTTATCACGTGTACTTATGTTAAGGACCCAGATAGCTATCTGTATGAAGTTGTTGATAAGGTCTTACAAGCAATGCTTTGCATTCTTGACAGCCTTCCTGATTCTGTTAATGGATCAGTGTACAATGATGTTTCATTGGAATGGTCTACTATATTTGAGGCTTCTGTCTTTGACCTGAGAAACAGAAGGTAAACCTCTTCGAAAGAACTGTTCTGCATTGTATCGTGAGTGCCTTTCATGTTTTTTTCAAAGGGTTTGTTGCTGATTTTTTTTTTTTTTGATTTTTATTATTTTTGACTGTCCTTCTGCAGTTTGATTTCTTTCATCAAGGAACTTCTTTTGAGGGATCCTCGTATTGTAGATACCTTCAAGGGCCATATATTGAGGTGCCACTTACTATCCCTGTTTCTCCTAAGACATTCCCTCGATTCCTCATTTTGCTCAACGCATTGATTCTTGTTTATGAAATTTGATCCTCAGTGTGGTAAACCGTTTTATTGGAGTTCCATCTTCGGCGGAGGATGCGCTTTTTGTAATGATGAAATTTTTGGAGAAACTATCAATGAATAAGCCAAGTTCTTGGAATTTTGATGGGATCTCTGAGAATAAGGTTTCTAGATTTCTTATTTTCATTCAGGAATATATTGATACTGCTATAAATGAAATCTCACATTGGGATCCATCAACTATGCACTTTAATGAATCTAGAGCAGCTATCCTCTGGGGAATTCTCAACTGCTATCCGTATATTTTTGCCGTTGAAGCAAACGCATCCTTGATACTGAATTTGGTACATGGTTTTGATCATATCTTGGAAATTAGGACTGGTAAGAGTGTAGCCTGTTTCTAATTTGCTTATTTATAATTACTGAGAGCATACTTGTGAAAGCGTCTGCCTTATCGTAAATGATAGAGGTTAAAGGAAATTGAATTTGTGCCTCACTCTTCTTTCTAATGAATGAACTCTTGGGAGTTCATTTTCCTCATAAATATGATAGTCTTCTGAACATCAATGTTCTATTCCTCCTCAAATTTAATTTCAAGGAGTTGACAGTGCGAGCCCAACTAATTTGGGATTGAGGCTTTTTTGTTGTTTTTGTCGTCTTTGTTGCAATTGCGAGTAAATTTATTGCAAATACTTTTATGAGAATCTTATTAACATTCCCGATTTTTCTGCCCTCTCTCCACACTTTCTCAAGACTTTGACTGGGCCTTACACAAAACTTTATAATATTCTCCATTTCCTTTGAGAAAAAAGACCATACAGACATAAGGCAGATTCTGCATGAATTTTTTCATAATAAAAGAAATTTCTTTTTGAAATTATTATTTTTCTTTTATCATGCACCATCACGAAGCTTCATTCTGAAATGTATATAATTATACAGAGCTTGTTTTAACTGTCCCATTCCTTAGTTGTGGCTATCTTAGCTCACTACTGATCAAGTTTCCTTGAATAAGCTCTGGCGACCTCAATTTAAATTTTTATGACTTATGATACACTGGTGTTTCAAACTTCAAATACGAAATTGTCTCAAATTAACTTTTTTGAACTTCAATAAACAGTACTGAAGAACAAATAAACGACTACAATCCTACTGCCTGCAGTGATACTAGTAATACAAATGAAGTTTTATGTATAGTCATATACAATATCCATGAATGCACTTTTGAAACTATATTTGCTGTTTAATTCTTGCTTACAGAGCATTGATCTTCTTCAACTCTGTTATATGCACCATAAGCCATCTTAACTATCTGGGCTCTGCTACATGAATGACTTCCTCTGTTCTGCTTTGAGGGGGCTAAATCCATTGTACATTAGTCAGCTTATAACTGTCTTTGTTATGTTTTTCATTGTTATTCTGGATCTCCCCCTGCCACTTTGGTATGTAACTCACCTCAAATAATTTTAGATGAAGTTGCAGGTCTTCCGAAATTAACTTGGCAAAGTCTTCTTGGAGCTGCATTAGCTTGCTACCATAGGCTGCTTGCCCATGGAATGTCTGAACCTGCAGAAATGAAAACTTTTCTCAATCTTGCTAAAAAACATAGGTCATCTCCACAAGTCTTGTTATCGGTAGCAGAATTTTTAGATTCAGTGGATAGGTGAGAAAGTCTGTACCTGCACAAGAAATATTTCATTTTCATATGATGTGGGAAAGTTTTGATTATGTTAAAAAAAAAGAGAAACTGTGTCCTTATTCTAGGCATACTCTGATGTAAGCTATCGTAAATGACAGGTGCCCAGGCCCTATTGTATTTCATCCAGAGCTAAAGGAAGAAAATGCTAATGAGGCTATTTCTATTTTTGCTGATAATTTGCTCTCTCCAGACTCAGATTTTCGCATGTCAACACTAAGGATATTGAGCCATTATGAACCCTTGAAGACAGATACTTGTCAGGCATGCAGTGAAGATGGCTATCCTTTTAATGTAAGTAGTCTCCACTTTCCAGTCCCATTGATTCTTTGTTTTTAGTATTATTTATGGTTGACTTTCATATTGTCTGATAATTTCAGGTTATCGAGCTTCTCCTTTCCATAGAGGCGACCCCCTGTCAGTTTGTACAAGCAGGAAAATTGTCAATTTTATCTCCAGAATACAAATGGGTCTATCTGCTTCAAGGATTTCTGAAACTTATTCACTTCTTCTATTGACTGGACTTATTGGTATATTTCAAAAGAGGTTTGCCCAGTTATGGGCTCCTACGTTAGAATGCCTCTCAGTCTTAATTGATAAGAACGTTGGTACGATATGGGGCAAGTATGTTCACTATCTTGAGCAGTTTCAAATTGAATTTTTCACATTTAGCAACCAACCTGAGAAAACTGAGGATCCTGGCAAGTCCGAGGGAGACAATGAGGACCCTTGCAAGTCTGAGGGAGAAAATGAGGACCCTGGCAAGTCAAGTGGTAACAGCCTGCTCATCTGATAGTATAAGCAGTTTCTTCATTCTATTGATGCTATTTTTTTTTTGTTTGATGTGTATGTTTTTATTATACATAATTTATTCTGTGATTTTTCACTTTTCAACGTATGTGTTCTATGAAAAGTCTGAGAATGCACTAATTCATTTTATCCAATTTAGTCCAATCCTTGGGGATTATATAGCATCAAGACGTGGATTGGATTGTGATCCCATCATATTGTGCTGTAACTAGATGGTGGTGTGTTGGAGATTTGACATTAGTCCCCCATTGATTTGTAAAAATAGAAAGAAAATGGCTTATAAGTTTGGAGTGGAATCTCTAACTTGCCTGGACATTTCAAAGTAAACACCCACAATTAAATTAAAGCCAACACATAACACTAGTCTCTCCACACTCTCTCATGACTTGGATGGGTCTTATACAAAATTTCACATGGTATATTATATGTTGCTTTTGTTGTACCACTCATTTCATTCATTTTGGATTTTTTTTTGTTTGCGATTGATTTAAACAATGCTATGCAAGACCTTTATACTTAGGTATTTGTTCTTAATATTGCTTTTCCCCTCTTCATAATTGTTTGTGCGATAGATACACTAGTTTTGTCACTCTGGTTGAGTTATTTTATTTTTTTGACTTTCTCTATAATGTTCCATTTCTATGATGCCAAGTGACCTAACAGCGTTCTTGTAAAATTCTTTTTCTGTTTTGCCATGATTGTTATTTCAGATTTGGCAGAGTGCTTCAGTGCATTTCTCAATCCAGATATTGATAGCACGCCGTGTGCAACTGTATTATCCCTGTTGCTGCAGTTGCTTCAAAAGGTTCCAAGCATTGCAGAATCTCGTTTTCAGCAACTCAGGCCTCTGTTCTTGAAATTTATGGGCTACAATGATGACTCTAGGAGGTTGTTTTCTCCTCTCTCTCTCTCTCTCTCTCTCTCTCTCTCTCTCTCTCTCTCTCTCTCTCTCTCTATCTCCTCAATATAGATATATAAGTAAAGTAGCATGGTTATATTTATCCTTGTATGGTTGCTTGTAATTTGAGCAGTGTGGAATCCTTCAATGCACATTTTTGCAAGGGAAGAGAATGGAGAGGGGTTCTTAAAGATTGGTTGAACTTGATCAAAGCGATGAGGAATCCCAGGTTATTGCGTGACTGCCCTGAAGACCAATTTTCGTTAGAGGATGTTTTGAAATATCGGTACGTCTTAATTTTAGCCTTTCATTATATCATGGGTCGAAATTTGACTTTGTCTATGACTTCAGTGTCTAAAGGGAAGTAATTTAGGGAAGTATAATTTGATGTGGAGGAGTTTTGGAAATGTTTGACCCTAAAGAAAAATATGAATAACTTCATCCGAGGGCGTTGTTTATAATATTTCATCTTTTTCTCTTTCTATCCCTAATATAACATTATCCTTTTAGATATTAATCGTCTCATGTAATTTTGCTATATAAGTTAGAACTCATTCCTCGTACATGACATTGATGTCAAGTTTTGCATTATCCGTAAGTTTTTTGTTTTTATTTTTGTGGTACGAGTATCTTTTAAATAAATTGAAGGTGCTTGTAATTTTTTTTCTTACAAATACTGGAATTTGAAATTATCCGATTGTGATCGACATGTTCCCACTAAGTTAAAAGGAAAATTTTATAGGACCGCAATTAGGCCAGCTATGCTCTATGGAAGTGAATGTTGGGCAGTAAAGCAATAACAATTACATAAAGTGAATGTAGCAGAAATGAGGATGCTTAGGTGGATGTGTGGTAAAACCGTAAAGTAGATAGAATAAGAAATATAGAAATTCAAAGACAAGTAGGAGTAGCACCAATTGATACAAAGATTAGGAAGGGCGGTTGCGATGGTTTGGTCACTCCGCAAAGACGGCCTACAAATGCCCCAACTAGAAAACTTGACTCAATAGAAAGCGTAGAAATTCGACGAGGTAGGGGTAGACCAAAGTTAACATGGGATGCATTAATTAAGAGAGATTTGAATGGTTTGCAAAGCTCACCATCAATTGCACTGAATCGAGCACAATGGAAAAGTTTGATCCATGTAGCCGACCCCAGTTAATTTGGGACTGAGGCTATGTTGTTGTTGTTGTTGTCCCTTACTTTGGCACGAATCTTTGTAAAATCTTGTGTGCATGTTATTCTTAATTCGGGTATGAAAAGAGGCAAAAGAATAATTTGAGGAGGTTCAGAGATGTTTGAGCAATTTTAATACCATACTTTTGTATAAGAATTCCTGTAATGTTTCTGCAAGATCTGTTGCTGGAAGTTTAAAAAATTGGAACATTTTACTTGTAAGTTGTAAATGCTTCAGTAATAATAAGTGAGATTTATCTGGTGGCTTTGCAGGCTTCTTGATCACAATGATGCTGACCTACAGATGAAGGTTCTCGATTGCTTATTAATATGGGAAGGTTTGCTCCCTTATGGACAACATTTAAAGAATCTGATCTTTTCAAAAAAATTACGCGAAGAGGTTGCCACTTGGGCAGTATCCAAAGATTGTCACCATATTCAAGAACATCATAGAGAGTTTCTAGTTCCCTTAATTATCCGAGTGTTAATGCCAAAGGTCAGAAAATTGAAGACAATTTCTTCACGGAAGGTAAGATTTGCGTGTTAATTTTCCATGAAAAGAGTTTTTATTTTTATTTTTATTTTTTTATATTGGCATCTGTTTCCTGAGTGTAAGCTGTTAGATTTAACACTCCTTTTTGACAGCAAGCAAGCATAGATCATCGAAAAGCCGTTCTTGGTTTCTTGACTCAACTTGATGTTGATGAGCTTCGTCCGTTTTTTGATTTATTAGTAACACACCTGTCGCCAGTCTCTTTTGGAAATATAGCTGAATATCTACGATTCAGTGATGTTGATAAGCTTGAGGTTAAAAGTGTAAATCACATCTCTTGGAAAAAGAGAAATGCTTTCCTGCATGTCACAGAAGATATTCTCAAATCTTTTGATGAGCAGCATCTGAAGCCTTTTCTCAGTTTATTAATGGGCATTGTTGTCAAAATCCTGGAAAGCTGCACACTGGAACTTCAAAGCTGTCAGGACAATGAGCGTTCTGAAGTTAAACATACACCTACTGGAGTTCGTACTTACCTCAAGAGTTCTGACGCAATTCTACCTGTAAGATTTGATCTTTGACCTTTTCTTTTCATGGTTTTGCAAGCCTTGATCTTCTTAAAACTGATAGGTTGTCTGTTCAATTCTTCTTTGCCGATCATTAATGAGTACGGTGTATATGAGGGGAGCATATGAATGAAACTTATAAAGCCACAGCTGGAGTCTTAACATATTTTTTAATTTTTTATAAGTTACTGGGTTTGGGCCATTTTTTTTGGAAGCATTCTTTGCCATGCAATTTGTTCTACATGATAATGTGATTGAATGGGAAATTCAATTTCTGTACAAACATTGCTTTTGAGAATACAGTTAACAGTATAAAACATTTACCCTTTTTTTTGGAGTATGTAATGATATTTTTGTTTGGAGTAGTTGAAAAGAGGGTTATGAATTTATGATACACTTACACAGTTCGCCTTCACGCAGGCTAGATTGAAGGATCAGAGATCTTTATGCTTGAAAATTGTTTCGTTGGTCTTGAACAAGTTTGAGGATTATGATTTTGGTATTGCTTTCTGGGATTTATTCTTTAAATCAGTTAAGTCCCTAATTGATGGTTTCAAGCAAGAAGGTTCTAGTAGTGAGAGACCAAGTTCATTGTTTTCTTGCTTTCTTGCAATGAGTCGGAGTCATCAGCTTGTATCACTCTTGAACCGAGAGGAAAACCTGGTTCCATCTATACTTTCTATACTAACGATGAAGACAACTTCTGATGCTATGGTTATTTCTGTTCTAAGCTTTATTGAAAATCTTCTGAACCTTCATGGTGAATTGGATGACAAAGAAGACCTTGCAATGAAAGGCATTCTTCTACCTAATGTTGCGATGCTCATCAGCAGTTTGCACAGTTTCTTTCAATGCTGCCAAGAAACAAGAAGGTATATCATCTGATGGTATCTAATGCAAATTTATCAGCAATTTTTATTGTTGTTATGTTTCAGAGATTTGAATATCCACTATCCAGTAAGTTTATTAGTCTGATTAATGTTTGTACCGTTTTCCCAGTCTTGCTCCCTCACCCTCTCTAGAAGAAACCTGGGGGAAAGGTGTTGCCCATGTTAATTTTTTTTTCCTAAATTTATTGTGCTTGTGACCTTAGTTTTAGACGCTACAAATTATTTTCTTGATTTAATGCAGCTTTTCTTTATATGTATATGCTTGAAACTTTACTCGCAACAGTCTCTACTGTCACTCAACTGATGGAGGAGTAGCAATTCACCATTGATTTTGCTAATAGGTGTTTTAATACTTGATTCGGTTCGAAATATATGATTTATGTTTTCTTCTTTTATCTCTGTTTTATGTTCACATTGCAGAAAACTAATGAGGCAGATTGGGAAGACGGAGTATAGAATTTTTAAACTATTGCCGAAATATATAAAGGATCCTCTGGTTGCGGAGCAGTTTGTTGATATTGCACTTCAATTCCTCGGACAGAAAACTCAAGAATCTGGTGGATATTTCTCACTTTTATTTACATTTTTGATTGTTTATTTCCATTGATCTGTCTAACTCCACTTAATTATTTAAAACAGACAATTGTCGGGAAGCTTTGCATGCTATTCAAGGGGTCATACCAGTAATGGGGGGCAAAACCAGTGGAAAATTTTTAAATGTGTTTGCTCCCCTGCTTACTTCTGCGGGGCTGGATGTAAGATTGTCTATTTGCAATCTTCTGGATGCTCTTGCTTCAAAAGATCCTTCGATAACTGTTTTGGTAATGTTGTGAAGTTTGAATTACTTTCTGAATGCTCTTAAAGTATTTTTTTTTTGTCTTTTGTCTTTTGTTTTTTTGTTTTTTTTGTTTTTGGTTGCATGTTTCTTCTTTGTCACCACTTTCTTTCTTGTTTTTTGAATGAATGCAGGCAAAACTTATCTGTGAATTGAACGCAATTTCTTCCACAGAAATTGATGAACTTGATTATGACACTAGAGTTAGTGCTTATGAGAAAGTTGACCCAAAATTCTTTTCCACATTTACAGTTGATCGCGCACTGATCATCCTGTCACATTCTGTTTATGATATGTCATCTGAAGATCTAATATTAAGGCAAAGTGCATCTATGTTATTTATTTCCTTTGTTCGCTTCTGTTCATTCATTTTGGATCACCAAGTAGTGGGTGGACAAGAAATGCTTGAATGTGAGATGGCAGCTGAGACTAATACTTGTTGGACGAAAGCATGTGTTCAACGTATAATTAAAAAGTTCTTTCTGAATCATATGAGCAAAGCCATGAACAAAGATATCTCCATTCAGAGGGTATCCATTGCCACATACTGTCGTTAGTTTTTTCTTTTAACCCTTTTTCTTTTCTTCCTTATTTCCACTTATTATTTCTTGGTTGGTTACGGGGGTCCACAGGAGTGGATTGCTTTGCTTCAAGAAATGGTATTGAGGCTTCCTGCTTTACCTGCCTTGAGTTCAATTAGGGATTTATGCAGTAAAGATGCAGAAGTGGACTTCTTCAACAACATACTACATTTGCAGGTTGGTTCTTTCTTAAGCTAATGAATTCCTTTACTTAATGGACACCTACTTCTTGAAGTTACGCTCCTGTACGCAATCTCTGCTTCTGTTATCTTTATCACACACATACTCGCATAAAAAAGTTCAAAGATAAAATAATTTTGAAAGATAAAAAATAATGCTTTGTTGCTTTTCGTGGATGTAGAAACACAGAAGAGCGAGGGCATTAGCACGCTTCAGGAATGTCATTGCTTCATCAGGCTTCTCACAGGTATATAATTTTCTATTTTTTTTTTCCTTTGAATTTTTTGAAATGTTCTGAAATGTTGTTGTCACTCGCAGATCATCTTGAAGAAAATATTCATTCCACTTTTCTTTAAAATGTTACTAGTCGCAGAAGATGAGAATATAAGAAATGCATGTGTGGAGTCACTGGCTACAATTTCTGGTCAAATGCAGTGGGAATTATACAGTGCTTTTTTAAACAGATGCTTTCGAGAAATGATCTTTCACTCTGACAAACAGAAGGTTTTCCTACGGCTCATATGCTCTGTTCTCGATCGATTTCATTTTAAAGAGACTAGTTTTAGCCAAGAATTAGGTGAAAACTGCTCTCATGCTGCAAATTCTGGTGCATTTGGAGGTAATAAGTCTGGTTTCCTGGACATCCAAATCGAACTTCAAAAGAAAGTACTTCCTAAGATACAGAAGCTGCTGAATGCTGATTCTGAAAGGGTTAATGTCATGGTCAATTTAGCTGCGCTGAAATTGCTCAAGTTACTACCAGTCGACGTGATGGAGTCACAACTTCCAAGCATCATCCAACGTATTTGTAACTTCCTTAAAAATCGAATGGAGGGCATCCGTGAGGACGCGAGATCTGCTTTGGCTGCCTGCGTCAAGGAGCTTGGCCTGGAATACTTGCAGTTTATAGTAAAAACATTGAGAGCAACACTGAAGCGTGGATATGAGCTACATGTATTGGGATATACTGTCAACTTTATACTGTCAAAAGCTCTTGCTAAACCTGTTAGTGGTAAGCTGGACTACTGTTTGGGAGAGCTCCTTTCAGTAGCTGAAAATGATATTTTTGGAAATGTTGCTGAGGAGAAAGAGGTTGAAAAGATTGCCTCTAAAATGAAAGAAACAAGGACAAAGGAGTATTATTTTGAAATGCTGAAGCGCATTGCTCAGAACATTACTTTTAAATCACATGCCTTGAAGCTTCTATCACCCATAAAAGCTCACCTGCATAGACATCTTACACCAACACTGAAAGAAAAGCTTGATAAGATGTTGCGCCGTATAGCTGAAGGTATTCAAGACAACCCCTCTGCTAATCAGAATGATCTCTTTGTCTTTGTTTATGGTCTGATTGAAAATGGGTTCTCAGAAGAAACTTTGCAACATGAAGATTCACTTTCTGCAGAAATGAGAAATTCATCAGTCAGTGTTGGTGGCAATCTACCACAAAGTTATCATATTATTATGGTCTTTGCTCTTAGGATACTGCAGACTCGTTTGTCTAAAATCAGATTAGATAAGAAGGATGCACAATTATTATCAATGTTAGATCCTTTTGTTAAGCTGCTAGGGCGATGCCTGAATTCTAAGTATGAAGATGTACTCTCCGAGGCTCTCAAATGCCTTCCTCCATTGCTAAGGCTTCCTTTACCATCCTTGGTGATGCAGGCTAATGGTATCAAGACCTTACTATTAGATATAGTCCAAAAAGCAGGAAATACTGGAAGTCCTCTTATTCAGGCATGTCTTAAATTGCTCACAGTGCTCCTTAAAAGCACTTGCTCAACACTTTCCAGTGATGAGCTTCACATGCTCATTCAGTTTCCTCTCTTCATTGATCTAGAGAGGAATCCTTCCTTTCTTGCTCTTTCACTTCTAAAGGCAATTGTTGGTCGTAAGCTGATTGTTCATGAGATCTATGATCTTGTTACTCAAGTGGCATATTTGATGGTTAGGAGTACATCTGAGCCTATTCGTAAAAAATCTAGCCAAATCTTGCTTCAATTTTTGTTAGACTATCAGCTATCTCAGAAACGTATGCAACAACACCTTGAGTTCTTGCTTGAAAATTTGGGGTAAGGATATTGGGCCATAAGTTTGTGTTTTGTATGTTTTGGAAATGTATCTCTTATATCAGTTTTGAAATTTTCAGCTATGAGCATCCGACTGGAAGAGAGGCTGTTCTTGAGATGTTGCATGCTATTATTGTCAAGTTCCCAAGGAACGTTGTGAATGGGCAAGCCCAGACATTTTTCCCTTATTTGGTGCTTCGTTTAGCTAATGAACAAGATGACAAAGTCAGGTCAATGGTTGGTTCGACTCTTAAGCTTTTAATTGGACATACCAGCCAGGAAATACGTCTATCAATGTTGGAACATATTGTTTCATGTTACAAAGATGAAAACAAAAACTTATGGAGTACTGCTGCCCAGGTAAAATAATGATCTTGGTATTAATGAGTTTCTATGTTAGCATTATATTATAATTTTATACTTAACCTCTTGTAACCAATTAAAGAATGTAGGAATTTTCTTATTGTTCTCTCGAGTCACAAACTTGTGAATTTCGTTAAGCTGCAATTTATGATATTGTGTACTTTGATAAGATATATCCGAACATGCATGGATATTTATGGGCCAATTTTAGTATACATTATGAATTGGTTGAATCATGGTTCAAACCTAGTTTAACTTTTTGGCTTTATTTAGAGTTTCATTGTATTTGGTGCAACATTAGAAGAGGTGTCTACTTCTGATGATCTATGATTCTTGGTGAAATGCATACTTGATTCATTAAACTAGGTCCTCTTTATTCATCAAACCTGAGTTTGTCGTCATAGAATTTCTACCTAATTTCTCTACCTAGATGTTAGGTTTTGAAGAAAAGCATTTTTACCTTGTGGAGACTCTGGTCCCCAATGGGTGACAAAGAAAGGAGCTCTAAACTCTGACTGAGACAGAGGTGTTGGGTTCAATTCTTGATGGCTACATTATATTCCCTTGTTGTTTGCAGGCTATGGGGTTGGAGCACCCGATTAGCCCTCGTAGGATTAGTCAAACCGAAGATTTGGATGCCCATGGTTCATAAAAAAAACCTAGTTAACACTTTGTAAAGAAATATTCTATTGCTTGCTGTAATACGTTTTCATACCAATTTCTAAATATCTGCACTCGAATAAAACCTGTTCTTATTGACCTGCATTTAGTCAAATTCCTGTCTAGCATCGTTTTGTTATGTGAAATGTGCTAGTTTCTGTAGCATATGGTTTTGGTTTGAACGGTGTTTAGTCAACAGAACACAGTTGATTATATTGATTTTGTACACTAATTCTGGAGTTGCAGTAGTCACTATGAACATTGACACGTTGCTAACTCTTAAGGCATCTATGTTTGTATGCTTCTTTCTGGGTACCTAGTAATTATTGACACGAAATGACGTTCTTAGATAGTTGTCAATGTGAAAAGGCTCATATTTATCTTACTTTACAAACGCGAATAGTTTTGTCTTTGAAGCTTTTCCGAGAACCTTTCTTTGATTTCATGTACCATCGCCCATGAAGAGAAATTTTCATTTGAATCACCTGAAAAAAATGTAGTCTTTCTGACTTGCTTTAACTTACGGTTCTACCATGACTTCTGCAGGTTTCAGGATTATTTGTAGAAGTACTAAAGAGAGGATTTGAGAGACATATAAATAGTGTCTTGCCAGTGGTGAAGAAAATTCTCAAGTCTTCCCTTGATGCCGTTGCTAACAGGCAGCGTGATGATTCTGAAGTAGCTGCTTTTCCTCTTTGGAAAGAAGCTTACTACTCACTTGTTATGTTGGAGAAAATGCTAGTTCAGTTTCCTGAATTGTATCTGGAAAGAGATCTGGAGGTATGTCTGTTAATGATATTGACAGGAATGTAAAGCTTCTAAAGTTACTGGAGTTTGTGCATTCTTTTTGCTAATAGTGTTGAATCATCTCTTAGTTGTGTTATCAATAGTCATGTTTAATCCTTTAAGTGAGTAGCTCATAGTCTTAGTTTTAGTAGATTTTGGATTTTCTGTCACCCTGATTTTGTGATGTTGATGTGGCCAAGCATTTGATAACTGTTTGGTTCTAACACAGCCAATATTAGAGTCCCTTTGGGCGGCACTTTCTTCTTTAGACTAAATGGTCCTCTTTCTATCTGTACAGACACTCTTAACGCATTGTACTCTCTAAGGTCGATTGTCAATAGTGTGTATTAGAGAGTTGAATCAGTTTTGGAATAAATTCTTCTCTGAGTAAGGTAGATTCATATCTAAGTAAGGTCATAAAACTAATCACTTTGTATTCTAGTATGTTCTTATAGTTGTAGTATGAACACCCTCCAAAGATATAAGTAGGAGCGAGACGAGTTCTGAAGGTGTGCAGTGTTTTGTGAAGCTTTCTAGCTAGAGAATTAGGAGAGGGGCAGACGTCTAGAAAATATAGATCTTGTATTCAGTTTCTGTTCTGTAATACAAAGAAAGTCCTCATTTCTCTCTCAAATCTGTTCTTATTTGTTTTGAAGTACAACTTCCAAATGTTGGTCTCATCTGAATTCATTGGCCAATTTTTCAGGAGGTATGGGAAGCTATTTGTGAGTTCCTGTTGCATCCACATTCATGGTTGCGTAGCATATCAAGCCGCCTTCTGTCTCGGTATTTTTCTGCAGCATCAGAGGCGTGCAGAGAAAATGGTGGAAGTGTTAATTTAGAAAATCCGCTCCTTATGAAGCCTAGTAGACTTTTCAGAATTGCTGTCTCCTTCTGTTGCCAACTTAAGGCACAACTAAATGATGATGCAGCTTGCATCTTTATCTCACAGAACCTCGGGTTTGCAATATGTGGGATGCATTCATTTGCTGAACGTGGTCAAAATTGTGATCAAGAATTCTGGTTAAAAGAGCAGGGGCATTTTGTCAAGTCTTTTCAATTACTTGGTTCGAGGAAGGATGTAAGCATGTTAGCATTACTCACTTCTTTCGAGAAGGTTGAACATGGTCAAAATTGTGATCAAGATCTTCATTCGATTCTTGTCTCGCCTTTGCTAAAGAAAATGGGAAAGGTGGCACTTCAAATGGAGGATATTCAGGTTGGTAACAGTCATTTGATAATTCTGGTTCTTGAGCACTTACTGAACCCATGAATGTCATCTACTTTTATGCTTTAAAGGAGGGACATTAATATCGTGATCCATTATTTGAACTTGAACATAAAAAAAGGAAAAGCGCTAATGGTTCATTTTTATTACTCTTATTATTTATTCTTTTGTTGCGAAAATTTTTTTTTTCTGTCCGCAGCATTTCATTGTTCAACAACAACAACAAAGCCTTAAGAGTCACCCAATTTAATTTTTGTTGTCTACAGGATCTAATTATTCCATTCAGCTCGATACAATCCAGTTCTTGATGTGCTTTGATAAGCTTTTTGATATCTTTTATAATTATATTCAATATATCCAAAGTCTTAGGTCTGCCCCATTCCTGGGAGTTCTACTCATTTCTTATGGGTTACAAGTTGTTTTGATCACTTTTGACTTGTTGAGTCCGAGTTAAGTTCCTTTTTTGTTTTTTTTTTTTGTTTTTTTGTTTTGTTTTTGTGGTTGTTGTTGTTGTTCTTTTTATTTATTTATTTATTTTTTTGCTATCACAGATTATGTTACTTTTTTATATGCAAGGGTTATGTGCATAGATTGAAATTGTAATATGTTTACTTAGGTAGTTGTTAATAATTGTTTTTATTGACTTTGTGCTGCTTATTTACCACATTGGTGTGGCCTCTCGACCAGGTCTTTGTTTGTCAACATTGGCTCCATCAAGGTCGGGCCTTTCTATGAAAAAAAACTCTTCTTTCAAAAGTATTTGATGATATTTCATTTAATGCATGCAGATGAAGACCGTCTTCAACTGTCTTCAAATGATCTCTTCTCAGATTGGTGCAGAGGGTTGCCAACGCTATGCGATAGACATCTTGCTACCCTTGTATAAAGTGTGTGAAGGATTTTCTGGGAAAATCATTTCTGGTAAGTTAAGATGGTGGATATTTTCTACTTAATCTTTAATGAAGATTTCCTTTTATTTATCTGTGGTAAAGCTTGCAATTTTCGTGAAGATAGAATAACAAAATCCGGGGATTCTTAGAGAAGAGCAGTTGCACTTGTTTGGACTAAAGACGCTGCACAAATGCCCCCAATTAAAAAACTAGACACAATAAAAATTGTAGAAATTCAATGGTGCGAGGGTATTAGACCTAAGATAACTTGGGATTCATTATTTTGGAATGATTTGAAGGATTTTGAATGCACGCCAACAAGTGCATCAAAACAAGCAAAGTGGAAAAGTTTGATCGATGTAGCCGATCTCAACTAATATGAGATTGAGTCTTTGTTATCGTTGTGGTGTTGTTTTTTCCATTTCGGTGTTGTTTTTCCATTTCGGTGTTGTTTTTCTTCCATATAATAGTCTTACATTACTTTTATTTCTAATATAGTCCAACTGTTGAATCGTTGGTCTTTGCCTTACTGGGCGTGTCAAACCATTGGGGAATCTGGATCAAGTCTCGTCGTGTTGCAGTTTTCTTCTCGACTCCGATTAGTGATCTAACTTCAGTCTCAACTTTTCTGATGCCATCGTTTATTCTTGGAGTATTCTAAATTAGGTTCAACCTTTTGATTAGGTAGAAACTCCCGTCTGAATTAAAAGCAGTTTTGATTTCTTATTCTGAAATGGAATGCTGTGCATATCTTTGTATTCCCTGCATGATACTACTAAGGGGTGGTTTGTATTATGTATCTATGGAAGCCCACTTAGGCGCCGCGAAATCAATCTTCTGATCTCAGAATCAACTTTTGTTTTAATCAGCTCCTTTTATTCATAAATTTGCAATTGATTTGTGTGTGTCATCTTTGCACAGGGGCCATGCTAATCTTCTCAGTATCGTTCCAATTTTATCGGATGTATAAATTTGCAATCATCACTGATTCATTTTATCAATATCTTAGATGTGCTTGACGCGTAATTACTTAGCATTACTGTCATACGTCGAAGAACAATTTTCTTCTAACATGCAAAAATCTCTTCTTTACAAATGTTTCAGACGACGTTATGCAGCTAGCGGTGCAGGTGCGCGATGTCATAAAACGAATATTGGGCACTGAGAATTTTGTTAAAACCTACAATGAGATCAGGAAGACTATGAAGGCAAAGAGGGACAAGAAGAAGCAAGAAGAGAAGATAATGGCCGTCGTTGATCCAATGCGAAATGCAAAGAGGAAGCGAAGGATCGCAGACAAGCATAAAGCTAACAAGAAGCGGAAGATGATGTCGATGAAGCTGAGCAGACAGATGATAGGCAATAGAAACTACAGAAATTTATAGCATAATGAGTGTACATGTACAGGCCATTGGTATAGTTGGGTTCACTAATTTTTTAGGCTTCACTTGCCTCAGCTGTGTTCACTTGTACTATTAAATTTTGTTTAATATAGTTTTATTTGATTATTAATGATAGTTGCAAATGCTATTTATCAATTTGTTGCCTCAAAACTCATTTTCTTGAATATTGCTCTACTACTATCTGCATTGTTTGGTTTTACACTGCATAGCAACTGATGGGCTTGCAACCTATATTATAGAAAAGTATATGCCTTGCTCATAATAATCCATTTTTAAATTCGGATAAGATTAGCTTGTATTTGGATTGTTCGATTGTTTTGATTTGTCGCAATTTATTTTGAAAATCAATTATACATGCATAATAATATAATCACATTTAATATGATTTTAAACGATACAATGTATATAATGTATAAAAGTAAATCAAAATCTAACTCATCCTTAAATAATAGATATTTTCGATATACACATTTCTATGTCTATTAGAGTAATATATCTTTATATATTTTAACATCTTATGGTACGCTCTCATGAAAAAATCTCACGTAGCTGCTAAAAGGACTTCGGTTTGGTTTTTGCTAAACGTACCCTTTTTTATTTTATTTTTACTTCGTCGTACTCTACTTTTTACTTAAGTGTACCTCACTTTTTTTTTTCAAAATTTTAAAATTCCCTTGCTATACCTCAGTACCATCACCCTTACTCCAACACTCATTTTGAAGATGTTTTGGACACAAAGAGCCGACGCCTCAGAGGTGTCGGATATACATGACCTATAACTCTTTAGAGGTGTTGAACCGTGTATCTGACACTTCTAAAGAAGTCTCGGTTGGATTCTTTCGTCACCCACTGAAACTTTGTTATTTTTGCAGTTTCGGTCGAAGTTGACCGATACGTCTTTAGAGGTGTTGGTCATGTGTCCAGAGGTGTCGGCTCTGTGTGTTCGACACCCATGAGACTACAAGAACGAATACAAAATTTCAAAACTTCAAAAAATCACATGAAAATGACCAAAAAATTTGTGGGTTTTGCTCAGAATCATTTAATATCTTCGATTCCATCGAAACTTTGCACTTAAATGTAAGATTCAACTTTCAAATCGAAGCCCTAAACTCAACAACAATCTTCCAAAATACCAACTCAAAAAAGTTAAAAAAAAAACCCAATAAAACTTCGAAATTGATACTAAAATAAATGAGGAATGCACCAACGACTTCCAATCGATGTAGTTCTGCTTGGATTTCGTGGGATTCGGATCCTTTTATATAAATGGGTAGGTGGGGTACGTTTAGTAAAAACCGGGGTTGGTTTAGCCGCTACCAAATCTTATTGAATATTCATTGGCTAATTATCTTTTATAAAAGGATAATGAGAACTCCACTTAAAACTTGGGTAAGGTGAATTGAAATTCCTGTCAAATATTATTTTGAATATCATTAAATAAATTTTATCATGATTCATGACGTATCAAATAGATTTATTTTTGAATCTAGCTATTACATCCTTTGATTCAAGAAAAGAAAAGAAAGAAAGAAAAAAAAGCATATATATCACATAATGGAAAGGATCAGGATATATACACACATACACGTACGCCTCATCAATATAATCAAATTAATTAAGTACATATTTATAAAAAAAATAAAAACGACTACAAAAGGAAGAACATTTTTCTTATATAATGCATAACAATATATGGCTTCAGACTAGCAACAAATTAAATATAATAACTGACGTATCAAAGAAATTAAAAGAACATAAACATGCATAACGTGAAACTCTCTAATAAGTGACTCTAACATGAGTCGAATGAGAGTCCTCCCCCAATCTTGCCTTCAAGTGATAGATGCCGACATCCATATATCTCACTAGAGATGCGTACTTTGGCCGATCTATCTTAGAGTTTCAAAGTTAAATCCACATCGTCGTGACATGCATTCTTAATGTAAATCATGGAACCATCTCCCTCAATCTTTCGTTCTAATTGATCCAAATAGGGTTTGGTACAATCCACGCTACGCGTTCCACGGTTAAGCGACGACCGCGACGATGATGATGATGCGACCATATTCGGAGTTGAAAGTGTAAGCTTTGTTTGATCTCTAGATCGCGCCAAGTACTCTATGTGCTCCTTCATCAAGACCTCTCTCTCCTTTCTATGCTTATTGTGGTGGCCTCCAAAAGCTTGCAATGACTCGAAAACTTTGTCACAGTAACAACACTTCAACAACCTCGTCTTCTCTAATGCTGACCTTTTCGACTCCTCGACCTCCCTCGACCTCATCAATTGATATTGTTGTTGTTGTTGTTGTTGTTGTTGTTGGTGTTGATTATAATCTTCTAAGGCGGCTTTGTCATTATAATACCTCCTGAGATTACCATAGTTTCTCATGATCATGAACTTCTCTTGATTGAACATATCAACTAATAAGCTTAATTTGTAATCAATATATAAAAAATGAAGTGCACAATGAAACGTTGTGTTTGCATGTAGAAGATGATAGCTAGAGAAGTGCATGGCATTTTATAGTACAAGTGAACATAATATTAGGAAATAGAATATTAAAAAATTAATAAGGGACTAATTAAAACGTAATATAGTTATGTGATTATGAATTCATGATTTGTTTGATTCACACAAATTTAATGATATGTGTTCTTTGTCATATGTTATGCCCTGTCTTGTGAATCTTAAATTGTTTCTTTCTTTAGTTGCACATATAAGGTTAGCAAAGAAGGAGATTCATTGAACTTAAATTGAATGTAAATAAGAGCTCATAATGAATCTAAATAGATAATCATATATTGTTTCCTTTTCCACTGCTTATATATACATATATTTTTTTAATAACTTAATTAATGTAGTGAATAAACATGATTTGTCTCTTTAATAATTGTTCACAGATGGGTACAAAAATGAATCTTCGAACTATAGGTCTTGAGATACTAGAATTAAATAAGGATACGTTGGAGGGATGCATTTATACTAATTAAAATCAATTTAAATATTTATTCTTCCAAAAGATAATAAATATTCATTCAATGGTTTGAAATAATTTTAGTAAAGTAGACTTGAGACATTATTTTCTAATGTCTCAAATGATAAAAACCAATGAATGTAGTAGTGAGTATATCTTAAAATTAAAAATATATTTTTAAATTAATGTCGGCATGATACCAACTAATTAAATAACACAATCTTTTCTTGAAATTAAAAAAAAAAAAACAAAATCTTAAATTTTTTTTCTTGAAATTAAACTGTGTGAAATATATATATACATTATTGCAGTAATATTGAAGCCTTTGATGACATGTCATGTGGTAAAAAGTATAAGCATAGTGATTCAATTTTATAATTTGTAACTCTTTCGTCACTAAAGTTCCGATTATGATTATTCAACTTTACAAATTGTACAAATTAATTAAAGTTACCGAATTAACTTTTCAAATTAATTGTAACATGAAAGTCACTCAAATGGCTTTCCGATTGAAAATTGAACGTACGCCCACTTGCATTGCACCCTAAGCTTCAACGTCAAAACCCTAAGATTTAAATCCACCATAAACAAGAAGAGAAGATTTCACTCATGTGCGTACATGAAAGAAAATATAGGTAACAATATCCCCACATTTTTATAGAGCACAACTCACATAAAATGCATGTAAATTGACTTGCTCTTACAAAATATTGGGTATCTATAGCGTAGCCCTTCTTATATATACTTAGTCATGTCAGTTGACCAATTCTCTCACATATAGTAGCTTGATTCCAACCAAATATGTATTTTTGGTGTGGAATATGGATGACCATGCATGTACACCAACATATTGTGTAGTCATGTAACTTGTATTTCTCACTTAATAGTACCTCCACTTATCTATATGTATTGTCATAACAGGAGTATGTTATTGACTATGAAAAGACGTTTGCTCATGTAGCTCGATTAACCTCTGTTTAGAGTTTACCAGTTGTTGTTGCTATCAAACAATGGTTTCTCTTTCAGATGGATGTTAAGAAAGCTTTTCTCAATGGATATCTTGAGAAAAAGTCTATATGCACCCTCCTCCTGGATATGCACTCTCCAAATCAAGTTTGTTTTTACGACGAGCTTTGTATAAACTTAAACAAGCTCATCGTGCTTGGTTTGCAAAGCTCAGTACCACCATTACCAAATTTGGCTTTACATCAAGTCCTCATGACTCCGCCTTGTTTACTCGCAACACTGATCGAGACATTGTTCTTCTTCTACTCTATGTTGATGATACGATTATCACTAGGGATGATTCCACTAGGATTCCTGAGCTACATGACTATCTTTGACAACACTTTGAGATGAAAGATTTAGGTTTCTCGAGTTATTTTATAGGACTTGAAGTCACATCTATTTCAAATGGATATTATTTATCAGAAGCAAAATGTGCATATGATTTGATCTTTCGTTCTTTGATTATCGATGATGCTATTGCATTTACTCTTTTAGATGTGAATGTTAAATTGACTCCCTCTAACAACATTCTGCTTTTGGACCCAACTCTCTATCGGTAACTTATTTGGAGTTTGGTTTATCTTATAGTTAGTCGACCAGATATTACATATGCTATTCATATTGTGAGTCAATTCATGGCTACTCCTCGTACTGCTCACTTCATTGTTGTTCTTCGAATTATCCGATATGTGAATGACAATTTATTTCATGGTTTAAATTTCTTATGCCTCTTCTCTGGTTTAGTCTGGTTATTCAGATGTCGATGGGGTTGGTGATCCGATAGATCGTCGATCCACTACGAGTTACTATTTTTTCTTGGGTATTTACCTCAATCACGGTGAGAAATAAACAATCACTTCCCGTTCCAAAGTGCAAAATCTGAATACTGGACACTGGCTGAAGCTACTTCTGAACTCATTTGGCTTCGTTGGTTACTCGAGGATATGGGAGTCATTCATTCATTTGCTACTCTCTTATATCGTGACAACCATAATGCAATTCAAATTGCTCATAATGACGTGTTTCATGAGCGCACCAAAACACATATAGAATGATTATCACTTTGTTTGTCAACATCTCATTCGTGGCACACTTTGGCTCATCACAATTTTTTCTATTGATAAGACGACATACATCTTCACGAAAGCTCATCTTCCAAGCCGATTTCAGGACTTGATTGACAAACTCAAGTTGTTATCCACAAATCAATCTTAAGTTTGAGGGAGGGTGTTACGATTGGATTGATTCGATTATCATCACGATCATAACGATCGAGTTGGTTATCATCACGATCACCATGATTAGTATCCACAATGTGGTTATGATTTGATCTTATCCTTTTTATGTATCTATGTACCTATAAATAGATGTATAGTTGTACTCAAAATTACATCGAATAAAGACTCTCATTCTCGATAAAACTATTAATGTCAACGGTTTAAAACTCACGCCTTTAATATTTATCCATTAGTCATTACTTGATGCAGCAACAAATCTACCAATTGCTCGCTACAAAAAAAAAAATAGATTTTTCTACCAATTCGTTGATTCCACGAATACCGAATTGAAGAAACAAGTTTTTAACTTGTGATCGAATACACAAAGTTCAAGAAACTCAAGCAGACAAATAGATATTCTCTCTCAACATCCAATTTTATTCATTAAATAATCAACCCTTTTTTTAACAACCGGTCAAGCCTTTATATATATTAGGCCTAATTAAGTTAACACATTATTTGACTCCAAGTAGAATTCCTATTTTAATTATGACTTTTAACTTAACTAAAACTCTATGTAATTTATCTCTAATAAATGAGAAATCTTAATCTAACACAACTCTAACAATCTTATCTAATAAATAAGAAATCCTAAACTAACACACTCTTATTTGCATCAATACCCAAAGTATTATTTTAACAAGCTACATGTTGAATTCGTAAAGCCTACATTAATAAATCCTCGAACCCAGAGGATCCATAGTGAGTCCTGATTATTTATTAAGAGTTCATGACCGACCTAAACTACTAATTATTAAGTTATTCATTAAACATTTGTTATCTAACTGACGCGCGTCAAACGAATCAATAAAGTAAAGTTTTTTAAACCAACTATTTTGTAGAATAGTGGCAAATGGTCGATCTCACAAAGATTGGTAATCTTTCTTATGTTAAAAACAACAAAAAAGGAAAATTGGGGGTTTTAAAATAAATTTTAATTTAACTAACTAATCTAACTAAACTAAATAAATAAAATAACTAAACTAATTTTAAAAATAATTAATAAATACCTAAGTAACACCTAAGTCTACAGTTCCACAAATAAGGATCAAGATTCAATGGCAATCATGGTCTTCAATCTTTCCCAAAAAGTCATAAATTTATATTCTCCTAGATTAGCGGCAATCATGGTCTTCAATCTTTCCCAAAAAGTCATTAATTTATATTCTCCTAGATTAGCTATAGAAAATCGACATCCGCTAGAAATTCCTCGTTCCCCTAATTTCGATAGTCAGGACGTCCGCCATTAACTACTTCCCTAATTAATGTATAACCCTAGACATCCGTCAATCGGGTTTAACACATTAACCGCAGGTAATATGGGTATGTGGGAACACTAAAATAATCGGATCGCATCCGCTTCCGATTTAACCTAGATTCAATTGTTGCACACTCAAGAATTGAAAGGGTTTGATGGCAAATGGGTGAGTGTTTGTTACTTTATTGGTCCAAAAGCACAATTACACGAATACTAATAGTCCAAAATAACTGTAGATTGTCCACCTAAAAGCATGCATCACCGTATACATACCCTATATCTAAACCATATACTTTAAAATCAACAACAATGAAAAAGAGAATTTAAACTAAATTAAATAATAAAATAAAAGATCTCATATAATATGCCTGAATCTATGATCCCGACTTGTTTTCCCTTCGACCTAGGCAATGAGTTGATTAGCTGAACATCGTCGTCGAAGAAAGTCGATACTAAAATAATAATAGTTGGTGATCAAAATAATAAAAAACTCCACCTATGTTGTAATATATCTTGAAAAATGGAGGAGGGTTGCGATAGGTTGACGACAAAGCATAAAACTTTTGTCACTTTTCATGAAATGGATCAAACATATATAAACGTTGGGGCGTTCCCACCTAGCGACGCGCTGCATCGGAGCCGGGTGTAGTGAGAAATGAGCAAGGGTGTGTTTCACATCGCAGACACTGGGTGTGAAGAAAAATGAGCAAGGGTTCCCACACATAGGATGTGTGTGGGTAAAGAAGCTAGTCCCTTCACATCGTCGCCCGGATGTGAAGAAAAATGAAAGAGGTTCCCACACAAAGGACGGGTGTGGGTAAAGAAGCTAGTTCAAAACAAAAACAAAAACAAAAACAAAATCATAGATACGAACACTAGATCTTTTAGACAAAATAGAAATAGAAAAGAAAAACAAATACAAAGGGGAGAAAAATTCGTTGAGGAACATGGAACATAGGAACACTTACGGGAAGTCAATAGAACTAGTAGATACCATGATTAGAAGGAGAGTCAATATTGGTTGCCTCCAAGAGACAAAATGGTTACGAGAAAAGAGTAGAGAAATAGGAAACACAGGGCTTAAATTGTGGTACACTGGTATAGATAGAAAATGCAATGGAGTAGGAATTGTGGTGGATAATGATTATAAGGATAAGGTCGTAGAGGTTAAAAGAATGGGGGATAGATTGATTCTAGTTAAATTAATAATTGGAGACGAAAAATTGAACATACTTAGCGCATATGCACCATAAGTAGGATTAAGCGAGAGCATCAAACGCAAGTTTTGGGATGATATAGATGGATTTATGCAGAGTATACCATTAGATGAAAATGTTTTTATTGGAGGAGATTTAAATGGGCATGTCGGGGTAGGTAACGATGGGTTTGAAAGAGTCCATGGAGGTTTTGGTTACGGTAATAGAAATGAAGAAGGAGAATCAATTTTAGAATTTGCTTCAGCATATGATCTTGTCTTAGTAAATACTAGTTTTAGGAAGAGGGAGTCGCATATAATTACTTTTAGTAGTGGTCAAAACAAGAGTCAAATAGATTTTCTTTTAACAGGAAAAATAGATAGAAAACTATGTAGACACTGCAAAGTAATACCTGGTGAAGCACTTACTACCCAACATAAGTTAGTAGTACTTGATATTAAGCTAACACAACGGAATAAAATGAATAAAAGAGTTAGTGACCCTAGAATAAAGTGGTGGAACCTAAAACATAGTAAACAAGTAGAGTTTGGAGAAAAACTACTAAAGGAAAGTGTTTGGAATCTTGACTTAGATGCTAATACAATGTGGCTAGAAATGAGTAGTTGCATAAGGATGGTGTGATCAAACATATTAGGTATATCTAAGGGCTTGGGACCTCCAAAGAAGGAAACATGGTGGTGGAGCGAGGATGTCCAACGAGCAATTAAGACTAAAAGAGAGATGTGTAGGAAAATACCTAAATGTCAAGATGAAGATGTGTACAATCAATATAGAGAAGCTAGAAAACAAGCTAAAAAAGTAGTTAGTCAAGCTAAAACAAATTTCATGGAAGATCTATATACAAGGTTAGGTTATAGAGATGGCGAAAAATATATATATAGGCTAGCCAAATTAAGAGATAAAAAGAAACAAGACCTAAGTCATGTAAGATGCATTAAGGACGAAAATCAAAATGTTTTAACGCGCGAGGAGGATATTAAGGAGAGATGGAGAACTTACTTCGATAGTTTATTTAATGATGGTCAAGTTGATACTATAATAGATGAAAACCCACACCAAGAAAGAAATGTAAACTATACACGCAATATTAGAATTGTAGAAGTTAAAGAGGCATTGAAAAGAATGAAAATAGGGAAAGCATATGACCCAGATGAAATAGCCATAGAGGTTTGGAAATGCTTAGGAGAAATCGGATTGACTTGGTTAACAAAACTTTTCAATAAAATCTTAAAATCAAAACGGATGCCAATGGATTGGAGAAGAAGCACGCTTGTGCCAATCTTCAAAAACAAAGGAGACATTCAAAGTTGCTCAAACTACCGGGGAATTAAACTTATGAGTCACACTATGAAACCGTGGGAGAGAATAATTGACAATAGGCTAAGGAGAGAAACAACAATATCAGAGAACCAATTTGGTTTCATGCCTGGGAGGTCAACTATGGAGGCGATTTTCCTTGTAAGACGATTGTTAGAAAAATATAGAGAAAAGAAAAAGATCTTCATATGGTATTCGTAGATTTAGAAAAAGCATATGATAGGGTCCCTAGAGATGTTCTTTGGTTGGTTCTAGAAAGAAAAAGAGTGCATGCTAGATAAATAGACACTATTAAGGATATGTATGATTGAGTAGTAACGAGTATAAAGACATTTGGAGGAGCTATAAAAGAATTTCCCATTACGATATGACTACATCAAGGATCGGCTTTAAGCCCATATCTATTTACTTTGGTTATGGATGAACTAACTAGACATATTCAAGAGGATATACCATGGTGTATGTTATTTGCAGATGATATTGTCTTAGTGGATGAAACCAAAGATGGAGTGAATAGGAAATTAGAACTCTGGAGGAATACATTAGAATCTAAAGGCTTTAAGTTGAGTAGGACGAAAACTAAATACATGCACTGTGAGTTTGAAAACACTAGACATCGAGATGACAGAGTGGTAAAATTAGGGGAAGTAGAAGTTTCTAAGGTAAACCACTTTAGATACCTAGGATCAATCATACAAAATGATGGTAACATTGAAAATGATGTCACACATAGAATTCAAGCTAGATGGAAGAAATGGCGGAGTGCAACAGGGGTGATTTGTGATCGACATGTTCCTACTAAGTTAAAAGGAAAATTTTATAGGACCGCAATTAGGCCAGCTATGCTATATGGAAGTGAATGTTGGGCGGTAAAGCAACAACAATTACATAAAGTGAACGTAAGAGAAATGAGGATGCTTAGGTGGATGTGTGGTAAAACTCGTAAAGATAGAATAAGAAATATAGAAATTCAAAGCCCAATTAAGAGAGAAGGCTATGTTGTTTTTGTTGTTGGAACTAATTTTGGGGGTTGGGGTGGGCTCGTGCGCCGAGGAGCATCGTAGGGCTGTTTTTGGCTAAAAATAGGTGTCCGCCACGTGTCGAACAACATTGGTCGAGAGTGATGGGCAGCTGACGTGGCGCTTTCTGATTGGCTGAGACGGCATGTGATGAAGCGCTGCTGTGGCTTGGTGAGTGCGCGCCACGTGGCGCACAAGAGGCGGTGAAGAAACGGGTGAATCGGCCAAGATGTGTGAGCTTGTGCGGACGCGCATCCCGAGACAAATCGATGGAGGTTAAAATGAGGAGAAGAAGCGGTTTGTGATGTGTATTGTGTTGGTGACGCGTGGCAGCATGTGATTGGTGGAGCTGGTTCCTTGCTTGCAAGCTGGCGGGATTGAGCATGACGTGACGCTTGCTGATTGGAGGAGAGAAATAGGTGATGTGGTTGGGGAGCGTAGGAACGCTCCACGTGTCAGCTGCTGTGATAAGAACCGCTGACGTGGCAGCTGCTGTGATGAGAACCGCTGACGTGGCAGCCTGTAATTGGTTGAAATATCCTGTCTCCAATTCTACCCACCGCGCAACGCGTAACTCGAGGTAAACTGTTTGGCATCCGATCACTGCAAGTAAATACTCAATTTTGATTATTTTTCACTACGAATTCAACCGCGCACTCCGTTTCACCTAAAAATGATCAAAAAATATAATTAAATATATATTTTAGATACTTTGCATAGTTAAATATACTAAAATAAACTACTAAATATATATAAAAACCAACTTATCAATCACTTTGATCCCAATATGAGACTTAGGCCTTGTTTGGTTCATTTTTGCCAACTTATAATGTCGACAAAGTTAACTCATAATGAAAGATTATAATTTGATGTTTGGTTCAAATTTAAACTTGTGAGGAAGTTGCAAATTTTTAACTAATAAAAGATAGAAATTGACATAAAATATCTTTCAAATGAGAGAGATGAAAAGAAATTAATGAGGGGTAATTGTGTCTACAAACTTCTGAGAGATAACTCTCCTAAGAGGGTTGGGGGAGATATCTTTCACCATTGAGGGTGAGTTGGAATATAACTTTTATGAAAGTTTAGTAACTAAGTAAGATTAGTTCAAACTCCCTGCAAGTTCTCTCCAGAGAGTTAACTATATCCCTAATCAAACAAGGCCTTAGGCTAATAGTGATCGGTAAGCCAATCATATATTTTTTTGATAACAATACGTGATTATATAGGTGTTTGAACTGTCTCGATCCCTTTAGATTAAAGCCCAACTAATCACACAAAGGCTAAGAGGGCACGAAAAATGGTGCACCTACCATGAATTGAACCCATCACCGCGGTCTTACTCAAAGTGTTGGAGTCGTATTCGTGTGCAAATATCATGAATATGCTTTTGATGATTGCATCGAGATACGTGTGCATAAAGACAGCATCCAATCACTATCATTATGTAAATGTTTGGATAACATCCAGATTTCTATGTGTGAAGGCGTGTCCTTCCGCGTGCGTTGGCAATGGGAAGCTCAGCAGCAGCAGCAGCAGCAGCAGTAGGAGTGTCGAACAGCTTCATCTTCAGGGATGAGACGGGTCTCCACAACCCTCTCATTCATAGGCTCCATGCCTTCCCGACTCCTTTTTCTTCAGGATTCCTCCATCTTCTACCCTCCAAGTCTTCTCATTTTTCACCGGTCAGTACACTTCCTCTGCTTTCATCTGGTCATTCAATTGGACTTGTTTAATTGATTCTCATATCCTCACATTAAGCCAAGCACCTTATGTGTAGATATTATATACGTTAGGTGTTAGTAGTAGCAGGTGTTAGTAGTAGTAGTTGCAGTGCCAATTGACACAATTAAAGATTAGCGAACTGCGGTTGCGGTGGTTTGGACACCTATAAAGACGACCTACAAATGTTATCATTAAAAAATTCGATTCAATAGTAGAAACACATTGATTAGGAGAGATTTAAATGATTCGGAAAGACACCATCAATTGCACTAAATCTAAACGCAATGAAAGAGTTCGATCCGTTTTGCCGGCTCCAATTAATATGGGATTGAGGCTAATAGGCTATATAGTGGCAAATATTAGTTAGTACTAATCAAATCAAAATAATACTTGTTAATTAGCGAGTAATCAACATCATTGTAACTACACCTCTACATATATAGATACAATGATGAATGAAACATTAGTGCATAGAACAATTAAGCCCTTCTTCAAATATTCTCTCTTTCTCCTCTATTTCTCAATTTCCTAATCTCCTAAAATATCACAGTGCATCACTCTTCTTACTTTAGTTTGATTAATTAATTCTATAGGAGTTAGTCAGACACCCCAACCTCATAAATCAGGAGAAAAACAAGGTGAGTAGTGTAAACACCATAATTCGAATCCACGACTTGTGTCTCAGTCTGAGTTATGATGCTCATCTCGTTGCAATTGCACCACATCCCTTAGGTGCTAGAGATAGGAATATATTGAATTACACCTCATGTTGTATATGTAGCTGCGAGTCAATCAGATGTCCAAGTACTCCCATTACTAGTTGATTGCAGGCCACTAATCATGAAGATGAAGCCTCTTTAACGCGTTGCCAAATGAATAAAACTGTTTAGACTCTTTTCTTATCAAGCTTGAACTTGTCGCTGAAAAATGGAACAAACTCGATCAATTTCATGGTAACTAGGATTTGCTACTAACTTGGTACAAGGAGTTGTTTAATCATGACATATAACAATTAGTAGTCATGTCTGCACTGTACTTTACCGCCACGATATATTTTCTATGCTTAACCATTGTTCTTATAAATCTTATAAGTGGGAAGGACTTTGAAACATCTAAGCTTTCTATTGTGCTGTATACATGTGTTGGAACAAATAGCTTTGGACAAAAAACTCAAGATGAGAATGGGGAACCAAACAAAGAATCGAGGCACGTAATCACTCTCTTTTAGACAAGATTTCTCCCTACCTGTCAAAACCACGTATACACAATGAAATTAATCGAAACTTGCTTTCTGGATTCAATCAAGTCTCTAATGGTTGTTGGATGGTGTGTGTGTAACACAAATCCAACCAAGAACACTCTTTTAAGAACTTTTGAGAGAATGATATATGCTTTGACTCAAGAATACACTTTGATTAAAAAAACTTTTGTATTTCAATATGTTTCTCTATCTCAATGTGTTTTGTACGTACTAAAGTTCTTTAATTTATAGAAAACTATAGGATGTATTGTCTATCCACCAAAGGGTGAGTTTTGGTGCGAATTGGTGCGAAGAAATGGACAAAAAACGGATAAAAAAGGACAAAATTTTTAGATTGTTGTTTCGAGAACTCTTGAATCGTTAATTCACGATTGAGATAGTTTTGAATGAGAACGGATCTTTGTATTTTTGATATAATAAGAAAGCCAGTTGTACTCATTTCAAATATGAAAACTTAAGGTCTGTGCATTAAGGAGGAGAAGGTCAAATATACCAACCGAGACCTACGTTTTGTTAGAACCTGGCAAGAGCGAGGAGTTCGTTTCTGAGACGGAATTGAAGGCCAGGCTCAGCATTTGGCTCGAAAACTGGCCAGGAAAAGCGTTGCCACTGGACCTTGCTAGATTCAAGACCACTGAGGATGCGGTGTGTCACCTCGTGAAGTATGTTTGCGAGCTTGAGATCGATGGAGATGTGGGTTCTATTCAATGGTATGAAGTTCGTTTGGAATGAAAGGTAATCCTTTCAATCGAATCTCTTCTTTTGTGTATTTTCTAGTATGTTTTTGTATCAATATGTTCTAGGCCCTTGTTAAATTGCTTGTAAAAATTGGATAACATTGAAAGCAAAATAAGAATCCAGAAACTATTCCCATTAATTAGCTTTTGTTGACTTGTATTACATCTTACCAACATGAGCTGCTTTGAAGGACAGATTCTTTCAAACCTCTAGTGGATATCCAATTAACCGTTAAAAGCATGCATCATGGTTTAATGTATTATGTTGCATTTTACTTTTCTCATCATGTGGCATATGATTACTAATACAAAAACCATTTCCGAGGAAATAAATCATATGGAATATGATTATATGGTCTGATCAAGTTTGATATTTGAGTCAAATTTATTTGCAAACGTTTCCAGGTTATAAGGCTATATGACATGCATGATCGACCGTAGACAATTTTAATTCGAGTGTTAAATTAGATATATGACATAGATGAAAGACAATGTGACACGCTGAAAAGAACAATGTGATGACACATAGAATATAAGGCTTAATTTGTTAAAATATCATTACCTTTTACAATTTTTATTATTATCTTAACATTTTTAAATTTGTTATTATATCCTAACATTTTTAAATTGTTAGATTTGTTTTTTAAGTCAACTTTTAACTCCAAATTTGATGAGGAAGCACCAAAATAATAACTTTAAAAAGTCTCCTCATCACCTATAATTATTAAATTTATTATTTAAACACATTATTTAGGTGTCACTTCATCAAATTTGGAGTTAAACGTGACTCACATACAAATTTTAACGCAGATTCGGACCTCCGATCCTGCATTCATGGGGGCCGCGCCAGTGTAAACTCACTAAGAAATATGATTACAGATTTACGTAGAACTACTAACTAGTGATCCCTCACCAAGTTCTATTACACTAATCACTTTCCCTTACACTTTGCACTTGCACGAAATTCCAATTCATTTCTCGAGATCCCCTTGGTGTTTCGGCTAAATCCCCTTAGCTTAGTGTGTGTATAACTAAAGAGAATGTCTTCTCTTATCTCACTGTGAATGCAAAAAATTCTTCGGGAAGACATACCTTACGACGAGCAGTCGATTCAAATACTGATTGTAAGATTCAGAGGCTGAGAACCAAAGAAGTTTTTTTTGGTTAAGGTGTAATGGCAATTTCACGGAGATGTAGAACTAACATGGGAGCGAGAATCCTATATGAAGGAACATTTTCCATTTCTCTTCGAAACTACAGGTAACTTTACATTTACTTTAATTTCGAAGATGAAGTTGCTTTAAATTGGGGTGACTGTAACGACCTGTTACCTTAAGCTAATGATTATTACTAATTCAAATTCTACTTAACTTAAGTTAGGCTTGTGTTTAAGTCTGACGTACCTCAATTAGCTTGTGCTTGTTGCATGATGATTTGTATTTATTTGGGTTGTTTAATGAATTTGTATAGGTTTTAGTATAATGAAGGATTTATATACTAGCCTATAAATGAAAACACATAATGAATAATGAATTACCGGTACGCCAAGTGTGACGAGGAGGACGTGGAATGAATGTGCACGCCTGAAACTCGCAGGCATGTCTGATGAACTTCTTGGAGAGGAAATACATGATATATATATATATATATTTATATATAAGATAAATAAATATATAGTTCGTGTAACTTTAAGGAGTGCCATTTCAACATATTAACCACTTGATCATTTTTTAGATAGGGCTATGCGTATCTCGAGGAAAACTTACACTTATATCCTCATTTGATCAAATCAAGGGTAAGACGAGGGTTAAAGGTTTGATTACTGATCAAAGGAGGTTGTTCAAAGAGCTGAATCAGTGTAGATTGATGAGGGTAAATAGATCAAAAGTCGAGATCATCAATTTGGTATGTTTTGTTTTTGTATTAATTGAAGTTAAATTTGTTGGAGATGATGAAATCTTTGTGAATTATGTTGTTTGATCATTTGAAATGACTTGCTACATTATTAGATGTCCTCCTTGATGAATCTTGGGAGTGTTTGTACTACTTTGATATAATCATGGATGGAACAGTAGCCGCTGCCCTAGGTGGATCGTGCTCCATATATTAGAGAAGCGCGTTCCTTTCATCGAGTGCGATGAACACAGTTGTTGGAGTGCATTTCACCCACAGAAGGAGCGCGCTCCCACCCCAGAAAATAGCAAAAATGTTAAGTTTTGTTTAGGACTTCTTAAGGAGTTGGGGACTGACTTAGGGGTTCTAAATATATAGGGTATTGGACCTAAATTGATTACAAATGGTCTATGATAGATGTTGGATCCTCGGGAAAGCGTTAGTGATCGGGAAAGTTAGATGTTTGGATGAAAACCTAGACCGAGGTAAGTACGGATTCGCTTATTTATAGATGTTGCTTGGCTATCTTAATATATATAGTTAATGTAGTTATTGGACTGAAATGGGGTACTAAGTACACTATGATGATTCTCAATAAACGGAAAAGGTATGTTATGTGACTCACGAGAGTAACTCACGATTTTGAGAATAGCTTTATAGGAGATGAGCTCCATTCTCGGCCTACATATAACTCATGCTCAATTTGATAGGTTGTGTATTACATACTGACTAGAGGGTTATGGATAGAACCATTACGCATTAAGTGATTAACTAGACATCATATCGACCAATATGACGGTCTAGCTATCGCATTAATGGAATCAATAGGTAATCAACCCTAGTTTTATAAATAAAATGGGAATGATAGTGTAACACTCCTTAACAGTTTTCTATGCATCCGTAATTTATTAAATTATATCTTTCCATATTCTTGTTAGTTAACATTAATGCATATTGCTATTGCATAATGTTCTTGATTATTATATGGAATATTAATGGCTTTGTGAATCCTTACTGAGCAAGTTAGAGTGCTCACCCAAATTTAGTATTTCAGGTTCGGAACCCAGCGCTTCAACGAAGGGCAAGGAGAAGATTTAGGTGTCTTGTATTCTTCTCTGCGATGTAATGGGCTTTCTTGCATCTATATACATGGTTTAATATATTTTTATGTATATAAATAGGGATTGGGAGGTTTATAATCAAGGTTTTGAGGTTTAATAAACTATGTATTACCGTATATTGTTTATATATCGAAAAAGTTTTAAAATTCCCGCTGCTTGTACTTTGATTTGTTTATTCGATATAAGTATATAGGTTGAGTTTATCAGGTACAGACGGAGATGTTGCTGGCTCTAGTTAAGTTTAGCTGAGTTACTGGGGCTTAATTAGATTGTCAGGCCGCGTATTTACCTAATTGGGATATGGGATGCTACAAAATTCACTCACTCCATTAACATTGTTCTCTATATAGTCTTGAGTGAAGTGCTCCCAACCTTGTTGCCTAATGAAATCATGTACTCTCTTGTCATACTTAGCCAGTAGGTTTATTCATCTATCGCAAATGAATTCTCTGTGCTCAATGACCTCATATCTCTCCTTACCCTCTTTGCTAATATAGTACTTAGACTTAAAAGGTCTTTGTTCATCCTCATTCGGTACTCTTGAGGATGATGCATCATAATCATTTGCTCTAACTTCACTAATTTGATTTCTTGCATCCTTGTTCTTGGTATTTTCTCAGTAATTCACAAACAACACAACAACTCACAATACGGGTCTTCAAATCACCTAAAATCAAATTTTTTTTATAAGGGTGATTCACATGCCATATAATGCAAAAAACACAGACTAATTTCCCATAAGCCACATTGATGTTCTAAATCTACACAAATTAAAATTCTTATCCAACAACGTCATCCATAGTTCATGCAATTTCATTAAGAATTTCCAAAAATTCCAAACCATAACTAATATAATTGTAAAATTACATTAATGTCAGACTACTTTATCGTGTAGATTGCTTCTTTAGGACTCTATCAATCAAAACACTCTCATTTTACTCACAAACTAAAACCTTAGTGCTCAATTGAATCTCTTCTTCAAATCAATGCCCTAACTCGCCTCCTTGTGCAAATCCATAATGCACTATCTCTTTTCACTCTTGAACACTAGGAACATTTTTTTCCTTAAAATTGCTCAATATTAGGTTCTAGAGAAATGTATACTTGGTTGGTGATGTATGGAATAACTTTCATGTGTAGAGAATATGGGTTGAAAGGGGTCTAAAACTATTATCTTGACGCTGCAGCTGTACATTATTAGGCAAGGCGCTGCACAACATGGCCATGGCAACAAGACTACTGTGAACAATTCTTGCTCATAGCTCGGCGCCCTGCTGGTGCTGTCATATTGCTTTTACGGCGCTATGTGTGTATACACACGATGTCCACCGGTCTATCTCCAAAACTTTGCATATTTTATGTTAACTCTCTATTGGAGCTTTTTCGACTTTGTGTATTACTATACAGGGCGTCTTGACAATATGAAATACCCTGTTTATGTAAAACTTACATAAAAACATATCCATCATTTGTCCTTGTTCCTAAACTTTAATACTTTAACTCATTTTCTCTTTTACACTCTTTATAGAGTTAATCGAGACTTTTCCATTCCGATGAAATCTCTCCTACACAATTAGCACAAACTTTCAAAAGATAGAAAACTAAAATGTTAAGATTTCTCTACCTAAACTAACTAAATAACTAACTAATTGAAATTTAAAAACTTGAAATAAAAACCCTTAGAAAACTATAGGATAGATGCTTAGGAGATGTCCATGACATGTATACGTGAAATTAGCACAATTACAGATTTTCTACTATAGGATAAATCACAACACTAGAAAACAAGTAGATGTTGCAGTAGGTGGTTCTCTACTTACCACGGATGAGGATGGAGCATTAGATCTTCTGGATCGTATGTCTCATAACTTTATATCTAGTACTCGTTCCACATTGAAGAAACCAACAGGTGTATATGAGATTGATTCACAAGTTGAGATTTTGGGCTCAGCTACCCAACCTGAGCAGTCAAATAGTGAAGCTTCAAATAGTACAACAATGTCCACAAGTGCAAACTATACAACAACCCGTTAAATTCATGAACAACCAGAGTTATGTAAACAACTTCAAGTCGAGAGGAACAACTCCTCAAAGGTTTATCAAGGATACAACAACCCCAAATTCTCATTTGAAAATTTTGATAATGCACTGAAATTACCTCCAGGCTTTAATCAACAAGTCCAACAAAAAAAGTTAGGTCAGAGTGAAAAGATGACTTCATTGAAGTCAATTGAGAAATTTTTGCATGCCATTGATGTGAACATCAAGGAATGCCATGAGAAGCATGAGAAAAAGATGGAAAATGTGAAGTAAACTTTGAAAATAATGGACGATGAAATATTACAATCCATCAAGAACCTGGAGAGACAGATTGGTCAGCTGGCCATTGCTTTAAGTTCAAGGAAGGAATGACAGTTTTTAAGTAACACTATCACAAATCTTAAAGAATATTTAAGTGATATTCATATGATGAGCACTACGGCAATGAATGACCCAATGAAATAGCAAGTGATGTACAAGCCAAAAATAGTCAACACTTTGGTTGTGAGTATGAAGTAATGCATGAGAATGGAATAGAAGTGAAGCAAGATGAACTCGAAGGACTCAAGCAACAAAGATCAATGCTTTAAAGAATAATAACAAGAGGAAAAAATATCATAAAGCTAAGACAAAAGATTAAGAACCTTTTGACGAAGCACTAAAAGGAAATAGTATCAAGGATTTTTCAAAGAAATCGGAACCAAAACTCAAGTTCACACCGAGACTTCTACTATTCTAAAGGAAAGATCCTGGGTATATATGCATACTATTTAGCATTGATCGACACCATTTTAGAAACATCTTGTGTGATAAAGGAGCCACAATCAATGTAATGCCTATAAAGGACATGCTACAAGTTGATTTGAAGATTAATTGTCCCGATACCGCATATTCGCAAGTAGTTGATGGAATCTTGGTACCAACAATCGGGAGAGACTTGAATGTGCATGAGAGAGTGGATAGATTTACATTCATCACTAATTTTGAGATTATGGATCATGATATAGATGATTATGTATCTATGATAATTGGGCAACCATTCTTGAACACTACCAATGCAGTCTTGCACACAAGGAAGCAAATGATCACAATGAGTATCGAGGAGGATAATGATGGCGATAAGATTATATTTGTTAAAGGGAAAGAAATACATCCAAATGAGAGGGATATCATTATATTCGACATACAAATGGAATATCTCAATTTAGACTCGGATTAATCAAGCAAACGTCGGGCTAATGACGTTAAACTAAGCGCCACCAGGAGGATCACGATCCGGAGTGCTTGCCCCAAAAATCCTAGGACAAAAATTCTCACAAAAATTCTCTAGGAAAAATCTATCTCGGGAATTCTCTCCAACAACTGTGACCCTAATGTCTTGTTTATAGTACACTAGGTCGAGCTGTAAAAGAACTCCATCTCCTAGTCACACACTAAATAGAGTCCTAGATAAAGTCCAACTCTAAAAAGGATAGAGTCATAGAGAATCTATAATTACTAATCCAATAAGAGTTGTAATTTATCTAAAACTCAAATAAGAATTAAATTCATACTATAATTCCAATTAGAGTCTTATTCAAAATATGATTTACTAAGAGATAAATTTTTTAGTTACACTTGAAATGAATGAGAATCTTGAATCTTAGTCAAACTAGGACATTTAATGAGAATCTTCAAAATGAGTTTTATCAAATAAAATTCATTAACCCAAATAATATTAAAATGCGCAAATCCGTTCTTAGTGTGATAGGTTCATACAATGTTGGCAGTGAACCAAAACCATTTTGGTATACAAGTCATAAGTGGTCTCTAGCAAGGCATTATGACTACCCAAGTAGCATGAAGATTAATAAATCGATACACCCTAATAGACAGTGTATATCATATCCCTTTGTCATGCGATATCTTTTGATTGAACGTAAGACATGAAATGTCACCCTTATAGTTCAATTTATTAGTCTCGATCTCCGAGTGAACTGAAATTATCAAGTGACATTAATCTAATCAATTCACTAGACATGGTCATTTATTAGTCTAATATGTCGAGGGGCCTAATAAATATCCCTCTCTAAAAGAGAGGGACAAATTCCATCTTGATCACACAACATCCACATATTAGTCGAACAACGATAAATCACAATCTTTATAATCATCTGGTTAAAGATAACGTTTGATTGTATCAAATCATTATACTCCTAATTTTGGAGTCTCTGGTGATCTCAAGTCAAATGACTAAATGATATAACTCTCATGAGAATCACTTATGACATTGACCATGTAGTGTTCTCATAGAGGGTCAGTCCAGCTTCTGTTCCCAATATATATCCATTATCTTCATCCATATCTGTATACGCATAATTATCACATGATTATTTATCAAGACTCATACTAGTCTTAATTTATTATTGTTCCCATAATAATAAGTGACTAGGAAAATTTAGAATAATACAATAATTATCCATGGATACTATTATAAAAGAAACATGTATTTATTTATAATAGTTAAACAATGTTTATAGAATTGGCCTAGGGCACATACCCCAACAGATTTGTTCATTCGATATAAATATACAGGTTGAGTTTATTTGATACAAATGGAGTGGCTGCTGAATCTTGTTAAGTCTGGCTAGGTTACTGGGGCTTAATTAGGGTTTCAAGCCGAGTGTCGCCCTAATTGGGATAGATGATGCTATAACTTCGTATCATAACCTAAGGTTTATCACTTTTAAGATAAAATGGTAATATTGATATAGTTTGGTATCATGGATAAGGTTCTGACCCTAATTTCACTTTCAAATGGTTTTCAAAGTAAATGATAGCATAATATGTTGTACCGAAACCTAAGTTTATTGACTTTGAGAGTTATCTGAAGTTATGAATAAGCTTAGGGTTTGATAAACAATTTTTATTGTGTTTTATGGGGAAAATGAAAATGAAAACATTATTATACGTTATTTGCTGCACATATTGTTATTTATTGTATATATATGATTTCCTTAAATTCTTTGAATGTTACCTAATGATGTTATTTCTCCTGTGACTTTAAAATTTAATAGCGAATCAGGGAGAAGGTTCACAAAGGCCTGAACGTCAAAGACACTGGGGATCAATGGAAATATAAGATTAAGCAACAAATAAGGGAGTTGATGGAGTCTCACGCAACATTAATGGCTATGCTAATGGCTCAGATTAGACCACCAATACAACGACCTGAGGCACAACCTGCAACTAGTCATGAGGTTAGCAGAGCTGAGACAATAACACCTCTAGTCTAGCTAGTAATACCACGTATACAGGTGTCAGGGACAACTGCTAGGGTGCCTATAGGTTCTGATAAGGCCGCATTTCTCAAGACCCACAAGGAGTTCATGAAATATGACATTATGATATTTGATGGCACGATGAAGGAAGGGGTGTTGGGACCTGGATATTAGAGATAGAGCAATTATTTGCTACCGTAGATGTTAAGGACTGGATTAAAGTTAATTTGGTCACCTTTTTATTAATTAATTATGCAAGAAAGTGGTGGAATCTCCTAGTGAGAGAAAGAAATACTGTCACCACTTGGCCACAGTTCAGGACAATATTCAACAGGCAATATTTCCCAAAGTCAGTCAAGAAGAGGAAGAAGACTGAATTCATTCAGCTAAAACAAAGAGCGATGTTTGTAAGGGAGTATGAGAGGAGGTTTACTAAGTTGAGTGCATTTGCTCTGGAAATAGTAGAGCTGGAGGAGAACAAAATTAATTATTGTTGATTTTGAGCCGTACATTGTTGATTTTGAGCTGCAGTGAGTGAAAAGGTTAATCCTAACTTGATCTACAAGGGATGTGTAGTCAAAATTGGGAAGAATGAACTTCCAATTGATCTGAGGGTAATGGAGTTCCTAGAATTCGATGCCTTACTAAGGATGGATTGGTTATCAACATACCATACCAGTAATGGCTATTTCCATAAGATCGTAATCTTTTAGATTCCTAACCTTTCTGAAATTATAGTCTATAAAGGTTATAACCCTTCATGATTTGCAACTCGTGGGAAAAGAAGTTACTCCTCAAGATTTAGAAGTATTAGCGGGAGTTGTCACATTTGGAGAGCTTGGACATGGACTTAAGGTTAGTGAGATACTCGTGGTTTGTGAATTTTTGAAAATTTTTCCATCTAACTTACCTTGACTTCCACCGCCATGTATCATTGACTTCATCATCGATCTTATTCTTAGTATGAAACCTATATCTATTCCTCCGTATCGTATGACACCGAAGGAATTGCGTGAGTTGCAGACTGAGCATGAGGAGTTGCCACAGAAGGTGTTTATCTATCATAGTATGTCACCGTGGGGAGCACCAATTCTTTTTGTAAAGAAGAAGGATGGAACCCTATGTATATGCATTGATTACATACAACTTAATCGGGTGACTATCAGGTACAAATATTTTTTGACCAGGATTGATGATTTGTTTGATTAGTTGAAGGGTGTCAGAGCACTTTTTGAAGATTGATTTGAAGTATGGTTATCATCAACTAAGGATCAGGGATGAGGATATCTCGAACATGACTTTAAGTACTCGTAACGGGCACTTAAAGTTTAAAATGATGTCGGTTTAGCTTACTAATGGTCTTGCTATGTTTATGGATTTGATGCACAAGGTGTTTAAACCTTATCTTAACCAGTTTATCATCGTGTTTATTGATGATATTTTGATCTATTCAAAAACCGAGGAAGATCATTCGCATCACCTTAGAGTTACATTACATACTCCTACCATAATGTCAGAGGTATAGAGTTTTATAGGGTTAGTGGGTGCAGACGGTTCATTGATGGATTCTCTCGTATTGCTCTTCCAATGACTCGGCTAATATAGAAAGACATTGATTTTGTTAGGTCAGAAGAGTGCAAGGCTGCGTTCAAAGGTTTGAAGGATAGATTGACTACAACCCATTCTTACATTACTTGAATCGAGGAAGGAATTAGTTATTTATACTGATGCTTCTCATTCAAGCTTGGGTCTGTGCGCTGATGTAGGAAGGCATGTTTGTAGCTTATGCTTCAAGGCAACTTAAGGTTCATGAAATAAATTATCCAGTTCATGATCTTGAGCTAGGTTGCGGTGATTTTTCCTTGAGAAATTGGAGGCACTATCTTTACTAGTTAGAAGTTTACGATATTTCTAGATCATAAGAGTCTGAAATATTTTTTAATCAGAGTGAATTGAGTTTGATGCAGTGTAGATGGCATGAATTTCTCAAGGATTATGATTTCACTCTAGAGTAATATCCAAGTAAAGCAAATGTGGTTGTTGATGCCATGAGTAGTAGAAAAATAGGCAAAGAAAACATAGTTATTGCTAGAGCTTCTCAGTTTAGACTTCTTAAGGAAGCTTCACTAATGAAGATAAAGTCCAGATGGCACAACATCGGTTGAGAAAACTAGTTCAACGAACTACTAAGTATTTATTCTGATCTCTGTTTGACTATGGTGCCGATTCGAGATTATGGATTGAAGGGCCGGTTGAGGTAGAGATGATTCAAAAAACGAAGTTGTTGATAGTCGAAAGTTGATCATGCGATTATATAGCACGTCAAAATGGAAAATGTCGTTAGTATATATCATCCTGATTGGTCAATGTTTGACTATGGTGCATTATGGTTCGGGTATAGATTATGGATTCCAGCTTAGGATCAGTTGAGGTAGGAATTGCTATGGTAATCTCATATATCTATCCGTCTCTATTTTTTTGTTTTGTTTAATTATGACACGAAACATAATCCAATTGGTTCTCCAACCTAAAAATTCAAATTACAACCCGATATGACCTACTCCATCGCTTTGCACCCCCTCCAACAACTCCTTGGGGGTGCTAACATCCCACAAAAAAGCCAAATTGCACATCCATACATCGACAATATATATCAACAAAAATTCAAAAGAGAAAGAAAAAAATGTGAAACTCAAAATTAGCCAAAAAATTTATATATCCACGGAAAATTGTCATGTATTACAAAAGCTCCAAAATTTGGAAGTATACACAAAAACCACCAATCCTATTGTTCAACAACCAAAAAAAAAAGAACACTTACAATCCTATAAATATGCACATAAAGAATTAAGTTTAATAACCAAGAACAAAATCCATCTAATGTTCAACACATCCAATCACCAACACTCCAACATGACTGGTCAGAATAAGAATAACAAAAAGGACTTCATATAATAACTATAACGCAGCTTTGAAGCATTTCTGATTCTCCATCTGAGGGCAACAACCAGTGAGGATGCACCTGAAAGAAGTAGGCAAAGGAGAGATTATTGAACTAAGGATGTACATTGGAAGCGAATGAGAAAAATGGTGGATTTGAAGAAACATAGAAATTAATAATAATCATACATAAAAAGTCGGCTTCGAACCTATTTTTTAATTTCTTTACGATTGAGTTTGCTTTGGTCTTTTGTCAATTCAACACATATGTAGGTAGAGAGGAGTACTAGAGCTAATAAGGAACATGAAAGAGAATTAACTCATATTAAACATTAAATACAACACCATAGTCAATACATGAAGTTCCTTATGGAGACCCAATTTTCATTCAATTGAAAAGAAGACAACAAGGACAACAAGTCGTAATAAAACACTGAAACAAAGTAGAAACAACACACACATTGTTGACTTTGATTTAGTGATTTGAAAATTAAGATGAAAGCATTAACAACATTATGGGGATTGTAATAGGTGCAATGAGAATAACATGGAGCTTTTAGCATTAAAATAAGAAGAATTGACCATCATGTAAGTTGAGTTGGATTATTTATCAAGCTTTGAAAGGCATGCATTTCAACATGTATATGATAATGGTGAAGTGCAAGAATGCTAAAAGGAAAAAACCGAAAGTTAAGCACAAACCTTTATCAATGCAACATTCACATCCATCAAATTTGATCCTAAACTCAGATTTCATCCCATCTAAAAGCTGTGTGTGCTCCAAAACAAACCACCATGTGTTCCTACTCAAAAAAAAAAAAAACCGACATTCAAGAAATGCGGTGAAGAAAAGAAAAAAACCATACAATGAGGAATAAGAAAGCTTCCAAAAAATACATGAACAACAAGCAAATGCAGTCAAGGACTGAAGTTTTGTTGTTGTTGTGAGTTTGGGGTGTCACTGTTGCTATTTTCCTACGCATAGGAGATGGCGAACAATGTATCTATAAGATGGACCTATCATGTAAGTTGAGTTGGATTATTTATCAAGCTTTGAAAGGCATGCATTTCAACATGTATATGATAATTAATGGTGAAGCGGAAGAATGGTAAAAGGAAAAAACTAAAAGTTAAGCACAAACCTTTATCAATGCAACATTCACATCCATCAAATATGATCCTAAACTCATCATCTCATCCCATCTAAAACTGCTGTGTGCTCCAAAGGTGACCAGCCATGTGTTCCTACTCAAAAAAAAAAAAACCAGCTGGGATTCAAGAAATGCAGAGAAGAAAAGAAAAAAACCATACAATGTTGAATAAGAAAGCTTCCAAAAAAATACATGAACAGCAAGCAAATGCGATCAAGGATTTGAAGTTTTGTTGTTGTTGTGAGTTTGGGGTGTCACTGTTGCTATTTTCCTACGCATAGGAGATGGCGAACAATGTATTTATAAGATGGACCTATCATGTAAGTTGAGTTGGATTATTTATCAAGCTTTGAAAGGCTTGCATTTCAACATGTACATGATAATGGTGAAGTGCAAGAATGCTAAAAGGAAAAAACTGAAAGTTAAGCACAAACCTATCATGTAAGTATGATCCTAAACTCATCCTCTCATCCCATCTAAAACTGCTGTGTGCTCCAAAACAAACCAGCCATGTGTTCCTACTCAAAAAAAAAAACCAGCTGGGATTCAAGAAAATCAGTGAAGAAAAGAAAAAAACCATACAATGTTGAATAAGAAAGCTTCCAAAAAAATACATGAACATCAAGCAAATGCGAGTCAAGGGTGAAGTTTTGTTGTTGTTGTGAGTTTGGGGTGTCACTTGTTGCTATTTTCCTACGCATAGGAGATGGCGAACAATGTATCTATAAGATGGACCTATCATGTAAGTTGAGTTGGATTATTTATCAAGCTTTGAAATGCTTGCATTTCAACGTGTATATGATAATGGTGAAGTGCAAGAATGCTAAAAGGAAAAAACTGAAAGTTAAGAACAAACCTATCATGTAAGTATGGTCCTAAACTCATCCTCTCATCCCATCTAAAACTGTTGTGTGCTCCAAAGGTGATCAGCCATGTGTTCCTACTCAAAAAAAAACCAGCTGGGATTCAAGAAATGCAGAGAAGAAAAGAAAAAAACCATACAATGTATCTATAAGAAGTCATCATCTCATCCACCAACCTCTCTATTTTCCCAGCCTCTCTATTTTCCCATCAATCTTGATAGGAAGTCGTCATCTCATCCACCAACACTGCTGTGTGCTCCAAAACAAATCAGCCATGTGTTCCTACTCCCAAAAAAAAAAAAACCAGCTGAGGTCCTCTCTTGCAGTGAAGAAAAAGAAAAAAACTCACAAATAGAATAAGAAAGCTTCAAAAAAAAAGCTCACCAGCAGCAAGCAGAACTGAGATAGGAATGAAGTTTTGTTGTTGTTGTGACTTTGTGGTGTTACTGTAGCCATTTTTCTATGCATTGTATCCATAGGGATAGCTAATGCAGTCAAAATTGAAAGGAGTTACTCATTGATTCCATTTGAAACGAGAAGAGAGAGGATCAATGACCCTTCATGCCGAATCCAAAGAAACATTTCATCACCAAAGAACACCAAAAGCTCACCAGATCACTTCCACCATCCTACCATTTCACCAAAGAACACCAAAAGCAAATAAGAGTGTTAAAATTAGTGCTTTAGCCTACATAGTTTCTATTTATGTTATTTATTTAATTATGATGTGTGCAGTTCAAGATTTAGAAACTTCCTATTTCTTTTTAAATTGGGGAAGCTCATACTTCTTAGGTGTTTAGTTTAGTTCGATGAACTTATTTAAGGTTTAGTAAGTTTCTATTGTTAAAGTGTTTTGTCTAGGAAAGTTAAAATATTTATGAGTTTATGTAATTTAGGAGTTACTATTTTGGTTTAGTTTTCTAAACTATTTATTACGTGCAACTATTTTTCATGAAATAAAGAGACCAAAATTACTTTTCAAGTTGTGTGTGCAACAGTTTTTAAGTAGAACGAAAACAATGTATTTTGGACTCCTTTGTTCATTCTCTCCTATGTGTAGAATACAAGTCAATTGTAATTTCTATCTTTCATTGGCTTTAAAACTAAGAATAATTACCAACTTAAAGTTTGACTTTGAGTTTCAAATTATATTTTTGAACATATCCATTAGATTTTATCACTCAACAACCTCAGTTTAAAGTTAATAGACTTGAATGGAAAAAAGTCGAGAATGTTGTAAACTTCTATGATTGTTATGACGCAATTCAAGTTTCACAAAAACCTCTATATTTAAGAAATTAATTTCCATAAGAGATTGTCTTACAAAGCCTTGCCTTAAACTAAATTGAAATGACTTCCAATGGACTTTGATTATTCAATAATACTTTAAAACAATAGGGAAAGTGTCTACAAACTTGTAACACCAAGTTTGGACATTTGTGCTAAGTTAAGTAGCAATAGGGTATTTAAAATGAGTAAACGACGCCTCTCGGGTTTATTCCTTCGCATCAAGCCTTCGTATATAGTAACAATGAGCAATTTGGGACTATGTGGACTTAGTATAAACTTGTTTAGGACACATTAAAGTTGAGATTGAATCTATGCTATATAGAAAAGACTTAGATTGTTCTTCGCATCACATGGGCCAGCTTCCTCAATCAAGCCACAATCACTATATTTTGGGATCAGGAAGGGCATTTCTTTTAGTTGAAATATTTGCATAGACAAAACCCAATGAAATCCAAAGTAAAAGCAAACATAAATGAAGGTCCTTGCCTCGGAATAAAAGCCACCACCGCTAATCATTGAAGCTGGTTTGTTTGACACAACCGAGATTCAAGAAATCCCCTATATCTACTTGGCTAGAAAAAAACATTTAAGACTAAATGGAAATGTCCTAATTAGTACGCGAGTTCGAATCTCCCATGGCATTGCAATCATATTATATCATAACATATATTCTTAATCATAGAACCCCAAAAACTCTATTTACAATAATCTGAGTTTTAAAATAGGCATCTTTGTGAATGAGTTGGGTTTTTGAATTACATTTTCTTGAATGGGGTTTAGCCCAATAACAAAACAATGAGCACAAAAACCAAACAAATTAAAACACACGACAGATGATTGAAAACATTAACTTTCTAGAAACCTAATATACTTTAGCCGAGTAAGATGAGGTGCAGAAAAGGCCATTCAACTATCACTAATGAAAAACGAAATGAAGAAGAAGGCAGCAAAAAGAAAAAATGTTCAATACCTAATGTTGGTTTGAGTCAAAGATGAAAGGTCCATCTTAGCTTTGTCATCGGTCCCGAAGAAGGCGCGAAGTGCTTGATTGTCTTTCAAAAGATCAATGCCATCGTCTCTCTTGCTTGTCTCGGTGAGGTCCCAGCAAGGCAATCTCCAAACTCTCTGTTACAATAAGTGTATAAGTACTTCAACAACTAACAAATAGCAACATGTTGAAAACTGCAAAAAATGAAATAAGGAACTTCATCATCAGTACCCTCCACTACATCAGGCTTCAACAAACCACCATGAATTGCAGGTACATTCATTGTCCATTTATCCTCTGTATATCTTAGTTGCCTTGGAAGCCCAGTTCATGCATAAGTTATCATGGATTTTATTTTTTATACATTATCCTCCCCAAAAAAAATTTTTAACCTCAGTTTAAGTAAAATATACTATAAGTACAGATTGTTTGCAGAATTAATCCATAGGAGAAGAAAACATGCTGGCTGTTGTGTGCAAATCTTATGCCGTTGCAGGTTCTCTCGAGTGCTATGATGAAGAAAGTGGTAGAATTGACCAGGGAGCAACATCTTCATGCCATAGCAAATGAATTTGGGAAATCGATAAAGGGTCATTTTCGGTCATCTGTGTTGAGAACATGTAGGCTATTCTTCTTCTAGGGACATGTGATAATAGAAGAACAAGAGCCTACATGTGCTCAACACAGATGAACGAAAAACGAGCCTTTATCGACTTCCCAAATTCATTTGCTATTGCATGAAGATGTTGCTCCCTGTCAATTCTACCACTTTCTTCATCATAGCACTCGAGATAACCTGCACCGCCATAAGACTTGCACACAACACCCAGCATGTTTTCTTCTCCCATGGATTATGCAAACATTCTGTACTTATAGTATATTTTACTTAAAAACAAAAAAAAAAACTTGGGGGAGCAAAAGGTCAAAAAATTAAAATCCACGATAAAATATGGAATATCAACCTAAAAATGCACAAAAAGAAGTGTCAATCATAAAGTAATTCGAAGAATTGCTAAAGTTATCTACACTATAAAACGTTTAATCTAAGAATTTACACAAACAACAAGTGAAATACCTATGTATCACCAACCTGCTCATCTCTCGAGAGGCACGCTTACGTCTCACGCTCAACATTGTCCCCTTGTTGTGGTGGATCGACCGGATCTATTTGCGCAAGCTGTTCTTTGGTCATGAGGTGGCGGTGGTAGTGGCGGTGGTGGTGGTTGTTGCTGAGCTAGGCCTACTTCGTCCATGTTCATCCTGAGATGCTGCTGCATGAACTCCATAACCTTTCGTAATTGCTCCGCAACGACATTGAACTCTGGCCGCGGCACCACATTCGGCATCTCCGACGTGCTAGCACCAGGAGCTCCGTATCTCCTCTTCTTTCTCCCTACGGACCCGAGTCCGTAGACACGTCCTTTGGAACACTCACCCGCCACATTGAGGTACACCGCCTCATCATCCACCGATTGGTCCGGTGTAGCCTGGGTCGGCTCTTGACGTCTGCTCTGGAGCCTATCCTGCATATATGCACAACAAACAAAATACATGATATGGGTTAAAGTATACTTATTAATATTTTACATATCATTTCTATACTTACATAGAACCGCTCTGATCTAGTATCGATGAATATCATCCTGTCGTGATTAACGGTGTGGAGATGCAAATACAAGTCATTCACAGTCAGTGGCGTCTCGGATGAATCAGCCTGCGTGCAGGACCAAGCATAGTGAACAAGTGTATAAATGTAAAAAATATCCAAGATGTTACAAAAAACTTACCAATCTTTATTGGGTAGTCACAAAAGACACGGAACCACCACCGTGCTTCTAGGGTCCAGTCCAGGGCCTTCGACATCAGTGTTCCTATTCTCCGTCGCTTGCCTAGACCTGGCCTGGAAGTCCTCGCTCTCCCAGGATTGCAAGTATCTCCTCCATGCCTCATCTGTAACAAAAATTGGCTGCACACGATTCTTTTTCAACTTGTGCATCAACGCGGTGTACCTTGTGCCTGCAAGCCTGTCGTACGCCGCTCGCACGAGATCCTCGGGAATCGCATCATCCCATCTAAAAAATACCTACAAATTGGCGATTGCTATTGTTACCTCGCATTGAGAAAATAGTATAAATCATAAGGCATATAGTAGTCTTGTTTACCTTCCATTGGCGCCGATATTGGTCTTTATGATGAGGCGATGCACGACTTCCAAAGAATACCCTTCAGAATCATCCATCGTTTGAAAACTTTTGCCATCCTCCGTGCACAAAAATGCGAAGGATGCAACTCCTGTGTTTCATGAACATGCATATCACCTTAACTACTTCTTCAATAATTGACATCCATATTGAAAACGACATATAAAAGTCAAACACAAACTTACGTATCATTGGCAATCAGTGTGATAGGGATCCCCTGCACGCGAGGGGGCTCCATCCCTGTCCTCTCGAGGTGGCGCGGAGGGGCTGTCACCTCCAACCCTGCTCTTACGTCTTCTTGTGGGGATGCTGTCGGTGATGCTGTGGCTGGGGGTGCAGGCCTCGTGGGTAAAGGAGTCCTTGATGTCGGAGATGGTGCGGGGAAGTGTATATTTGGCATAGTCCTTGATGACGACGAGGGTACAGACGACCCCGACGGTATGGAAGGGGAAGGTGACGCTGCGGCTGTATCGTGCTCGAGAGACCGAGAAGTCGGAATCGATAATGCAGGTATCGACCCACGACCTCGACCGCCACGACCTCTATGGACCCCTCGTGTGGCCTGACCACGAGGCCGATTGGTATTTCGCCGCCAGATGTCGGTGCTGCACCTATTCCTCCTGGACGATGGCCTCCTAATGGCAAACCTCGACATCCCCTATGACCACCTCCGGCCATGATACCTAACAAAATAGCAATAAAACATCAGAGAAGGAGGGCATACAAAAATTAGAAATTAAGTCTAAATTATTGGACTTAATAACACAGGATCCATGCTAATAAAAGTAACTACATTATTGGCCGTTGACATATCATATACATACATTATTCGCTATCATCCGTTTCAAATTCACTCTCATGAGTAGAAGGTGAGGATTCTTCTTCTGAATCATCTCCACTATAAACTTCTTCGCTTGGACCCGCTTCAACAATGAATCGAGTCCCAGTCGGAACATCCAGATTGTTGATATCGGTGATTGCATCATCGACTACACACGTGGTGGGCATCCCATCTTGGAAAGTAATCTCTGCCAAGCCCTGGTCATTATCGTCTTTGCTAGTTTCCTCGTCAGCGAATTTTGGCTGACAGCAACAAACTGCTAGCCATTCTTGTCGGTCGTTCCTCATAGAAGGGTACGAAAGGTAGTAGACTTGAGTGGCTTGCATTGCTAGTACAAATGGCTCGTAGTTGTTAGATCGTCGACTTCGATGAACCTCTACCAATTGAAGTGTTGGGTGAGTCCTCACACCATGATTCGGTGTAGGGTCATACCATTCACACTTAAACAAGACCACACGTTTGAGGCTGGTATACTCAATCTCCACAACCTCTTGCAGTACTCCATAATAGTTATGGGAAACATCGGCGTAGTTTGAACCCTTCACCAAAACACCGCTTGCTCTGCGTCGATCTATTAACGTCATATGTTGCGGAGTGGAACTTATACCCATTAACAAGGTAACCAGGGTAGACAGTACATGATCGACTAGGACCAACAGAAAGATCAACGAGCGTCTCGTCAACTATAGAATTCCGAGCCTATTCGTCAAAATTAAAGATGCAATATGACACATTACTTATGGAAGAAACATTTGAATCTATAACGTACAAAAGTAATGACCTTACATATGTTTGAAACCAAATGGGGAAGTTGTGCTCTAGACTACTATCAACTTCCGACTCCCCCATTGCTTGAGTGATTTCATCGGCGAATATCCTAGAAGAAACGAACATGTAAGTCGGTTGTCTTACTAAAATATGAACAATGAATGTACTGCATTATTGAAAGAAAGTGACGGACATGCGAACGTAAGGAGCGATCTCTGGACAATTGAGCAAGTATGTACGAATGAGCGGCATTATACTCCTGCTCTGTTAAGTACCGCTCGTTCGACTTGCCCATGGGTCGACCAGGATAAGTGAAAATTGAGAAATTGCCGACGAAGTTCGGTGTGGGCCCGAGACCGCCATCGTCGTTACGTGGCACTTTGTCATGCAACGTAAAGACGTGATCTTCGAAGTAGTAAGAACAAAAGGATGTGACCTCTTCGACCAAATAAGCATTACACATGGAGCCCTCAACCTTCGCTTTGTTTCGCACATTGTTCTTCAAATGTTTAAGGTACCTATATGAATGTTATATGAAATGTTGATATAAAACCTATTGAATGGGAAAATAATATCAAGGGCTCAAGATAGTACCTCTCAAATGGATACATCCATCGAAATTGAACGGGACCGCCGGACGGGCCTCGTAGGCCAAGTGGATTGGTAGGTGTTCCATAGAGTCAAATAAGCTTGGAGGAAAAAATTTTCCAACTTGCAAATGATTTTTGGTATTTCAGACTCTAAGACCTCCATATCTTGGATACTGACACATTTCGTAGTTAGGGACCGGAAAAAAAGGCTTAATTCGCTAATTGCAACCCAAACCGGGTTTGGGAGAAGTTCTCTCGAATGCAATTGGTATCAACCGTTGCATGAATATATGACAATCATGGCTCTTCATGCCGAACATTCGCATTTCTTTGGATCTACACATCGACCAAGATTCGATGCGTAACCATCAGGAAAACGCAACTTTTCAACCCACTCGCACAATTTTTGTTTTTTTGATGTATCAAGAGCATAGCACCCAAGGACGTAAGTATTTATCGCCGAATCAATGTGTAGATAAGGTCGGTGACAATATTCACGAATATCTTGCCTCGATTTTGCATTGTCCTTACTCTTGCCCGGTACACACATAATAGTGTTGAATATGTTGTCAAAAACATTTTTTTCAATGTGCATGACATCTAAGTTGTGGCGGATCAAGTTTGTCTTCCAATACGGCAAGTCCCAGAATATGTTTTTCTTCCTCCATCCCGAATTCTTAGCTATCCGCCCATTCACAGATTCAGCTCCGATTTTTGTCACCATCAAGCCAAACGATTCAATTTCTGCCAAAACTTCTTCACCAGAACGCAAAGCGGGCGGATCATCATTTATGACCATTTTGCCTCTAATGAAATTTTTTGTCTTTCCTTAATGGTGATGACTTCTCCAAGAAACGTAGATGACAGTCGAACCACGATGTCTTACCACCATTTCGCAATTGAAATGCATTTGTATCCTCCATACAATATGGACAAGCGTACTTTACCGTGTGTGCTCCAATAGGACAACATGTTATATGCGGGAAATCACTAACGAGTCCATAAAAGGGCAACTCGCATGAGAAAATTTGTCTTGGTGGAAACGTCGTATGTAATCACCCCATTGTTCCATAAATCTTGCAACTCTTTCACAAGCGGTGAAGGAACACGTCGATTTTTCGCTTTTGGGTGGTCGGCCCAGGAACGATAACCGTTAAGAACATAAACTCAGATTTCATGCACATCGACGGTGGAAGGTTGTAAGGAGTCAAAATCACGGGCCACGAAGAGTACGATTTCTCGAAAAGCCCAAATACTTGAAAACCATCGGTGCACAATCCTAAACGAACATTAGAACCTCGGCGAAGTCTCTATTGACGTCATTAAAATGTCTCCAAGCAATCGAATCGAAACAGTGTTTCATTACATCTTCGGCGATGAATGATCTCCATGCCATCGCATATGTTTTGCGGTTGACTCGAGACGCATACAATCGTTGCAAGCAGAGGCCCAAAGGAAGTAGTACATTCTTTTGCAAGGGCGGTTTTTGTGTTCCGACCACGACCTCGTCGATGTGCAACGTATCGTGATTTCCCACAAAATTTACATGACGTCAACTCGAGTCCACTCCCCAATAAATCATACATTGGTCCTCACAACAATCTATTTTCTCAACAGGTAGACCTAGACCTCGCATTAGTCTTTTAATGGCATAAAAATTTTTAACCAATGAGTTGTCATTTGGCAAACAATCCTTCATGAGTTTAATGATTTCATTACACCCTCGTTCAGATATATGATGTTCAGACTTGATCGCAAGTAATCTTGCCATTGCGGACAACGTTGTCATGGTTTCGCAACCAGGCCACAATTGTTCCCTACTTGCATCAATCATGTCATATAGTTGGCGTGCTTGGGGTTTGGTGATTCTTCCACGGCATTCCAATTGAAACTTGGACCTGCCACGTTGTGTAGCATCTCGCGGTAAGGTGTCGGATCGTATCCTCCCACATCAAGCATCATCAATATGGCTATCCATTTCGTGAAAATTTTGTGGGCCTTCATCTCCGTTCTCACCATGTTCGTACCAACTGTGATATCCGGGACAAATCCATACCTACATATGTGGTACTCAACCGTTTCGACGTCAGTGCGGTACAAGTCGACATTTCTTAAAATTGCACGGACATCTAATCTTCCTTTCACTTTGGTATGTAGGACAATGTTATTTTGCAAATGATATGAATTCTTTAACCTTCGCCGCGAATTCAATTCGAACGTAACCGTTGTCGAGCGGTTGTACATCAGTCTCTACTTGTAGACGACATTCCTATTCGAACGTAACCGTTGTCGAGCCGGTTGTCTATTCAAGTAATGAAAAAATAATGATTAAGATGATAAGAAATCTCACTAATTGGAGAATATTGTAAATCGGAATAGCGATCAAGACCATTTAGAAGAAATTGATAGCTAAGTGAAAGAACGAGGTTCTTGTTGAACTCATGAATAGAGAATAAATTGACAAAGTTAGGAAGTCATTAATTTTCTAACTAGTCAACTTTACACGATGTCTCAGGTTTCATTTATGATCGTATTGTAATGTAATGTCTCTTTTCATATGATGATAGATGTAATTTGATCACTCTAGTCATGGAATGACTTATATAATTATAGGTTTTATTAAGAAATGCTAGAATGGCGATAGATCAAATTTACTTTAATATCTAATGTTGTCCTTAATTATTATCTTGCTAAGTATTAATGTTTGAATGCAATTCAAGGCACGAAATGCAAAGTACAACAACATTTATTCGATATTCCTCTAAGCTGGATTATTTACCTCATCATATATATGTAAGATGCCTGGATTAGAAAGTAATTGTTTTAACTTTTCATTGAACTAAGGATAGGGAGTTGAAAATTCAAAGTGTTTTTTATCTATACCAACTATGCTCATTGGAAAGTAAGGATGAAGTTCTACATTAGGGTGAAAATTAGACTTTTGTGGGAGTCAATTGAGAATAGGTACAGTCCACCGCACAGGGCCATGAGAGAATACATCATTGAGGAGACCAAGATTGAGCTCTCCAATGATCAAGCCATGAATAATTTTTATTCCTCGCTTTATGAGAACAAATTTAACAGAGTTAGGGCTTGTCAAATAACTAAGGAAGTGAAGGAGAAGCTTAGGGTACATTATAAAGGTAAACATCAAGTGAAGAAAAATGTTGATAATCGAGGGGCACTATGAGACTTTCAAAGTTGGCTCCGATGAAGACATAGCCACAACCATCACTTCGTTCACTAAGCTGTTGAATGAGATCAAGAATCATGCAAAGAACTATGATCAAGGTAATACCTAGTATATTCAGAATTAGATTTTCATATTTCGGATCATTGAACCCATTATCAATTTTTTTGCATTTCAGAATAGCATAACCAAACATAATAAAATAGCAAGGAATAAAAAACACCCCATTCATGATAAATTTGAACAAAAAGACTGAACGAAAATTCTTGATTTCATTAGACTGAAAGGAAGTGGAAACTTGTTCTTTTTATAAATGTTAGTTGAACACCTACATAACACCTCAAGAGAGACACCAAACATATAACAAAGACATCAATATATCACTTATGATATTTGAATAGTTATACACATCAAGATATCATACAATAGCAAGGGAGACATCTTGGTAAAGTTACAACCAAATCAAATTTATTTAAATTATCCATTTAAATAGGTAAACCAACATCAAGATATGATAAAATAGCAAGGAACACCTACATAACATGTCACTACCAATTCACCAAAAATAATGGTTCGAGAGGAAAGAGGGAGAACTCACCAATCAAGCACGCGAGGCGCGGAATGAATGAGAGCACAATACCACCGAACGAGAGATCGAAGAGGGACTGAATGAGAGCACGAAGTGAGACCCGAGAGAGCACGAGGCGCGGATCGAAATGGTGCAAGACAACCGAACACGACCGAGAGCAGGCGGCGCTACCGGGGAGCAATGTAGTGTGAGGACGACTTGTTGGGGGTTGGGGATTTGGGGGCGGTGACTGGAGACAGACGGAGAGACAGAGAGAGAGAGTTGAGAGCAACGAACAGAGACGCCGATTTGTTGGGGGTTGGAGATTTGGGGGCCGGTGATCGAAGAGACGGCGCGACCAGAGAGGAGAGACGAGAGTATGGAGGAGAGACGACGAAGACGATGAGATCGAATCGCGCGATTCCAATGCTTCGTTAGGGCTTTCGGTGGTGGGGAGGAGGAGACGAGGGGAATCCGTCTCTGAATATTTCCGTCTCAATTCCGTCGCTAACTTTTTAATTTAGAAATGGAAATTATTCCGTTTCTAATTCCGTTTTTGATTTAGAAACGGAACTTATTTTCGTTTCTAATTCTGTTTCTAATTTGTTGTTTTTTTGTAGTGTTTTACTCTGTTCATCCAAGTAACACTAAGATGTATTGTAACATAAGGCGTGTTTATTGATGACCTGTGATGAAGACTAACATTGTTGAGTTTGTAAAAAATGTGAGATGTGTCTAGAAGTTAAAGTTGAGCATAGGAAACTTAGAGGGGTTTTTGGATTCACAGCCTATTCCTAAGTGGAAATGGGAAAATATACCGATGGATTTTGTTTATGGTCTCCACTTTTGAGTCATCGTATGCACGATGTTGATAGGTTGATGAAGTCTGAATATTTCTTGTCATTTTTCATGCTAGATCCTCTTAATTGGTTATGTGAGGTGTACGTATGGGAGGTGTTGAGATTTCGTAGAGTTCAATGTCTATTACTTCGGACGAGATCGAGATTCATATCCAAGTTGTGGAGTGAATTGCATAGACAGCTGGGAACTGTTCTGAACCTCAATACAACATACCATCCTTAAATTGATTGATAGACTAAGCAGTTGATATAGGTGCTAGAAGATATGCTTAGGGCTGGCAAAATGTGCCCGATCCCGTTTGTCCGATTTTGTTCGGACCCGTTTTAAACGGGCTCAGACAATATTTTGTGAAAAACATACGGGACTGGATAATTTTTTACGTCCGTTTAAAAATACAGGACCGGGTTTGGACAAAAATCTCAAAAAATAGGTACCCATTTTTTGATTAATTTGAAGGGCATATAGGTAATTTCACACTCCATAACCTAACTCTTACACTCTCACAGTCTCACAGTCTCACTCTCACGGTCTCAACTCTCACCATACCAAACACTCAAACAGGCAAACACAGTGAACACCTCTGCCTCTCCATCCATCGTCTCAACTCACGGTCTCAACTCTCGCCGGTCGCCACCGTCTGGATCTGCCTCTCCGCTCTCGCCGTCATTGGATCTGCCTCTCCGCTCTAGCCATCTCGCGTTCGTCAGTCGCCACCATCTGGATCTGCATCTCCTTCCAGCTCTTGTCGTCTCGCGCTCGCCAGTCGCCACCGTTTGGATCTGCCTCTTCGCTCTCGCCGTCACTGGATATGTCTTTCCGCTCTTGTCGTCTCGCGCTCGCCAGTCGCCACCATCTGGATATGCCTCTCCGCTTTCGTCGTCTCGCGCTCGCCAGTTGCCACCATCTGGATCTGCCTCTTCGCTCTCGCCGTCACTGGATCTGTCTCTCCGCTCTCTTCGTCTTGCGCTCGCCAGTCACCACCATCTGGATCTGCCTCTTCGCTCTCGCCGTCTCGCGCTAGCCAGTCGCCACCATCTGGATCTGCCTCTCCGCTCTTGCTGTCACTGGATCTGCATCTCCGCTCTCGTCGTCCCGCGCTCGTCACTCGCAACTATCTGGATCTACCTCTCCCTCCGCTCTCGTCGTCTCGCGCTCGCCAGTCACCGCTGCGGCACCGCCTGTGCAACCTCGGCCTCACCAACTGTGCGACCTCTCCCTCCAGCAGTCCAGCTCTCGTTGTCTCGCGCACGGTCAGTCGAGTGTCGGCGACGCTTCGCCGGCGACTGCCGTCACTCCTCACCAGTCAGCCACAGTTCTGCTCGCTCACCTCTCTACTATCAAAATTGGACAAAACGGGAGCCGTATGTTTTTAAACATACGATACTAGAAAAAAAAAGTTCCCGTTTTAAAAAGGGACCGGGTCCGGACACCAAATTTAATCATTATAGAAATGGGTGTCCGGTCCCGTATTTTTGCCAGCCCTAGATATGCTTCGAGCTTGTGTCTTGGAGTTAGGTGATAATTGGGATAAATATTTTCATTTGTGTGAGTTCTCTTATAATAATTGCTATCAAGCTAGCATCGAAATGGCTCATTTTGAAGCTATGTATGGTTGAACTTGTCTTTCGGCGGTGTCAATTTTGTTTGGTTCGGAGTTTATTCGGGACTACATAGGGAAAATATAGCATTCGCCAGCGTTTGACTACATCACAACTCAGACAAAAGAGATACGCTAACAAACATCATTGGTTTTTAGAATTTTCTAAGGATGATATTGTCATGTTGAAAATCTCACCTATAAAATGCCTATATAGATTTGGGTTGCGAGGTAAGCTAGCTCTAAGGTACATCAGGTCATTTAAGGCTCATGAAAGGATTGGTCCTATTGCTTATAGGTTAGAGTTACCTCTTCTGCTTGCCTGAGTTCATAACGTCTTCCATTTGTCAATGTTCCGTCAAACAGAGACTCAGTTCACTCCAAGGATTGATTGGAATAAATTTGATCTTCGAGAAGACTTATCTTATGATGTGCAACCAAATTCAAATACTTGATCATAAGACTCAGAAGCTGAAAACCAAAGACATTCCTTTAGTTAAGGTGAAATGGTAATTTCACGTAAACGAGGAACTAACCCATGAGCGAGAATTCCATAAGAAGGAGCTATTTCTATTTTTCTTCGAGACTACAGGTAATATATATGTATATATTCATATATAGGATATATATAAATATTAGAAAATAAAGGAATAGTTGAATTATATGGATCATTTGATCATCTCGAGTGGAGCACAAATGTTTGATGTGTTAAAATTATTGTCACAATAAGGAGTGTCACTTTAATGCATTGCGTATCTCGAGAAAACCCCATATATAAATTAAACCTCATGTTTATCTTCTCTTCATTCGATTGATTAACCGATAGAGGTGAAGGTCTAGGCTTTCATTTCTAATGGATAGAAGTAATCCAATGAGTCAAATTAGTCTTGATTAAGGAGCTTAATCAAAACAACAACTAGAGAGCATCACTTTGGTATGATTTGTTTCCATGTTAGTTAAAGTTTAATTCGATCTTGATGCTAAAATATTTGTTAATTATGTTGTTCGATGATTAGTTTTGGTTTGTTACCTCACTATAGGTTCTCCCTGATGGATTTTAGGAGTTTATACAACAGTTTGGTGGATTTGTGAGAGAAATCGTTGGTTCTACCCTGTGTTCTATTTTGACAGCACAGGTGGAGCGCGCTCCACTTAGCAGAGAGCGCGCGATCCCTTCATCAACTATGATGAACGTAGTTGGTGGAGTGCACCACACCCACTGAAGGAGTATACTCCCACCTCAAAAAATAGAAATATTGCTGAGTTTTGCGAGGATTTCTAGTGGACTTAGGAACTGATTTAAGGGTTTTAAATATATTGTTATGAACCTAAACCGATTATAAATGGTCTATGATAGTTTCGGTCCCCGTGAAAGCATTAGCAACTCAAAAAATTAGGAGTTTGGACGGAAACTTAGGCCGAGGAAAGTACTGATTCGTTTATTTATTAATGTTGCCTTGTTATTCTATTTTATGTAGCTCATGTAGGGCATGGATTGAATGGGGGACTATGTACACTATGATGGCTTTCAATAAATAGAAAATGGTGTGTAATATGATCACGCTATAACTCATGGTTTTGAAAATAGGTTTATAGGAGATGGGTTCCCTTCCTAGTCTCTATATAATTCCTGCTCAATTCGATAGGTTTTGTGGAATTACACCCTCTAAAGGGTTTAGATAGAACCATTGGGCATTAATGGATTGGCTAGACAACATATCGGCTAATATGTTGGTTTAGCAATCGCATTAATGGTGCCGATATCGACCCTAGTTGTATAAATAAAATGGGGATCACTGTGTAATAGTCTATGATAACTTGTTTTGCATCCATTATATTGATTTATATGATTTTCATATTTTTGTTAGTTAACATTGGTATATATTGTTATTGCATAATGTTCTTGATTATTATATGGAATGTTGATAGCTATGTGAATCCTTGCTTACTGAGCAAGTTGGAGCGATCACTCAAATTCAATATTTCAGGTTCGCAACCCGATGCTTCAGCTAAGGGAAAGGAAAAGATTTAGGTGTCTTGTATCTTCTCTACGATGTAATGTGCCTCCTTGTATTTATATACATTGTTTGACATATTTTGATGTATATAAACAGGGTTGGGAGGTTTATGATAGCGGTTTATGGATTTTGATAAACTATGTATTATCGTATATTGTATATATATAGAGAGAATTTTTTAATTTTATGTTGCGTATACTTTGATTTGTTTATTCGATATAAATATACAAGTTGAGTTTATCAGGTACAAACGGAGAGGCTGCTGACTATAGTTAAGTTTGGTTGGGTTATCAAGATTTAATTAGGGTTAATTTCAAGTCAAGTATTGCCCTAATGAGGATAGGGGATGCTATCTCTTTGGTATCCAATTTCTTTGAATTTGGTAGAATTAACTTCTATGAATGTCTCTATTGGTACCCATGCCTTAATATGAAACTTGTTTCTAGAATAAGTCCTATTTAGTTTAAAGGATGCTTTAAACATGTAGGATCTCCTAAACTCCTTTTATTGAGCTTCTAAATGTGGATACTTATGTTTCTCTAGCCTAAGCTCCAATTTCACATTCTCCTTTTCATTTTTGATATTTGTTACCAACATTCTCCATTCATCTAATCTCTTTTGAAGAACTTGATCTTGACTCTTTAAGGCCATGTTCTCTTCAAGAATGTTCTCATTCATCTCAATACTCAAATCAATTTTGTTTGGAAGATTCATCAACTCATCTAATGCAAGTTGAATCATGTTCTTGAGTTTCACATTCTCTTTAATGAGATTTTTCGAGTCTAATTCAAGGTTCTTACTCAAAGTGGACAATTCATCAATAAATGAATCATGAAAGATATCGATATAGTGAATGAGTAAAAAATAGGATTACTTTCATGAACATGAAAGTCCATGGACCTATAATCATCATCATCATCATCATCATTTTCATCGTTGTCGTGATTTTGAACATAAGAGTTTGTAGGTCTAAGATCTTCATGTAATTAAGCATTTTTATCATCAACATGTGTAGCAATATGAATATGTTCATCATGTAGAGATAAAGGAACATGAGAGTCACTAGATGACAATAAATTATTGCATTTGCTAGAATACAATGAGAAGTTGGAATCATGACAATCACTACAAATTTCTTCTTATTTTCTCCATATCTCCTTAGATGAAGTGCATGAAGAAAGTCTAATCTTAATATCATCGGGAATGCTCGGAAAGAGAATAAGTTTAATTTCATCATCAAGTCTCACTAGCCTCTTTTCTTCCTTGTTCAACTTCTTCTTTTGCTTTGGCACTTCAACATCATTTACAACTCTAAATGGAGTGTATGGACCGTTTTCTAAAATTTTCCACTTCCCATGTGATTGGGCTCTAAGTTATGTTCTATACCTAATCCTCCAACTCCTAAAAATAGAATTTCTAAACAAATAATGGTAGCAACAACAGTGAAAGTCATGGCCATTGATATTTAGATTTAGGATGTAAATCTGAATATGAAGAACATCTACTCTGATATCAATTTAAGGTCACCCAAGAAGGGGGTGAATTGGGTGTGATGGCCAATTTCTACTTTTTACAAATATCTTTGTTGATCTCCTAAGTTCACTTTAAGATTCAAGCTAGACGAGCGCATGTATTAGTGATAGCAAGAGAAATGTGGAATGGTTCAAGTAAGTGAAATGCTACACTAGGACAAGGGGGTAGAACATAGATGGAATTGCACAATCGATTTATAGTGGTTCGACCCCTCGGATCTATATCCACTACTTAAACCTCCCTTGTTATGATTTTGAAAAAACACTTAGATTCCAATAAGTGAACAACCCTAAGCCCGCGAGCTTTGTGTGCCTAGTCTCCATTAAGTTTTTTACAATTGTCTTACCGCAATAAAGACTTTTACAACCACCTAGTCTTAACTAGGAATTTGACTTGCCTAGGTGCTACTAGGACTTTATCTTGCTTATTCCTTGATAGGCTTTGCAATCTCACCTATACATAATAGGATTCACGACTTGGTCTATTTACTAATAGAACCTTTACAAATTGAAAACGATTTGTCGCTTGCATCAAGTGATATAACATGTTCTCCTCTCACAAGCCAAATGTAATCCTAAGATGAAGCAATGCAAGTGAGACTTTGCCTATTGAGATGCCTTATAAATTAACTTTTATAGGCTACCTCTCAACATTGAAACCAAAAAAAAAAAAGTATAGATTAAGCTCATGTTAGTTCCAAAGAAAGGCTAATTAATGCACCAACGCAAAATGCATGTTTAAGCTCAAGCTGTCCAATAAATATTTAGGGCACAAATAGATTAATATTAAATACGAAACCCTTATAAATATATTTTCAAAACAACATAAACGTGAAACCACACAAATTAATAGAAAATAAGCACAAATCAGTTTCAAGTCAATTCAATGAACATATGAAAAACCACGATTAAGTCATGTTGTGCAATCAAAATTTCAAGTCTCAAATAAATAAAGTTTAAGAACAAAAACCCTCGTAAATATGTTGTCAAAACAATATAGGCATGAAACCTCGACCATAACTACTATAGATTAAGTACAAGTTGGTTTGAAGTTAATTCAATGCACTATGTAAAATCATAATTGAGCTAAAGTAAGTGCACTTTATTTTGGGTTGACACAAAATAAAAATTTAGTTCAAAACCCCTTTTTGTTGTATTTCACACACATTTAAAAAAAAACACCCAACATATGTATAGGTTAGGCTCTATGTCATAGTGATTCAAATCTCAGCTCAATATATGCAAATTCATTAGGCCTTATATAGATTTGATAATGGGCTCAATGAGCTATATGACCGCGTTAAAACCGGTCACATATGGTTCCCACACAAATCCTTAAATCTCATAAATAGATTAAGCAAAAAATGTATGAAAAATAAGATCTTATAACCTAAGATGTGAAGGTGATTTAAACCACTTTGGATAGCGTGTTGAGGACTCTAGAACACTTCTTTTTGCCTCACTTGATTTAAATAAGATCAACCTGAAAAGCCCTCAAGTGAGTTTTGTATTTGATCTGTTGGGTTATGGGGTTCATACGTAGCGAAAAATTCAAAATAAATTTTGAAAAACCCCAACAGGATCGAGAATAAGTTCTATTAAACTCGATCAACGAAAGTAAACCATACCTTATTCCATGATTTACTTTTCTGATTGTTCGATCTCTAAGACGTTTAAGTGCATGTCCTCTATCAGAAATCCACACACGAAAGGTCACCACAATTTGGACTGTCAACCTCAAGAGAGATAGAAGACAAGTTTCTCTCTAAAAGTCCAAAGAACTCAAAAATAGCAAAAACGAAAAAATTAATTTCGTTATAGGGTTTCAACCTCTATTTATATGTGTAGATAAACCCTCACTTAAAATCTTGTCGTAATATGGCTATTGTATTTAGGCAGTTTAAGTAAATTACAAATATGGTGCTATTAATAAGTTATCGTATAAAAAATAGTAAGGGCTTTTATGTCATGAGTTTCATCATATACAATTCATTATTCTAGATCAATCGAAATTGCATAAAGCTATTCTTTGTGTGCAACCCAATTGGTTCATGCGACGTTGGCAGTTAACCAAAAATTTTTAGTGCACAAATCATAAGCGGGTCCACCTAGTACCTTAAATGTCCTTAGTCGTTGAAATACTAAATGATAACACCATATGCAATTACACAAATCAAGTAGAAAAACTAAATGATATAGTACCTATCATGAGTAACACCTACGATTTAATCCATGTGGTATTATCATAAGCGAGTTCACCAGTACCATGTTCCCTAACAAGTACTCATGATTTTGATTCGTATCACTATACGCATGATCATCACATGACCATCAATCAAGGTTCACATTAGTCTTAATTCATTATAGTTCCCAGTATAATGACTGACTTGGGAAATTTAGGATAATTTAACAAATATTCATGGATTTTAAGATAAGGTACACATGTAATCACTTATAATAAAATAACAAATGAAAACCTCTATTTTATTAACTAAAACATGCCCCAACATTATCTTCACTTGTGTTGCAAAAACTTAATATTTCGTGCTCTCTTTTTGTGTATGTTTTAGTTGGTTAGATCAAATATTTGTTCTATGTGTTTATAGGGTTCTCATCATACTATTTTGATTGTGTTTTTACCATTTTGGTGATTGAAGGGTCAAAAAAATCCTCCTATTTAAATTAAAGGGTGGATTGTTCATTTTAAAAAAGCTGTCAAGCAACCAAGAAGCGTGCTTTATTAAATCCTAAGGCGCACACTTTAGCAATAGGGGACTAAAATTAGAATGATTTTGATCTAATTGATGTTCTGAGATTGTTTTGAATAAATTAGAATGATTTTGATCTAATTCGACTTGTTCGTCACTGAGAGATTGTTTTGAATAATGTTTTAGTTTTTCAAAAATCACGATAGCGCGCTTGCAAATGAGCATGTGTGTAGACTCCAAAGTTAAGTTAGGTTAGTTGCATTAACTAGGCCATGGGATTAGTTAATGAGCAGTATAGGGGGAAGGATAGTTATCACATATTACCAATTTACCCTCACAATTTCACAAACTCTCGAATCACTCATCTCTCCCTCCTCTTGTCCAGAACTAGCCAATCTAGCCATCACACTTTCCCTCCTCATCGTGTGTCTCCAATCGGAGCACCATGTCCACCACCATCGTCGCGTCACCACCGAGCCCTTCACCCCTTTAACTGAGGCGGTCCAGTTAGCGCGATTACTCCCTCACCAACGCAAATCCAAAGGCTCTCATCGACGCACTTCGCCCCCTTTTTCAAAATCGAACCCCTCCGAACCGCTCCGTCCACCTCCACGGCACCCTCTCCACCCTCCGCCCCAGCCGCCACCCTCATCGACATGACCACTAGCCTCCAAGAATTTAATCCCCTTGAGGGGTGTTGGTCATTCAACCAACCTCAAAAATTCAATCCCCAATACGCCCAACCAAACAAGTGACCCAATCGGGACTAATCACTTAATCCAAGCCACAATCCCATGTATAAATTAATCCCATACACACTGGACTATTGTATTTGTGAAGTGAACAGGCCATTAGTGCGCTAACTCTACCAAGTGCGCTAGGAATACCCATTAGCACGTTAATGACAACTAAAACTTGAATATTAAGGACTGTTTTGATGAGTTCCAACTTATTATATATCTAAACACTTGTAACACACCTAAATTTATTATATTGGACTTCAAGGACTTAGGGGATCATAGCTCAGTCTCAGGGAGCTTGTCAGGTCGGATACAGAAGTTCGCGGAGGTTGGAGAGCAATTTGAGGTTTGTTAAACATTTATTTAGCTTATATGTTAATTATTCATGCTATTTTATTACTCCATTTTGTTATTATGGGTTTGTTACTCCCCGGATTTCTTTTACATTCAAAATTACGCATGTTTACTTAACCATATTTCTTGCATTTCAACTTACTTTATTATGCGAAATGCTCGAGCGAGTTCCTTATGTTAATTATTTGAGCCAATTAAATTTGGACTCATGTTTATCATCATTTCATTTATGATGATTGAAAGGGGTTCCTTCGGATTTTCCGGACTCATACCATTATTTGTGATGGGCAAGAGGAACCTAAGGCAAGAGGTACCTAGGTAAGTATATCTGATTGCGCGTCGTCGACGACCTACTAGTACATGATTATTTTGATATTTTGTACTATTTTAGGTATTGGGAGGCTGGAATGACCTTGTATTTGTATATATTCACTGTTTTATGGTGTTGTCGCCTATATACGGAGTACTTTTTAGGTTTTTCATAGTAGGACATGCTCTTATGAATAATGTTTATCATGCTAATTCAATACTCACTCGCATCAAATTAAGGCTTATGTTGATTTATTATTAACTTGTAAAACATAAACCACTAGCGTGGTTAGGCTCGAATAAACTACAAATAGTTTAACTTAAAGAACTTTAGTTACTTAAGGAAATAACCCAAGAAAATATGGACAATCAACTAGTTACATAGATAACCTACATGTGGACATGATGATTGAGGCATGACGTGGACAGGTAGGTGTTGTACACGTGTAGCTGGGCCCGCTAGGCGAGGAGAGCATGACACAATGACAAGTGGGACGACCTCAGGGCGCGAGGCCACGACAGAGCATTTGTAGGCCCTTCCTTAATCTTTGTATCAATTTGTGCTACTCTAAAATAGTTTAACTTAAATAACTTTAGTTACTTAAGGAAATAACCCAAGAAAATATGGACAATCAACTAGTTATATAGATAACCTACATGTGGACACGATAATTGAGACATGACGCGGACGGGTAGGTGTTGGACAAGTGTAGCTGGGCCCACTAGGAGAGGAGAGCATGACACAATGACAAGTGGGATGACCTCAGGGCGCGAGGCCACGACAGAGCATTTGTAGGCCCTTCCTTAATCTTTGTATCAATTTGTGCTACTCTGAGTTGTCTTTGAATTTTAAATTTCATATTCTATTTTTATGAGTTTTACCACACACCCACGTAAGCATCCTCATTTTTACTACGTTCATTTTATGTAATTATTATTGCTTTACCGCCCAACATTCACTTCCATATAGCATAGTTGGCCTCATTGCAGTCTTTTAAAATTCTTCTTTAAACTTAGCAGGAACATTTCAATCACAAATCACCCATGTTGCACATCGCTATTTCTTCCATCCACCTTGAATTTTATTTGTGACATCATTCTCAATATTACCATTATTTTGTATGATTTATCATATGTATCTAAAGCGGTTCACTTTAAGAACTTCTACTTCCCTTAATTTTACCACTCCATCATCTCGATGTCTAGTATTTCTAAACTTATAGTGCATGTATTCGATTTTCGTCCTACTGGGCACCTAGTGGGCCCAAATGGGTGGCCCTCCATGTGATACACTTCGAGGAGTGTGTACGTACACTTCGAGGTGTATGCACGGCTGGACACCTATTTGGGTCCACTAGGTGCCAAAGTGGGTTACTCTAGCATCTTGCACGCCATCTACCTTATGGATTGGTGTTGAAAGCGTACAAGGACTAAAAATTATATTTTTAAAAATAGTGGACATATATGTTTTTTTTTTTGTAATTAAAAGCTTGTGAGGAGCAATCGATCCTCGGACCAAGAGGCATTATTGTCCTAATTGATAACTCATGAGTTATAATTTTTAGAATTTTTGTGTGTAGAAATAATAGTTCGATCCCACTATTAATGATGAAGAATTTTCTTTTAAGTTAAAACTCCACACCTATAAGTGGAAGGTGGTCAAGTTGGGACAATATCAATACTGACAGAGATCTCACGCCCGTTTATGCGGGTGGGCCCAACATGAAATTTTAACAGTCATAATACTACTACTTATTGGGCTTGTCTACACTGTTTGTGCGTGTTGTTTGTTGACGCATCTTGACCCAACTTAGTCACTTTCAACTCCTAGATAGAAAAGTTTTACTCTTAAAAGACTTTTTTTAATAAGAAAGAAACAACTTTTGCACCCACCAAGGTTAAACCTACCAATTACTAATTGGTACTACTTTCTTCGTTCCTAATATATGTTAGGTTTTGGGAACTTTTTTTCTTTTTATTTTAAGAAATGTGTTACATTAAGAAATTGAGGAAACATTAATTGCTCTGTTTCAAATTCTATCCCCATTCCTTTTTTTTTTGTGCATGATAAAAGAGGACCGTTGCTTAGGGTGGCAAAAAGTGTATGGACCCATTTGTTCGCATTTATCTAGACCCGCTTTAAACGGGTCCGAACATAATTTTTTAAAATAAATACGGGTTCGGACGTGTTTTTTTGTCCATTTTAAAGAACGGGTCCGGATTTGAACAAGATTTTTTAAAAAAATAGGTACCCATTTAGCGATTAATTTAAATAATATTTTATTTATTTATAGGAGTATTTTGAGACTTTCATGATATTTGCATTGTAATTTCACTAATGATGATGTTATTTTTATATGAAAACTTTAAGACTTGAATTTTGAATATATAACATGTCTTTTTTGTAGTGATGGAATGCATGATGACATTAAAATCATGTTTTTTGTTAATAATTAAGTGAAAAAATTATTTTATTATATTAAAAAAGGGGTTCGGACAAAAAAATGGGTTTTGTATATTTTAAAGGCATAAGGTTCGGACAAAAAAAAAGTGTTTGTTTAAAAAATGGGTATGAGTCCGGACACTATTTTTAATCGTTATTAAATAGAGGTGTCCGGACCCGTACCTACTTTTTTGCCACCCTTAATCGCAACGCTTGACGCCTCAAAGAAACCCCAATTCTAATCTCATTCTATTTATTTATTTATTTATTTTTGAGAAAATCTCATTCTATTTAGTTAATTGACAACATTAATCACTTTTATCACAATTTCCATATTAAATGAAGCCGTTATTTATGGGATGGTAATATATAGCCTTTCTGCGAAATTTTAACAGTGCATCAATCATTGTTTTTTAATATATATATATATATATGTATGTATATGTATGTATTTTAGTCCACCAGACAAATTCAGTTCAAATAGTGGTAGGTTATGAGAGGATTCCGGCCCAGTCTATAGAAATTTTAATTAAAAAAGCATATATATCTTTCTCTTCAAACCAACAGCTAAATGGACTGGGCCAAATGATAATATATACTAATCTTATAGATTAGCCTATAATTAGTGCTCTCCGAGGGTGCTATCTGACGTTTGTCACTATTAAATCTTTCAATGTATTTTGGGCATACTAGGAATATATAGTTTTGGCTTGAGCACGCGCTAACTGCTAAAATAATAAAATTAAAGCTCACACATACAATGTGCCACAGACAAACTAAGAGCATCTCCAATGGTAATGTGAATTTAGACCACGAATTAGCGCATGTGAAAATGATGTATATCCTTTGTGACACTAGATAGACATTCACTTCTTAAAATGATTTCCAATGGTAATGTGGATTTAGACCATGGATTGATGAGTTTATGTTAGACCAGAGGGACTTGCAATGACTTCAAAGCGTGTAACACTGCCACTTTCCTAAAGAAAATTTTGCTCTCTATACTGCAAGAGTCAGCAAATATCCTAAAGGATACGATGAAGTAAACACAACTTTCACTTTGCAGTAGTGAAAGATGAAAACAAGAGCAATTGCTGGTGAATTTCGAGATATTTCTTCCTCCTCAAACCTCTCCTCTTATAGAGCATTGGTCATGATCAGTTGGAAAAGTGGAATAGTCAAGCATTGATGCAATGGAGTAATGGAGCAGCCAAGCATTGATGCAATGAAGTAGTGGAGCAGTAATTCCTTAATGGAGAGCAGTTTCAACTGCACCCACTAAGCCACTCTACTAACTACCCATTTAATCTCGAAAATGGTAAAGATTAATGGTAAAGATTAATGGTAAAAAGTTTTACAAATGGTTAGCTTGCACACATATAGACACACACGCACGTGCCTCGTGCCAAGTGCTAAATGCGCCTATAAAAGCGCCTAAAATGCGTCATATGCGCCGCGCCGTGCGCGCGCGCTTGTGGTTCTCCGTGCATAGCACTTGTATTTTATTTTACACACACTATGGTGCAAGAGTACATATATACTCTTTAAACTTGAAGTTTCTAACCAATGTGGGACTAAACATTTAATTTGAAAATGTTCAACAATCCCCCGCCGTTTTCAAAATAATCAGATCATTCAATCCGCGAAATCTCAAACATTATATGCATAACTAATGGTATCTTGCGATTTGAACCACTAACTTGTGAAAAGTTCATTACATCATATTAGAATTACATGGTAGATAAACTTTGAACCAATGATTCTATTCGATATGTAGCATAAACATATCACGCATATAACTTACACCAGCAAAAAGCCATAAATATCCTGACACATTCAACATTGGCCTTGTGTCCCGTATCTTCTCGTGAATGTATTTGGAGCCAAGCCCTTGAACTCCTTGAAGCGGCCGCACTTCACATCCACGTAGGTAGTCTCCATTCTAGTACCCCCGCAATTTAAGTACCTTTAGAAGACTATTAAGAGATCATCTCAACCTCCTCTCTTTACATGCAGGTACCGAGCACTAACAACATTGGGATGGTAATAAAAAATTAGTGCTCACAGTCACTCTTATAATGAAATTGACTGCATTGAACTCAATACTTAACGTAATGTTAGGCGTCGAGTTGAGTTTCCACTATTGGTGACTCGTAATTTATGGGTCGGAGACCCATCCCCCTTGATGTTTTATTCATCAAGTCTCTGCAATCCTTTAGTAAGGGGATCCGCCAAGTTTTGACTAGATTTCACATAGTCAATCGTGATAACTCCTCTTGTTATCAATTCTCTGACACAACTATGTCTCGGTCCAATATGTCTGGACTTACCGTTGTACATTTGGCTATAAGCCCTTGCCAATGTGGCCCGACTATCACAATGGATAGAGATCAGAGCTACCGATTTAGGCCACAATGGTATCTCGTGTAATAATTCACGTAGCCACTCAGCTTCTTTTGAAGCTGATGCCAATGCAATGAACTTTGATTCCATGGTAGAACCAGCCATTAAGGTTTGCTTCTTTGAAGCCCACGAGATTGCACCTCCAGCAAGTGTGAAAATCCACCCACTTGTAGATGCATGATTTTGATCTTTAAACTTGAAGTTCTTAACCAATGTGGGACTAAACATTTAATTTGAAAATGTTCAACAGTTTACTCTTTTATTTTCAATTTTCATAATATTAATAAAGGCTTGAAAAAAATAAAAAAAATTTAAAAGAAATAATAATGCTGACGTGACAGTCTACCACAATATCTAAAAGTAGACATTATGGTAAACACCCTTCACTTTGATTCCATGCCACATAAGATGGACGTTATAAATCAATGGTTTCATTGGAGATCATTTTTGGAGTTGGATGTGGATTGTATCTAAGAGGATCCATTTCCACCCCAATCCATGGTTCTAATGGAAATGCTTTAAGAGATTATTTTGTGCTAATTAATGCTCTGTTTGACAATACTAGCTGATAATATATCTGATAACTGATTATCTAGCTAAAAGCTGATAATCTACTAACTGATAGCTGAAAACCGATAATCTAGCTGATCATTTAAAACTATTTAGAAGAAATAGCTGATCAAGTACTAGAGAAATACAAAATGACATAAAAGACATGCTATATATATTATAAATTATATATATATATATGTATTATTTAATGTAATACTTATAAACATAATTATTTATTTAATAATTATTTAATATTATACATAAAAACATATTATTTATTGTTTGATAATGTTTATTTAATCTTTTTAAAAAATATTAAATATTTATAATATATTTATAATAGTATTTTTGGTTTATTATATTTAATATTTTTTTATGGCTGAAAAGAAAAGTAAACTAGATCCGACGTTTTTTTAACTAAACACTACTTGAGATAGCGTCCAAGATTTTAGAGATTCATCTATCTTATTTTTAAAATAAGCTACTAACCAAACACAACGTATTTACTGAAGCAGCTTATAATCTAGCTTAGTTGATAAGCTGGTTTTGCGTGCAAAATAGAGCCTAAAAGTACTTAGTGTTTAATTTTTATTTTTATTTTTATTTTATGGTATATCATTGATTAACAAAATGTTAATTTTTGTATAAAAAATGCTTCTGTGAACTCGATTTCACATGTCATTTTCACACTTGATTGTGACTTATTTTTACATTGATATGTGTACGTACAAAATCGATGGGCATCTAAACGACTCCCATTATATAGCAAATATATGTCTCTTATCATGTTAAATTATCGTATTCGATTTAGTATAGTATTACACAACACCTCTCTTTTTTTAAGAGCATTTGAGAGATTAGTTAGAATAGATCTATCTCCCAATTTTTTTTTTTTTTTTTTTTGGGAAAACATTCCTCTTTACTCCTTAAAAAAATAAAATAAAAAAAAAAATAAACACTCCTCTTTTGTAAAATCAATGTGGAGCACATTTGAAATGCACTTGTTTTAGCGTCCTTTGATTTGTACATCAATATGCTGCATACATGAAAATCGATAAGTATCTAATGTGTTTGTTGAAAAATGGGTCATCCTAGCATTTTTATTTTATTTTATTTTTCAGTCTAAGAAAATCAATATTTAAAACTGAATGATCCTGATCGACTTCAAGCCGGATAGAACAACTATGTAGCAATAAGACTAGATAAGCATTAATTCTTCAAAACATTTAAAGAGATTTTATGGTCGAGACTTGAACTCGAGACCATTAGAATGCAACCAAGACCATCGCGTCAGGGATCATTGGCATCTTCCCATTCTATTTGTCATCTCCAAAAGAAATCACCAAGACTACATATGGCTCAATGTGGTTGGTTATGTTAAATTATCGTCGATTCTGAGCACCGACCCACTTAATTACCGCACACATCTCGAGATGTATCGCACCACCAACGAGTAAGTCAGCGTCGAAATGGGGTTATCCAATCATTAAGGATAATGCACAAAAATTGCTTGCTTGGATGCAAGAAAATGAGTGTCCACCTCATTATCCACTCCATGCCCAAATTTCAAAACCAGATCTCACTCAAAAACAACTCAAAAGAAATTGAAGATGGTCATGATGTGGAGATGGTCCTTGATGCCTAGGAAGTTGTTTTCATGCCTTGAACATGAGCACTGTGTAGTGCTTTTCTTCAACAATCTGCTGCTTTACATGTCTCAAAATAAGGAGAACCCCAAATGCACCATGGTCCCCATCTCTAATCCTTAATTATATAGATGGGCTTGTGAAGATTGGTACAGATTTTGATGGGCCTTCAACTTTTTGGATAAAAGGGTCCTTAGAAATGGACCTCTCACAGGTAATTCATGATTCTTTTTTAACTAACAATCATGTCACTTTCTTTCCCAATGAAATCAACCCTTTGTGGGTTTCCCATTTTTTTGTGTTTGTTGGTTAAAAAGTTGTAGAAACTGATCTAATTCAAAAAGCGTGAATTTGAGACTTTTGGGTTGTGAAAAAGAGGGGATATATATATATATATATATATATATATATATATTAAAAAAAAGAAATTTTGTGAATTTGGATGTTTTTACTAGCTAGGCGTAGTTATATTGTGGTGGATTGATGGGATGAGGAAATGCAATTATTGGTGGTTTGATTTCCTTTATTGAGGCAATTGGGCCATGGCAGCAGTGGTCCTTTGTGAAGTTTGTTAGCTTATATGGGGCATGTACGTAAGACCATTTGGTGTCTAAAGCCACATTTCAATGTCAAATTTATGAGAGGTGGGTGATAGTTGTGCATTTATATGTATTTCTCTCATAGATATATATCTTCTTTTTTTTTTTTTTTTTTTTGTCACTCTTGTTGTGTAGTGGGCATTGCTTGGTACTTGTTTGTTTTCTGTAAAAAGACAATCTCTGTTAGGCTGTTCCATTATATAGATTCTCTCTTTCAAGCTTTTCCTGGACAATTATGGTGATCAGCAACCAGGAATCCAATAGTACTTTTGCTTAGTGGGCATGTGGGATTTGTTGGTTTGGTCTTGTTCTGAAAACCAGGTAGAGATTTCATGATTTAATTTTTTATTTTATTTTTCATGATTTTGTTGCAATGTCGAAGTTTTTAATTGAATTTCCTGTGCACCAAACATACCTAGTGGCATTATGTTTTTTTTTCTCACTTTTGATGCCTTTAAGAATTGGTAACTGTCATAGCCACATGGATGAGGCATGATTTGTGAATTATGAGGCTATTGTTGCATGACTTACAGATTTGATTGAACACCCATTTCTATGTCGAGCTGGTAATTCCTCTTGTGATGCTTCTTTCATGGGTGCTTCGTGGAAAGTAGTACATTGGCGATGATTTTGTGACTGAGTCCTTAATTTATCAATTTTCTGTAAGTTCTGATTGGATTTGAGAATTGTTTTTATTATGAATTATGAGGCTATTGTTGTATGACTTCTAGATTTGATTGAACATCCCTTTTCAATCTCCAGCGAATAATTCCTCATGTGGCTGCTTTCCTGTGTGCTTCGAAGAAAGTAGTACATTGGTTATGATTTTGCAATAAGTGTCCTTTCTCAAAATTTCTTTAAGTTCTGATGGAATTTGGAGAATTGTTTTGATTTATGAATTATGAGGCTATTGAAGTATGACTACTAGATTTGATTGAGCATCTCTTTTTAATCTCGAGCGAACAATTCTTCATATGCAGCTGCTTTCCCGTGCGCTTTGAAAGATTTATTACATTGGTGATGAACTTGTCACAATAGTCCTTTTTCAATTTTATGTAAGTTCTGGTTGGTTTGTGAGAAATATTTTTGTGGTTTTGATGATGATGATGAACTGTGCTTTATCAGGCATTCACATTTCCCAATGATGGATAAAAAGGAGGTCCCTTCGCCATGTCTGATGATATCATCTGAAGACAAGCCTCATATCCTGTATCCTATGTGCTTCGGTGTTTCTTGTGCATTCGTCGCTCTCAAACTCTTGCTCGGATCGGATCTAAATGATGAGAAGTGGTTAGAAACACGAGATAGAATGCTTCAAGGTAGCACCCAGTTATTGGGATTGCTTGTTTGGAGAATTCAAAGAGGGGAAGCTGCAGAGCCTGATCCGGAGACGCTCCAAAGGCTCGAAAAAGCTGAAATGGAAGTGTCAGAGTTGAAGCAAAGGCGAAGTGAAGATGCAAAGGCCAATGAGAAGGTTGTGAGCATCTTTGCAGCACAAGAGCAGACCTGGCTTAGAGAAAGGAAGAAGCTACAAAAACAAATTGGCGCGCTTTTACATGAATTACGATTCCAAGTGGCCGGGAAGGATGAAATTATCTCGGATTTGAACGAAAAGATTAAGGAGAAAGAGGTTCTATTACAATCTAGAGATAAGTCCTTGGGGGAAGAGGAGGGGAAGAGGAAAGAGATGGAGGAAAAACTTAAGAAGGCCGAGGCTTCGGCAGAAGGACTGAGGGAGACCATGAAGAAGGTGGCCGAAGAACATTCTTCCGAGCTTTGGAAGCACAAGACTGCTTTCATTGAACTAGTGTCGAACCATCGGCAGCTTGAATCCGAGATGGGCCGTGCTCTCCGGCAAATTGATGCTGCAAAGCAAGAGATCAACTCAGTACTTAAGCAGAAAGAGGAGTCTGTTTCAATGGTTCGGAAATTATCCGTGGAGGTCACGAAGATGCGCAAGGACTTGGAACAGAAAGACAAGATCCTCTCTGCAATGCTGCGGAAATCAAAAGTGGACACAATGGAAAAAGAAGTTCTCTTAAAGGAACTAAAAGTCTCCAAGGCCAGAAGGAAGGAAGCCGAGATCGAGACGGAGAAATGGAAAGCATTCCATGAGTCCAAACACGAAAAAAAATCTACTACAAGTAATTTATCCAACCAAGGAAATGCAAGGTTGGAAGCGTTTTCAGGATACAAAGGTGAGCATCCTATTGACATGGGTTGCTCCCAAGATACAAGTATGGGATCGCAACCACCAAGCAATTGGATGAACTGCAAAAATCTTTTCGTCGACAGATTTGATCAAAGCTATGCTCTTGGAAATGGAGAATTAGGTATGATGAAGTACTCAATCTACATCCTTTTCTTTCTATTAATATCTTCTGTTTTGCAAAAATCGTATTTATTTGTCCATTTAAAGTTTTCCAGATTCAGTAGCTATATCTATATGTATGTCTTAGAGTAGGTTTAATAGTATTACTTTCCTAATGCATGATTCTATTATTCGGTGCCCATATAAGTTTTCAATCCTACTGATACCTTTGTCCTTTCTTTTCTTTTCCCTGCAACTTCACTCAAGTGGTTTCGACCGATGTCAAGCAATTGGAAGATTGGGTTCACTCGGAAACCGAAAGAATTACAACGATGCTTCAAGAAAGGCATCATTTAGAAATAGATGCCTTCACAGAACAGCTGCGACGCAAGGATGAAAAGTTAGAAGCTTTCCGCTGGAGATTACTAAGTTCCGAACTAGAAGTGAAGCGGCTAGAATCCCACATGAAAGGACTAAATCAAAATATTCTACAACTGAGAGAAGAAAAGATCGAAATGAAAGCCTTGTTATTAGAGCAAGAAACAAAGGTGAGATCCTTGCAGGAGATAGTTATTTTACAACCGAACTCTACGCATTGTCACGAGGCACATTGGGATTCTTCACCGAAGGATCTAACTATAGACTCCGTGGCTGTTTGTTCCGATGCTAAGACTGTGGAGAAGGATGAGAAGGCAGAGACTGATTATCTCCCGCACGAGGTCGAGGCCGAGACCGTGAAGGAAGATGAAAACCGTTGTAGCAACCATTCCGAGGTTCCAACTACAATCCTAAGACAGGTCACTGAGGAGGACTTTGTATTGGAAAAGGAGGTTCCGGTGGACATGGGTGGTTTCGAAGAGCAATGCTCGAATGTAGAACCAAAAGCGATAGCTGAATCGACTTCGGGTAGTCCATGTCTAATGAAGAAAGACACTCCATGGAGAGTTGATCTTCATGCTATGGGAGTTTCATACAATATCAGAAGGCTAAGGCAGCAACTTCTCTTGCTTGAAAAGCTGGTGAGCATGCCTGAAATTTGCAAAGAAAGGTCGGTCGACGACGGGACTAGTAATCTAAAAACAAATTTTCATTCGCTGATGCCTCTACTGAACAAACAAATAAGCAGGTACCAATCCCTGCAAGAAAAGATCAACGATCTAAGCAGTCGGGTGGTGAGCTCTTTCGATGTTTTTCTTATCATTTCAGTTAATTGCTTTTATATCGATAATTGATTCATCTTCGTTTAATCCGTGTGTTTCTTTCATTTGCAGTCCAAGGATAATCCGGATTGTAGCAGAAGTGGTCATCGTAGAATCGAGAGGACGAGGGAGGAAACTAGAACTCTAGAGTGTCTTCTTGAAGAGACATTTCAACTACAGAGGTACATGGTCGCAACGGGGCAGAAACTAATAGAAATTCAAACAAAGATGGCATCTAAATCTGTTGCTGCAGGGATTGAAGAGACCAAAAGGTCTGCCAATTTCGATACAGTGAGGTTTTCTGACAATGTGAGAACTCTCTTCAAGGAAGTACAGAAGGGTCTTGAGGTTCGAATAGCTCGAGTCATCGGAAGCCTCGAGGGTACCTTGGCCTTTGGTAGGTCATTTGATTCAGTGACAAGAGCTCATGAAGCTCACAGTTCTGATTCCAGCCAAAGATAATAAACTTGTACATGGTTTGATAATGATTTATTCATCTATATACTATATACCATTTCTCAACCTCTGCAATGCAATTTTGAAAATTTAGATCCAGTACAGGTTCCCTTGATTAATTTCCTTTGCTGCTATATATATATATGGTTGTGAGACAGCATGTATGCTCTTTTTTTTTTTTTAGAGCAAAAGAGACTGCTTTATTTCAGATCATTTACATGTGCCAGAAACAAGGGTACAATTAACCACTCCAATCGACCAGACAAAGGATTTTAATTATTTGTCCACGTGGAAATGCTAGACGTTGGCCACCGTAGTTACTTTGAATGGTTAAAATGTTGTTTTTCACTTACCCGAGAAAAAATAATATTAATCTTCTTACTGTATATATATAAAGGACAATTGTAATTTGAAAAAGTATAAACAATTACTTTGATATATAATTGAAAGAAAAATATTTTATTTATATAAATTAAACAATTATAATAGGCTAAGGAGAGAAACAACAATATCGAGAGAACCAATTTGGTTTCATGCCCGGGAGGTCAACTATGGAGGCGATTTTCCTTGTAAGACGATTATTAGAAAAATATAGAGAAAAGAAAAAAGATCTTCATATGGTATTCGTAGATTTAGAAAAAGCATATGATAGGGTCCCTAGAGATGTTCTTTGGTTCTAAAAAGAAAAAGAGTGCACGCTAGATACATAGACACTATTAAATATATGTACGATGGAGTAGTAACGAGTATAAAGACATTTGGAGGAGCTACAAAAGAATTTCCCATTACGATAGGACTACATCAAGGATCGGCTTTAAGCCCATATCTATTTACTTTAGTTATGGACGAATTAACTAGACATATTCAAGAGGATATACCATGGTGTATGCTATTTGCAGATGATATTGTCTTAGTGGATGAAACTAAAGATGGAGTGAATAAGAAATTAGAACTCGGAGAAATACATTAGAATCTAAAGGCTTTAAGTTGAGTAGGACGAAAAGCGAATACATGCACTTGTGAGTTTGGAAACACTAGACATCGAGATGACGGAGTGGTAAAATTAGGGGAAGTAGAAGTTTCTAGGGTAAACCACTTTAGATACCTAGGTTCAATCATACAAAATGATGGTAACATTGAAAATGATGTCACACGTAGAATCCAAGCTGGATGGAAGAAATGGCGGAGTGCAACTGGGGTGATTTGTGATCGACATGTTCCTACTAAGTTAAAAGAAAAATTTTATAGGACCGCAATTAGGCCAGCTATGCTCTATGGAAGTGAATGTTGGGCAGTAAAGCAACAACAATTACATAAAGTGAATGTAGCAGAAATGAGGATGCTTAGGTGGATGTGTGGTAAAACTCGTAAAGATAGAATAAGAAATATATAAATTCAAAGACACGTAGGAGTAGCACCAATTGATACAAAGATTAGGGAAGGGCGGTTGCGATGGTTTGGTCACTTGCAAAGACGGCCTACAAATGCCCCAACTAGAAAACTTGACTCAATAGAAACTGTACAAATTCGACGAGGTAGGGGTAGACCAAAGTTAACAGGGATGCATTAATTAAGAGAGATTTGAATGGTTTGCAAAGCTCACCATCAATTGCACTTAATCGAGCACAATGGAAAAGTTTGATCCATGTAGCCGACCCCAGTTAATTTGGGACTGAGGCTATGTTGTTGTTGTTGTTGTATATAAATTAAACAATTATATTAAACGTGACAATTTTGTTCTTTATATATTACAATTGGAAACCCAAATATATCTACATCTATTAAGCACATAAATTTAGTGCAGCATTAGATTAAGGTGTAGAGTTAAAAGAACTACTTATTCACAGTTGATTGCATGGTTGATTGGTCCATAAATATTTGGCTTGTATAACACTATAAATTAAGATGTACATTGTTCTTGTGAATAGAACATGAATAAAAACTCAATTGCTTGAACATGACACCATTGTTATTTTTTGATGATGCAAAGCAAGAGAATGCGATTTTGCTGACTCAGTTCTTAAGCAGAGAGAGGAGTCTGCTTTAATGGTTGAGAAGTTGTTCGTGGAGGTTGCGACGTTGCGCAAGGACTCGGAACATAAAGACAATGTGACGAGTGACGACCCTCCCCCGACTTAGGGTCAGGTCGCCCGACCCAGACCACCTCCAAGGCCCAATAATCGAGTTGGGCCCGAGCAAGTGGTCTGACATGCCTAAAACAACTTGCGGAATATCAAACTAGCGCATATAGATGACACACAGGCCTTATGTGCCATCTCCTTAGTCCTATCAAACCAATAGTAAGTTCATCCAAGCCGTCACCGATGCATGTCCCTCTTCACAAAAGTACAAGAGAAGACAACTCCAACTCCTGTCCCTAAGTGATACACTTATGAATTCAATTAGACAAGTAAAGCCCTCGGTGACAAACTCCACAAACATTCTGGGGCAATAAATAATAAAGCCCTCGGTGGCACCACAAATATCTTGGGGCATTAGATAATACTTGCCCTAGGTGGGAACTCCACAAACATCCTGAGGCAATGAATATCATAAGAGGGGAAAATAAATGCACTCACATTCCATAGTTACGTAGATCCAAGCCAATAACATGATGCAACTCATTCCCCAAGTCTCCAGTTAAAAACATGACCTAGTAACATAATTAATATCAAGCCATATTTGATAATCGAGCAAACTCTCACTTACCTTGACTCGCAGCGACGTCTATAATAACTCCTGGTACGCTCGGGGCTCGATGTGAACCTTCGCGCTACACTATACCAACATAATACTTCTAATCAATAAATGTTTTAAATTTAAATTAATTAAATCTTTCATTTATCAATCTTTGGGATCCACTAGTATGGGTCCCGCGGGTCCCCCATTGCCCGATGCGAGGGTCGAGGGTGGGACTCGGTTGTTCTCCCTCAAAAATTGGGTAGTGCCCCATTTAAAAGTGATTATTTTTGTTTATTTAGAATACATATTTTTGTACTTTGTTATATTGTACGTTTTTTATACACACATTTATTAATATATGTATGTATACATATTTTATTTATTTATATATTTAATGGGGTTGACCAATCAACCCTAGTTGACCAAATCTAGGGCCGTTGGCTCCTGGTTTAAGAATTAGGGGCCAACAGGTCCCTGGTGTGTATGGTAGGTAGGGTAGGGGGAAACCCCCTCCCTGACCACCGGTGATGGTGACTAGCGTCGATCGGCAGCCCCAAGCCAGGGCTGGCCAGAGGCGCAACAACGCCTGCCATCCTACGGCGTGGACGACCATGAGGGTGGGGGTGGTCATGATACCACCCTTCCCTTCCTCTCCTCTTGTCTTTGGTGGGGCGCCCTAGTGGCGCCCACCTGCCGGCGCGGCGACAGCGAGTGAAATTTGTGTTCGTCGTCGGGCCGCCTTGTCGGTTCCACAAATCACTAAACAAAGTGATTTTCCACCATTGTTTTGTCGAATTCAAGTTTAATATTCATTTAAAACAAAATTAAGAGGATGAGTGAGATGTGTGTACCTCGATTTAGGGTTCTCCTTGAGTTAGAATTCCAACACCCCAATTTCTTTTTTCTCTCTCCGTAGTTAATTTTTTTTTAATCAAAAAGGGGTTAGGGTTTCAAATTGATTTATATAGTAGGATTTATAAAATTACTTAATTACTCATAGGGCAGGTCTTTTGGGTTTTTGGATCGTCACAACATCCCCAATTTTAAAGAACTTTCGTCCTCGAAAGTAAAAGTAAAGTACATTCGTAGTCCAGCACATATATTCATAACGATTTTTGTTACGACCCTTTTTTTACTGATGCAAATTCACACCTGTGAAATTTACTTGTACCCTGCGTGAAATTAAATCTTACTATTGACTCTAATTTCTCAATAGTATTATTTTCGTTCGACAGGCCGAAATTCATAAGGTCTATCTCGTATAAGTCCCAATAGAGTCATCATACATTAGTTACCTGCCAAGTTCTTGTAAAACTAAGGGGAGAACTCAGGCGTTATGGCACACATTTCGAATTGTCGAGGCATCGGATAAACTAAGACAAGCGTGTGAAGTGTAAGTACAACTGTGAGAGTTTTATATTTCATTTCTTCATCTTTATTGATTTATTGGTCTCTTGGTAGACATTACTACTTGAACTCGTACATCATGTTGTTCTTTTATCTATTCATGGGCGAGTATTGTGACATAATGCCTTGTGAATTATTTCATTGACTTTGATTCCTACACTTGATGTCATTCTTGAAAAGATTGATGAAAAACATGCTAATGGAATAATTTGGATTTAATTGGACTTGTATTCGATTTCTTGTGGGCTTTGTAGCCTAACTTGTTTTGGAATCCTAGAATTTTGAAATTATTTGTCTTTGAAATTAAAGTAGGGATTATCTAGTGTTCATTGTGTGAGAGATGCGCGGTTCACGGGGACATGGGTCTACCGGGGTTCCAGCACTCACCACTACACTTGCGTGGCACGCGAGTAATGGGACTCGAGGTGGTTGGCAAGCATGAGATTGATGTTGTGTAAGCGTAGAGCGCAGCTCCGCTAGTAGTGTGAGACATGTTGAGCGCAGATCAATATAGTAGTGGGAAAGGCTAGGTGATAGGTCTCACCACCGACCGGACGTAGATCATTTCGACTTAACCTGTGTTTGTCTCTACATCTTTAACTGTGGTATTTATTTGCATTAATTGTTTCAGCAATTTATTTTCGCTACTTTATGTTTTTAAATACCATTCGTTTATTATTTTGGAAATGTGGCATAGAATTCTCCAATTAGTACTTGAATATCAATATACTCACCGTCTAGTTTGTGACGGTGGGTGCAGGTCCGTGGAGCTGCAGCAAACCAGGAAAGGAGAAGATCGGCGACTTCCTCTAAGCAGTTTGGCGACTCTCCTCGCTCATTTTGTATGTCTTGACTTTTGTTGTATTATTATTGTTTGTCATTTTGGGTTGTTCATTGCGTTGAATGAATAGTGTCTTATATATACGTGCATGTGATGATGTCTTTTCTTGGTTTTCCACACTTAGGAATTTTGAATCATAATAGCTTCCGCATGATCTTTAAACTACATGAAAATGATAATATCGATCAATACATGGATTCAAAGAAATATAGGGACGAAAGGCTGACTAATACGTAATTAAGTTTTATGTGATTTGGATTAAGACTTGATTACGAGATTAGGCCGAGCGATGCCCTGTTTAGTAGTTGGGGTCGTCACACTATCCCTCCATGCCATTTTTGCGTATACGTCCACTAGGCTATATCACGTGTGCCATCTCGGTGAATAGGGCTACCCGAGAGTGTGAGTATGTTGGGAGTCCGAAGTATGGCGCTAGTCCGACCCTAGGGGCTAGGAACACATACTTTGAGCTTTGACTATTACATATGCATGTTATGAGCACAGTTGCCTATATTTTATTCCGCATGTTTATTTAATAATTTTCTTTACATTCCAGTATTTATTTTTAGTATTACTCACTTAATTTCCTTGGGAATACTTACTGTTGATATTTTGTTGCATTGAGGTACAATTTTTTTATCTATAATGATATATGGGTTTTTCACACTAGGTATCGGAGTTAATTGCACGACTTTATTGTTATATATATGTTTGTCATGATCAAAGACTTATGTTGTACTTTAATTGAGGTTTAAAATGATATTAGCGGATAACTTGAGTTAAGTAACAATTTAAACAATAAATTGTTGTCATTTGAGGTTAATAATGATTAAATGGTAGATGAGTTGGCATGTGGGACATAGCTTGGCATTGGTAAACCGGGTTGTGGGCCTGCATCGGCCTCACTGTGGCGGTCCATTTGGAAAGTGGGTCGTTACATTTTGGTATTAGAACGAGGTTAGTGAACCTCGAGGACTTGGAAGTTAACTCTGATACGATTACCTTTATGGTCCAGTTTGAGGATAAACTTGATGAATAACGTGTAGATGTGGAAACCCAAAGGAAGTGCTTAGAGTCCTAGTTGGGAAGAGATGTGAGATGGGTAGAAATCAAGGATATATGTGTTATATTTCGAGTGTATTATATTTATACGATACACGTATAGTGGTATTGAGGATGATTAAGTGCACGTTCTTCGATGCAGATATCGATGGATAGATAGCCATCAGATACCCCTCAGCTTGATGTTGAGATAAGAGTGATTCGACGAGATCGACCCTGACTTTGGAGTCGTTGGCACGAACGATGGACGATAGGTTTGTGTTGTTGATGGATATGTTAAGAGCTCGATAGGTTATTAGTCCTCCTAATCTTGTTGTGGTTGAACCGACGACTACGCAGGTAGTCGTAGCGCCTACTTCAACCGAGGTTCAGGTGCAGGCAACAGTATCAGAGACAGAGAGGGCTACACCACCCGCAGCACCAGTAGAGGCTGCATTGGTGGTTACACCTGCTACGACCAAGCAGCCGGTAGTGGCATCGAATTATAGGGGTCAAATGACAGTTGAGGCTAAAAGATAAAGGGCTTCCTTAAGTTCTCTCCAGGATACTTTTACGGGGCTAGAGATCCAGAGGTAGTCGGGAGGTGGCTATTATCACACAAGCGGCTACATGACTTGTTGCGGGTTGAGGAGATCAATCGGCCTCGACTATCGAGTTTTTTTAGTGTCGATGATGCGATCTAGTGGACTACTTACACTGCGACTCATCCTGCCATTACTACCTAGGCAGAGTTTCGAACGGTATTCATGGATGAGTATATACCAATGGAGGTCAGGGTCCGCTTGAGGGAGGAGTTTATGTCTCTAGTACATGGAGGTCAGGGTCCGCTTGAGGGAGGGTGATATGTTGGTCACCGTATACATGGAGAGGTTCTGATATTTGTTGTCTTACTTCATGGACATAGCTGGCATCGACCGACCGCAGATCGATTATTTTGTCTGGGGTCCAGATGAGAGGATAGCGAACACATGGTATATAATGGAGCTCGTACTCTGACCGAGGTCTAGCAGAGGTGACAGAGATCGACTTGATGATTGTCAAATGGCATATTCTACATCTTCTGCACTCGTTGAACTGCCGAGACAATAGATGCGGGACAGAGGTTCGAGAGACCAGAGTCGATGTCATAGTCAGACGTCGAGTTAGAGGAGTTCTGGTAGATCAGAGACTCGCAAATGTTATCGATGTGGTCAGGTGAGGCATAATGTAGCAAATTGTACCAAACCAGTACCAGTACCACCACAGACGGAGCAGGCCAGAGATAGGGCTCAGTCTGCAGCATTTGGGGTCGCACAGACGGACAAGGAAGCGATCAGACAACTAATTGAGGGTACGTTCTCTATTTGTGGTATTCCTTTGCATATGATGATGGATTCTGGTAGTACACCCCCGTGACGGTCCATTTGGAAAGTGGGTCATTACAAAAATGCTACTAATAAAGGTATTAAAATATGCTACGTATCAATTACTTAAGCATACTTCAATTTTGCTAATCATACCCCGCCTATATTTTCATAAATTCCATAAATATTATTGCTTACCCATGCCTTAGAAGTGAAGAAGTATCGTCCGCATGTTTCAGTCACACATGGCCGAGACATCTAAAAAGATCTTGGTCAGCTTACACCGAGACATCTTTAAAGGTCTCAACCAACTCTTTTGAGACCTTTGAAGAGGTCTCCGTCATAGTGTTGGTTTCGGTGGGAGTCGACTGAAATATTTAAAGAGCTCTCGGACTTGTGTGACCGAGACTTTCAAAATGGTATCGGCCCTATGTGTCTGAAACCCACGGGTGACAAGAATGAATAAGAAAAATTTAAAACTCCAAAAAAGTACATAAAACTGACCAAAAATTAGTGGGTTTTGCTCGGAATCGCTAGATATTCTCGATTCCATCGATATTTTTTGTGTCAAAAATGCGAGATACAAGTTCCAAATCAAAAGTCCTAAACCCAACAACAAAATCATAAACATCACTAACGACTCAAAAAACGCGAAGAAAAAAAAAAAAAAAAAAAAACTAAGAAAACCTAAGAAACCCCAAAATCGACATAAAAATAAGTGAGGAATACATCCACGGCATCAAATTGATATAGTGTTGCTCGGATTTCATCAAATTTGGGCCGGAAGTGAGAGCGTGATTTGAGATATGGGTGACTGGGGTATGAGTGAGTGGGTGCTAGCGGGGTAAGGATAAGCAAAATCCATTTATATGGAAGGGTAGTTTAGTCATTTTACACATGCATTAATTTAGTACTGTAAGAACACAAGTCTTACTTAAACTTACTATTTGATTATATATTTCAGGATCCATTTGGACTATTTGTAAAATTTGTGAGACAGGAAGAACCTTCGTTGGTCATGATAATGATCAAGTTCTTCCCCACCGTAGTAGATACAACCGATTGATAATGTGGAATTGGTGCCTCATCTAGAAGTCATTAAAAGAACCACCTTTCGAGGTAACAATTAACAACAACAACAACAAAATCAATCGCACATGGAATTATTGATGGGGCCTCAACATGATCAACAAGTAGATGACATCAACAGCAATCTGATAAATGTGATGATGGTGATCTCGATTGCTTTGTGCTAACGGATGATGATCTTCCTCATGACTTCTAGGTTAATCATCATTACAGTCGGCTTTGGAGCAGAGCCCAAAGGACGACCACCCCAACCCCCACTAAAAAAAAGGCCCCAATTTGGACAATATGTACATAGGTAGTAGTGTATTTTTTTTATTTGAATAGCGTGTTTGTGTATTTTCACTTAATTACCAAAACTTAACCTACTTATTTGGTGTTACCTATTTCTATTTTGGCAAGCACGTATTCCTAAGTGCGTCACAAGATACTACACGGAGGAAACATGGGTTGCAACTTAATAATAATTAATATATTATGGCTCTGTTTGCTCGCACAAATTAACTTATCAGCTAGCTTATCGACTAAAGTAGATTATAATCTACTTTGACCAATAAATTGAGTTTGGTTAAGAACTTATTTTCAAAATAAGATGAAAAGCAAATTTTAACCCTATCTCCACATTTGGTTTGATTGGCTTTTTTTTTTTCAATCCTACACAATCTGTTGTGGAGACAATTTTCATTCCTATATTTTCGGTGACTCATCGTGTCCCCCACTCGTAATGCATATATATGTAGTAAACAAAATAAAGAATATGTGCTTATGTTGGTGGAATCGTTCTCCTCGAAAAGCGCCTTTTTTTCAAAAAATTTAAATGCCATGATGTTTACTAATGTATTCCCAAACATATTATATTATATTATACTAATATAGTTTACTTATAAATTATTAAAAAATATTATTTACTACTGCTACTATTAGCTACTAGAACAAATTTAACTTTTAATAGAGGTTTCAAAATCCTATTAAAGATGAGTGTTATTAAATGTCATATGAAAACCGTGTTAAATGAGTCGTGTTTCAAATACAAAACTTTCACAAAATATAATCTTCTCATTTAAAACTTTCACAAAAGTATAATCTTTTTTTTTAAAATACTTTAAACACAATATTTTATTAGCCTAATAATTTAAATCTTGAATAAGGATGTACCAGTTAATTAATAATATTTATTTTGGTATTTTAATTTAGTTAATAATGTTTTTAATAAAAATCACTTTTTCATAAGAAATAATATATCTAACTGTAACGGCCCGCTCTAATTAATTCTAATTAACTTATAAATTACATATTAAGACCCTAAGCTCAGACCCACGTGGATGTCGCAGAAAAGTCCAGGGCACGTCTAACGAAGTAAAAATTTGTTATTTTTGTGTGTGAGTGTTTATTTAATTTACTAATATTAAATAATTAGTGTCGCATTATTTGATATTTTATTGGTCGCATTGTGCTCGTGTAATGACGAGAGTGTGCGACGTCGCGGTGTGCGCGTAACGCAAGTGTATGAGATTTAGCTGTCACATCACACATCACATCAAACTTATACCTCATCATTTCTTCCTCTCCTCTACAAATGATTACAAAAAAAAATCCTTATTAAAAAAAAAAGAACGGAGAGAGAGAGAGAAGTAAAGAGAGAAGGAAAGGAAAGGAGGATAATCGGCGAGAGAGAGAGAGAGAGAGAGAGAGAGAGAGAGAGAGAGAGTGACCGAAGGTCGGGGAGGTCTGCGGAGCTCACCAGTGGCGCCAGCGGACTCCAGCAGCGGCGTCGACAGTGGTGACGTGCTCCCGCAGCAATGACCTCCATTGATCAAGGTGAGTGAAATTGTTGTTGTTAGGTTGTTGATGTTGGTGTTATTGTTGTTGACAAAAAAAAAAAAAAAAAAAAAAAAAGGGGAAGACGAGCCAGCCGGACTGGGCCTGCTGGCGCGTCAGGCCCCTATGGGCCTGGCTGCCCAGGGCCCTGTGGGCCGGCTGCCCAAAGCCTGGCGGCTGGGGCCCAAAGGCCCGGGCCGGGCCCGGTTTGGGCCCAACCCACCCCTAAATTAATTAAAAGTTTTAAGAAATATAAATAAAAGACATTTAAATCAAATAAATATCAAAAAAATAGAAAAAATAACTAGAAAATTATGGGAAAATCTATAAAAATCAGAAAAAATATAATAAAATGGAAAAAATATAAAAGGTTTATTTTGACGACATTTGGGGCATCGGCACCCCGGTATAATTCGAAAAGTACGTCAAGAATTAAATTTTTTGGAATAAAAATGTTACAAGTTTTGGTATCACACTATAAATTCATTTAATGAGACTCTAAAATAATAGAAATTATATAATTGGACACCAAGGAATTAGGCTACCATAATCGGGTGTCGAGTACGCATCTCGAGGCATGTGTGGAACGTTTCGAAGGCAGTTTGCGACTTGTTTAAGGTAAATAAACCCACGAGAAATTTAGTTAAAATTCAATTTATGGCATTTACTTAATTTTGCATTTGAATTATTCCATTGTGCTTTTCATTGTTGTTCATTTACTGTTCATCCACTCCCACGTGTGTATGTGTGTTTATCGACGGGGTCGGGCATGGCATGGACTCACACCCCGGGGGTCGCTACCCCGCGTTGTTTGAGTAATTGGTCATGTTAGCGCTACGCGGTGACTATTCTCGCGAAACCCGTAGGTTGAGAGATGTTTGACGAAAACCTAAGTCTACCTCAATGGTTCCTCTCGAAAGATGTTTGGATGGGGTTTCTTCGGTTCAATGGTTCTTCTCATTCGACCGTGAGATGTTTGGCGAGGTGGTCGTCAATGGTTCATCTCGGTTTAGCTACGCGATTCCCGGATGTCGACCAGGGTTCTCTATCACGCTACACTCGTGTCCAAATTTGACTTCTCAACGACTTATTTTCATGTGAATTTTCTTATTTCTTGTCCTTTATTTAAATTGCATGAATCGTAGCTGTTTCATTGGAATTCGTAAATATTAGCTAACGTTCTCTGGGATTTACTCACCTGGGATTTGTCATTATTTTTGGTGATAAATCGCAGATCCTGCGACGAGCCGAGGTAAGGGCGTCTTAGGCGACTATATCTAAGTTAGGAGAGCCGTCACTTTTTTGCATAAGTGGTTGCATGTATCTATTTACTGTTTTATGATATTTTTGGGAATGACTTGTACACCTGATACATGTATATGCTCAGCTTTTGTACTTTTGCTGCTCTCGATATACATGGTATCAAATGCCTCGGGTTTCCACACTATAGGGTTAATCATGCAATGCAAACTTTTATTTCTATTGTGTTTGCATGCTTCAAAGACTTTCGCTTAAATGTTAATTTATAATAATTTAATAAATCATGAACAACTTAACTTACTCAATTTAAAGAGAATATCCATAAAACATCCATAAATACTAAGTTAAGGGCCTTAAAGATGAATAAGGTACGTATAAAGGTGTAGGTCGCAGGCAGTCAAAATTAAGTGCGCGGATGACCTGGCATGCTTGGTGACGTGTCTGGCGACGTGGCGATACCCGTTTTGCCTCGGAGTTTGGGGTCGTCACACTAACACTTACACACTAGCTAAAATTAAGCATTTGTACTAAAGAAAATTAAAGTCAAATATAAAATTAAAGGTGAACACGCCTATAGCAAGGAAAGGCATCATCCCACCTCCATGAGGTCACGTGAACAATTCTGAAAAAAAAAAAAAAAAAAAACAAAAAAAAGCACAATTATTGTTATACATTCAATCAAAATATGGATTTCCAATTGGGAACTTAATTTTGATATACGAATCTAAAATATATTCAGTAATTAATAAGAAACTTACATTTAACATTTCTTATCTAAAAAAGAATAAATGGAAAAAAATATCCAACGTTTTAAGTGAAAGAAATAAATTAGGTTGGGAAGGGCCACCAACCTCCATATGTAGTCTAACAACGACCTAAGAATGCACAACCGTAGATTAGATTGTGCAATTGGTGTCGAACACCACAAGAGAAGCCAATAAAATAAAAAGAAAAGAAAAAAAGACAAATTTATGGTTCGTAGTGGCAATTTCGTTAATTAAGACATTTATTAATTGTTGTCTTACTACACTTACAAATCTTTAAAAAAATAAAACTTGTATAAAAAACTTAAAATAAAAATTAAAAAAAAAGCTATAGGCGTGTGTGCGTTGTAGATATATTTATCTTACATAGTGGCAATTTTGTTAATTATTAAAAGATTTATTGCTATTTCACTACAATTAATATCTTAATATCTAAATAGATATCTACAAAAAAAAAAGAAAAAACTTATCCGAATTGAATGACTTGATCTCATCTCTCTCTCTCTATGTATATATGAGGAGCCATGTAGCGATAGAGTTTGTTGTTAGAATTTTTTTTTTTTGTCTAAAAGATCAGAGAGAGTGAAAGAAAGAAAGAGAGATCAAATTAAGATTCAAGAATTCATTAACGCTTGCATGATGGAGAATGAGATGATGAACAACAACAATAACAATATTCTACACCACCAACTGCCGTGGGGTTTAACTTTTAACCCCACCGATGAAGATCTTATGCGGTACTTGAGGGCTAAAGTAGATAACATTCAACTTCCTTTCGTCGACCCCATCCTCGAGTTCGATGTTTTCACCGTGGATCACCCCTCCCAATTATTCTACTTGCAACGTATGTAATAAACTATCATCAAGAATCACTACATGCAGTTTAATTAGTTTATCGATCTAACATCTATGGCACTTTTCTTTATAGGTGCATGTTTTTGTTTTTAACGTGCATGGTTTAACTAGGGTTTTAGTTAGGTTTCTTGCTGTATGATCTTAGATTTTTTTTTTTTTTTTTTTTTTGTAGGATCGTTGTTTACACATGCATATATGCATGCGTTTGGGTACTTGGTTGGTTTATTAATTATAGTTATCTAACTCATATATACTACTGTTTTAATATTGTTATATATGGTATATATATATATATTACAGTTTAATTAGGGTTTACAGTTGGTGTCAAAAAAAAAAACTAGGATTTAATTAAGGTTCTTGTGATCGATCTTTAGCTTTTTACCTTTTAGGTCATAAATATTTACGTAACACTGCTTGCATGCTTCTTGATTTGGTTAATGCAGAGGGGTTAATGAATCAAACTCACGTATACTTTTACGTTAAAAAGAGTGGGACAGTTCGCAGTGCCGGCGATGGGCGTTGGATCGCCAGAAACGGTCCCGTCAATATATTTAGCAGTGAGGGAGAAATAATGGGGGAGAGAAGATCATTGGTTTATTACAATTCAAAGAAAAAGATACCCGCAAAAAAGACCAGGTGGATCATGAACGAGTATAGGCTTCTCAATCCCCAGCCCGCCATCATGTCCGACTCATCTTCCAAAGTAAGTATATATAATCAACAACTGTTTAAATTCATTGGGTTATATACTTAATCAAGATATCTCAGTTGGATTATTAGTTACTAATCAGTTGCATGTGATTTGTATTTGATTATTTCAGGATCCCTTTTGGACTTTATGTAAAATTGGTGAGACAGGAAGAACCTCTGGTGATGATGATCAAGTTCTTCCCTCGCCTCAGCCGCAGGCGCAGACGCATCAGATATTACAACAGGTTGATAATGTGGAATTGGTGCCTCAAGAAGTCACCGGAGGAAGCTTTGGAGGCAAAGATTACCCAAGTAGTAATAATGTTCTGTCCCAAGAACAACAGCAGCAGCAGCAGAACCATGAACAACAATTACACTACATGGAATTGGTGCCTCATCATCATGGTTTACCTCCTGAATTATGGGTTAATCATCATGACAACTCATCTTTAGAGGTACTTCAAGAGGCGGCGCCTACAAGGCGAATTGGTTCATTACTACTGCCTGACCAACTAGACGATAATAGTACTAATGATGAGGAAGTTGGAGATGATCAAGACTGGATTGAGAACTTGGAATCAACTCTGGAGGTTGATGATGAGGAACAACAACCACTCCAACAACTGCCATTAATTCATCAACAATTTGATCAGCAGCACCAACCATGGCCACAAGTACTACAACAACACACTGATGATAATATTATAACTGTTGAGGATTATGATGATATTCCTCCATGCATATTCCTTGATGAATATCAAAGCAACTTCGACTCGTGGATGGAGACGATTAAGAAGCGCGGCCATGATGATCAACAGCAACAAGTTTATGACGAGGCGGAGCCATCCCCCAAGCGTGCTAAAGCTAGAGTAGCTAATTGAAGACCAATTTTACAGGATCATATATGAATTATGCATTTTAGTTCAATTTGTTGTATAGTATGCATGGCACAAAACAATGTATACATGCACTAGGTAGCAGTTATTTTACTATGTCAACTACTTGCACTATTCTATGTAACATTTTTTTTTTCATCAACAAATTTAATACAATTCTTTTTTTTTTTTTTTGTAAATATATACAACCTTGCAATTAATGTATATGCATGAATTAGTTGTTGATCAAGTTATTCTGGCAAATTAGTTTTATGAACCAGCTAGCTATATATCCAGCTAGGCTATTTAGTTACATATATAGCTAGCAGTATTGACTACAAGGAATTACCATTGTTTGATTGTGCCAAACTACCAATGATTAATTGATGCTGACGAAGAGCAATGCAAATAAAAAGCTAACAGTCTCAAGATCAAAATGTATCTTTTATATATATATACTCTTTTTTCATATAACTACAAATTCTTTGCAAGTGCATAAACATCATGCCATACATCCTGCCTAGAGTTTCCTCGATAAGTTTGAGGTGAAAATGCATAGACAACGATGATCTAGTCATAACCGGCGCAACACCTTGAAAACAATGTGCAAGGATGAGTGATCAGCCTCACAATGCAGGGACCATATTTCGTTAATTTCTATGTTACATCAGATTTCATGGAGTGCTTCCAAAGAGGAAAGATGCATATTACAGTCTCGTCAAAAGAGGGAACACCACTGCTCTAGTGGACAGAAAATTAAGACCTCATCACTAGAGTTTCTGAAACTTGTGAATTAACAAAAGCAAAATTGCAGGCAACAATAGATGAGTGCCACCATTAGATAAAGCTACGCTTTAATTAGTTTTAACCAATGTGTATTATAAACTATTCGAAAAAGTTTCACCAACCATTACAAGAAGAGAGGCTGCATATTTAACAAAAGCACGGCAAAGAACAATATTCTTACCTCTCTTCAACGTCAGCCTGATTGCTTTTCGGAGCATAGTTCAACGCTAATGGTTAATAAAAATAGTGTTCTCAGTTACCACTCTTCCATGCTTCTCCTGATAAAATTGGTTTCTTCCATAATGTTCAACTTCACATCATTCTACTTTTTCTCTACCTGAAACTTCTGGTGCGCACCCATTAAAATTAAAGAACAAGATATTAGTACCTGCATGAATGCAAGTAACTTGCGCTGAGTACTATTCGGACTGCTCACCACAAGCAAAAATAGCCACAAGAATTAATCCTTTCAGAAAAAAAAAGAAAAAGAAAAACACACGAGAAGGTTCTGCAAGGCATATTTTCAAACTTCAAACAAAAAAAGCAGTTTCATCAGACTTACGATATGTGTGATGCACATCAATCTCCAGATCACTCTAAGCACATTGAATGCGTCGCAACGAATAATCCCATATTGAAATGAAGGTTAGATATAATTGGGGACATTTTAAAGGCCCATGAGAAGAAAAGAATATTGAAGCCACCATTGCTGGACATATACAGAAACAGGCATCTAATAACACATACAAGAACTTTAACTGTACAAATACAGCCAATAAAATCGCAAACTAGCCACAACTAAGTCATGTATGAAGCACTTTCTCCAGACATAATATCTTACTGCTCGAATAGATAATGAAAAGCCCAAGCAGAGCCTATCAGCATGATGTAAAATTATGCGCCTCGTAGGGCTTCAAAAAAAAAAAAAAAAAAAAAAAAAAAAAAACTAAACTGCACAATACAAATTCATTGGATCAAAACAAAATTCAGAGAAAAAAACAATGCTCTTTAGAAACTAAACTGCACAATGGGCACATTACAAGTTCATTGTACGATTGAACTAAAAAAAAATTATTGCAAGGTCAAGGTTGTACCTGGGTCATCATGCGTATGATGAGCTTTTAGAAAGGAAGCTGACAAGTAGTTTCTTTTTAGAATCAAAGTCCTGCTTCACAAGGTTCAGTACCAACTGTTCTCTTTTCATATCATCACAAATTCTTTCCTTCTGCCATTTTGAGATTTTAATCTTCTCCTCAGCTTTGATGTAATCCACCGGCAACTTTGATGTTTCAGAGGTTATAGGGAATCTCACCTCAACCTCTTGCCTTGAGCATATTGATTGATGAAAGAAAGAAGTAAAACCCGCAAAGGGTCTAATGGATTAGTTTTTGGAAAGATAAAGAGAATCAAGAAAACTCAAATTGAAATGTATGACTATATGCTCAAATCGTGATACACACTAATCAAGGTTTGAGCTATCATGGTTTGACATAAGATATGAATGCTTGAGACAATTTATGTGTTCAAACCCAATCATTCATTAATCAAAAAGAACAAAAACTTATTCATCGTTGCATAGCTCAAGAGACAAACATAATAAGGTGAAAGAAAAAAGTTTAATGCATTGAAACATTGTAGGTGATATAGGTACCCAGCTATGGTTCCTAGCGAAAGAAAAGTTACAAATGTCCTAAAGTAATTAAACAACTAGTTTTTCTGTTGTACACCGCAATACTAATCCGGTTAAAGTTCTATTAACAAAGCCCAACACAAACAAATTAACTTAAAATATCAAATTAGTTGAACGTCATGCATCCAAGACAAATGCATGAAAATCGAGAAGCATAATCTATTCACGAATAAGCAGAAAAGAGTGCAATAAGTGTTGCTGCTCACCTACTTCCTAGAGAAAAGAAACCGGTGCGCTTAATCATCCCACCATCTAAGGACAAAGCACCTTCACTTATGCAAGGGAGAGCCGACATCATTTCCGTTCTTGTTTTATACACTTGCAAGCGAGAGAAAAGGCTATAGAATAAAGTCTCCCTGAGGCCCAGGCCACTGGCTGTGAGACAAGATGAGTTTGCAATTTCCACATTGATCATGTTCACAGCAAAGTCAATAAATCCAGATGGGCACGTTCCGTTTGGCAGTCTTGGTTTTGGAAGAGCAAGCTTTTTTTGTGGATCCCCAGCAGCTAGCTCACCAACATATGGCCTGCATGTAAAATTATGCTTAATATTGAACCAACACACATTTAAGTCCATGTTCTAGAAGAGTTTCTTGCCTCAAGTCTTCTAGACAAATAACTAGAAATCTGCCATCCAATGGCTTGCTAAATGACGAACCAAGCCCATGAAGCCCACTGCTCTTCTTGATTTTTCCATTCTGATCGTATGGTTCAAGATGCTTAATGCCCTCATTTGACTTGCATACAATTGCAAGCATATGGTCTAATCCTAAATATTCTGAGAAAATCCTGGAATGGAAATTTAATATAACAAAAAAAGCGTTAATTCCAGCCATGCACAAATAATTACGAGGAAGAGGTAAGTATTGCTTGGTGCAATAAGCCCGTAACCTCCCCCTTATCATCTTTAAAAGAAATCCATAAACTAATTTATTTGATTTGAAGTACCCACATAGTGCTATGGAAAAACCAGCAAATCACAAGCAACCATGTAAAAAATTGCAGTTTTAGAGTCCTATAGGCAGCATTGCCAATGGGGAACTGATTGTATATTTTCAAAAATAATAGGATTTAGTTAACTTTTACTGAATGCCTAAGAATTACACAGCTAAAATAATGAGATAATGAACACACTGGATGATAAAGGCACACTAACATCTATTTTCCAACAAATCCGCACAGCAAAAAACCCAAAATAAGCACTGCAATATGCAAAAATATGTTGTAAAAACTAAACTACAAGGAAAATAGAATTGAAAACTAAATCATAATCTTGAGTCCTGACCTGCTAAGATTGTCGTCTTCAACTTTGCCGAGTGTCGCTACAACTCCCAGCACATTATTGATCAATGATGGATTTGAAGCCTGATCTGTGTGGCCATTTTTCAACTCACAAACAACGTGAGCTGCAGAATTTTCGATTTGTGAAATTTGTGCTATTGTCTTCTCCTCAGACTGAGAACCATCAAGATTCCCATTTTCAACCTGAGCTCCAATTGATGACGAGTGGTACTTCCCTAGGCTAACTGAAAAGTTATATTTGCATTAGAAAAAAAAAAAAAAAAAAAAAAAAATGCATGTTCGAATTGGAACGTGGTTTTACCACAAAAAAATCAACATGGTTTACAAAAAAAAAAGACTTTCAAAATATAAGCATTTGTTTCCTCAAAAGAAAAAAAAAAACATAAAAAGTATTTGTACACATTATAATTTCTGAATATAAATATTTTAAACACTGCAAACTTCAAGTTAACTAGTACTTTGTCTTCGAGAACACGCAACTTTCATAACAATCATACTCAACAAGCTTACAAATGCACTCCCTGAATAGATATTTTACTGTTCTAATATTTAATGTAAGGAGCATCTTCTAAATTTTATACGAAGTTTGCCAAACATTTAAGTTGTAAAAATTATTATCCAAGAAAAGTATTATGGCTAACAAAGTAGTAGGTCTAGCATTCTTACAGGAAACTTATATGAATTATCAGTTGCACATTCTCACAAGATTACGCATATATTGCATCATTCTGCTTGTTTCCAAACAAATATGGCAAACTCACAAAAGCCATATGCAGATGCATCACTAAGACACTAACTTTACAATTGTAATCGGAAGCAATTTTATGAAAAACAATAATGGTGAATCCTGAAGTGGAAACGGATACCTTGCACATCAAGAATATATTCATCCAACATATTTTCCTGACTTTTCAAGAATCTCAAGTTTCCCTCATGATGCTTGATCTTTAAACCTAAACTTTCTAGATCGTCCTGAAGTTTCTGTAAAGGAAAAATAAAAAATATATAATTCAAACAAATAAACATAATCACATATAGCATGTTTTAAGTGGAAGGAGCATAGTACACAAGAACCAACCTGAGACTGCCTCGCGAAACATTCTGCCTTATAAAGGTTGTCGTTATGTGCATTACCCCCCAAGGAGGGGACACCATTATCCACAGCCATCAATGCCAATGATTCTTGCGTGGATGTCATGTTTACATGAAGTGGAAGCTGGCATAAAATAAGACACATGCCCATACATGTATAAAAAGACCAAAAGTGAAGAGCATATTTAAGAAAGGAAGTGAATGCAGTAGAACACACTTAATCTATGGGAACAAGAATTCGATAAAACCAAAACAACTACGATATGAAGATAAACTAGCTCGAAAAATCGCTGCATTTGGGCGAAGCCAAAAAGAGTCTTCTTTTTTTCTTTTTTTTTTTAGTTATGCCTTAAAACAAATTAATGATTGGTAAATCGGCAACTTGACTTGATCAAACAAAGTTTTCAAGGATCGCAAGCATATGAAGCAATTCTAATTTTCACTAAAACAAATTAATGATTGTACATTTAATAGTACAAATCATGCTTCTAACTTCTAAGTAATAGTGTACTACTACAATTTTGTTACTAACTAATTGTGCGGCATCAAAGCGGCAATGTGGATCTATGTGTTAATCATCGTGACATCACTAATTCAGTAATTCACATTGCCAATACATTCTAATAAAAACCGAATTTGTGCGTTAATTTCTACATAGCAAAGTAGTCATGTAAGATACAAGGAGCACGATTTAGGCGTGGCCCCGTGTCGCGGACGCAGACTGAATGAAGCCAAGTAGTGACTAGTGACCATCAAATGAAAACCAAGTTTGTGCATTTTTGAAACAAACCATGCCTCATGAATCCCTAATTTCAAAACAAATGAAAACCAAAATCAAACAAACTTAAAACCCTTGAAAATGCGCGAAATCAGCGAAAACAAGAGAAGAGATTGTCGACATTGCAATGCATGTATCAAAGATTGAGAGAGAGAGAGAGAGAGAGAGAGAGAGAGAGAGAGAGAGAGAGATGACCTTGTCGTTGTCGTTGGATTGATGAAACATTGAGAGAGATGAGTGTATGAAGAACCCTCACTCTCACTCACTGCTTTGCTTAATGTGTCAGTGGAGGGAAACGCAGAGCACTGTTGAAAATTGCATTTAAAATGGATGTTAAACCTCGATTCCCCTTTTCGCTGTTGGATGGGCATCGACATCTGTTTTGGAAGGAATCCAAAGTGCATCCAACGGACTAGAAAGGGGCTATGTTTGGTTGGGGTAATTAAGTGCACTTCTCATACTCGTGTTATTTGCTTGGTAATCTTTTTTTAAAAAAAAAAATTTTATAATGGTGGTGCTCCGGGCGCCCTAACCCTATGACTCAAGAGAAATCGGCATATTTGAATTTTGATTGCAGGATTTGATTTCATGATCTATTGTTTATTAAGCACGTCTCAATAATTTTACCATCGCATAATGTTTATTCGATAACTTCGAGGTAAGAGTTACATTTTTTTTTTGACAAAATATGGTACTAAATTTAATATATATGTTTTTTTAATTAAAAGGGAGCTTATCAGCTCAAGTTACAATGAATACAATCTAGGAAACGAAACCTCGAGCCTTATTAAATCAAGTCTTATGCGACTACAAAATTCATATGCCTCTAACAAAACAACTTCAACTGCTTGTATGTTGCAACGTCAAGATTGCCCTCCAATTTTCAAAAGTTGTTGGATATCAATTAGTTCGAGCTTTGAATGTGTTTCATTACTCTTTTTCGTCTTCCCTGAGCCGCTTTTCACTTTGCGATCACTTTTCAAGTTGAAATGCTTCAATTTATCTGGATTTCACAAAACAAGGTACTTGTGATTTTGGAAGATAATATCTATTCAATGAGCAATTGTCGCATACATCCCATGTATCTCTGAAAACAATTTAAAAAGGTTTTATTTTTTGATATTATGATGTGCACAGTTACTAAATTACCACACACCAAATACGCCTACCAAATAGCCTTCAAAAATTAAAAAAAAAAATCGAATATCTTATATCTCTTAAAAAGCACACGCACGTTATTAGTAAGCCTCAATTACTACACCAAACAAATGATTAGTCCTAAAAAAGTCTCTTGCTCAGTTGCTCTAATTTATAAAAGAATGGCGTTGAAGTACTTTTAAAGCCTTGACACCACTGCTGCTCCTGCTCGAGGGAGGGGTCAAACCTACAACCCGTTACACCATTGAGCTGACCGCTCATGGGTATGGGCATGCAGCGTTTACTCTTCAAAGACAAATGAAAAATGTCTCCCCTATTGGCAGAGAGTCAATATTAATGAAACAATATGCAAAGATCCAGTGACGACAATGAGGCCTGATTGGCACTGTGTTTTTTCAGTGAGAATCTGGTTTGCAAGCTTCAAAGAGGACTGCAGTGAGCCACTGGTAGCTAATACAGTTTTGCGTTCCTTATCCGCAGCAGAGCCGCTGAGTTGCTCCATAAAGAGCAGCTCATTTTCTCCCGCCCCGACATCCGCAATTTCAACATCCAATTCTTTAGCAGCTTGGATCCAAGCGCCTTTTAACAATGAAGCTGGAGTTATCCGAGAACGGTCTCCAGCTATGCTTATTTCTGTTAGCACTACAGCTTCTGGCAATCTCCCTGATAATGTTCATGAAAAAAATGTAAAGAGAACAGTGAACATCAAAGTCCCTTGTAAAGCTAAATATTATCTGGAATAATCATGTTTATATAAGCTCCATGTTACCTAGAAGAAGTTGCCTTGTGAAAGCTGAATGATCTTTGTCATTTGCCATTGCTACAACAAGAGCCAATGGCGAGTTTGGATGCGTCATATTAATTGTGTCAATAAGACATTTTGCCGATTCTCCAGTGTGAGCTGAAAATACAGTAAGACAAAATGAGTCTGCCATTTGAGAAAAAAAAATATATACAAGACTAAATAATTAGCTAATTAGGTCGACTTCACCATGACGACTAATAAGAAAATAGGAGCGACTTTCAAATGATGCAGGCCAAAGGCTTGTTAATGTGATTATGAAACATAATGACCTCGATAGTTAATAAAATAGGAGCAAACCTCCATCAACTAGTACTATTGCCCCAGCAAATCCAACTGCTTTAGCTTCCTCCGACGATAGGAACTGGCTTCTTCCGAGCAAAGTAGCATTTTCCAGCCCAGTACGAATGGATTCATCAGACACCTTCCAACCTGGCAGATAGACAACCTGTTCTTTGTGAGGAGTCGAGAAAGCAAACAAGTTCATGTCTTCATCCAAAATAGGAGAAGACTGAATTTCAAAGCAATTTTACATTCCCTTAACAGAAAAGGTGAGTTTACCAGTAATGCCAAGACCACAGCAAATTGCAAAATGAACTCTAATTTCAACGTGTACAATGATAAAATAAAAGGAGATACTTCGCACCTTGATTTCGTAAGCAGAGGGAAGTGCATGCAGCCGTTACAGCATTTTGAAGTTGGTGCTTTCCAAGCATGTGCAACCTCACATCCAATAATTCAATAAACTGCAGAGAGCATACTTAAATTTTACCAAATAATGTCAAGGATTGAATAAGAAATTTTATGAGAGCATTAAAAAATGAAAGCATTCTTGTAGCTTTCTAAAGCACAAAGTTGAGCATAACATTCAAGATTATTTTTGATAGACCACGGCTTGAAATACATACCAAAGGTATGTCCTTCTCAATCTGAATGTGAATATCACACAATTGGCAAGGTCTTCCATCGTGTAGCCTCACATCTTTGACAGTGCTAATTATTCCAGGATCAGACACCAAAATAACAGGTGCACTAGAAGACTTTGCCTTATCACGGAGAATTTGCTCAATTCGTTGGTCAAATGGACCGCCTAATACAACCTGAAAGGTTCAAATGGATTATGGATAGCAAAACCAAACAAAATTAATTTGATAAATTATGAAGGGATAGTTAATCCAGTATATTATTGTGTAACCAAAAAGAGATAAAACATGAAATAATAGCATAGTTTCTAGGCAGTAAGGTTTAAGGATTGGTCCTGCACTCAGATTTCAATAAACTAAAATCTGGCACCTTCAAGTGCAAGTGATATGTGGGTCAATGCAAAGAAACTAAAATGTAACTTAGAAAGGAAGGAGCAAGAATTATCTAACTGGACGGCCGTGTTTGATAATTCCTGACTTTGCCATGGCAATGCTTTCTAACGAACCTCCAAGTGCAGCCAAATGCTCCTTTCCTATTGTTGTTATGACAGCTGCTAACAGTGAGGAGCTACAAATGACATTCGTTGCATCTCGTGATCCACCTAAACCAGCCTGCCCAAGAAACAATAGTCTATATCAAGCACCAACGGGCAATAACTACTAATGTGAAAAACTTAAACCTTACATCAATAATTGAGGTTTTAGATCCATCGTCAAATCTAAAACATCTTTAATGAACAAAAAGTGATGTCATCAATTGAAAGAATTTCCAATGTTGCAGAAAACAAGTAATCAACAAAGAAAAAGAAAATAGAACAAAAATACAGAAAAAGAAACGGAAAGGGAAAGGAAAAGGAAAAATATCATTTAAAAACATTTATTATGCAGGAAGGACTTTTCACCTCAACTACAGCAATATCAACATTTTCTTCAGCAAACAGCGTGAATGACATAGCAGTAAGGACCTGCAAAGATAAGTAAAATTTTAAAGAAGAGTACTAAAGAGTACTAAGTGACTAGATTAAGATAGCCAAGTCTATAGCAATATCTAAATTAAAAGATGGACAAAGGAAATGATAGGTTAGCTATGCTCTATGGAAGTGAATGTTGGGCGGTAAAGCAACAACAATTACATAAAATGAACGTAGCAGAAATGATGATGCTTAGGTGGATGTGTGGTAAAACTCGTAAAGATAGAATAAGAAATATAGAAATTCAAAGACAAGTAGGAGTAGCACCAATTGATACAAAGATTAGGGAAGGGCGGTTGCGGTGGTTTGGTCACCTACAAAGACGGCCTACAAATGCCCCAACTAGAAAACTTGACTCAATAGAAACTGTAGAAATTCGACGAGGTAGGGGCAGACCAAAGTTAACATTGGATGCATTAATTAGGAGAGATTTGAATGGTTTGAAAAGCTCACCATCAATTGCACTTAATCGAGCACAATGAAAAAGTTTGATCCATGTAGCCGACCCCAGTTAATTTGGGACTGAGGCTATGTTGTTGTTGTTGTTGTTGACAAAGGAAATGAGTATACGCATTTGCAATTGGGCCTCAAACTCCTAAACTCCACATCTAACGAGCAAATAGGAAAAGGTTTCACTTAAACCCACTTCCATGCTTTTTCATTCCAGTTAAAAACCAAGATAAACTAACAGTATAAAAAACAACCTATTTGATTCTCAAAAGTCAATACAACTCATGACATGGACTTTCATGGGCTTTACAAAAACTTACAAGTCAAGAAACCATTTTAATAAAAGCTAAGTATTCAATAGAAATTTGGAAAGCACACCATCAATTGCACTAAATCAATCACAATGGAAGAGTTTGATCCATATAGCCAACCCCAAATAATTTGGGATTGAGGCTATGTTGTAAACTTGTACATATCAATTGAGATATTGTTCCAGATGAAGAGAAACATTTTCCATATAGAATACCTCAAAATGGCTGATCATTCCATTTTCCAGCTCTATGGACCTGTCAATAACATTTTTAACCCTGTGAAAAAGACAACTCAATTTCTCTGCAGAAACTGGATCTCCTTCTTTTCCCAATGAAATGCGCTCTCTAATACTATGAACATGTGGACTGCAAAAACAAGAAAAAAAAAATTTAAAATGATAAACAAAAACTTCATATAACAACGCGCCTCTTGAGATGATCTGCGATTAACACACATGCCTCACCTAGTATAACAACCAACCGAATACCCTTCTTCGCGTAATATATTGGCTAGAAAGTTAGCAGTTGATCCTTTCCCCTTAGTTCCGGCAATATGCACAGCCTGCGATTATTGCCAGCCTAGTCAGTCAAATTGAAGCAAATCATTTCATCAACATAATTCATGCCTTAGCTGAACTAACTAACTAAGCACACAAATTTCTTGCATCTATCCTTCCAATAATTTGAATACTCACTTAACAAGTCAATAAATGAGTCCTTGTACTTAACTCAACAAAAAAAAAATCCTTCTAATCAAGCATTCGTGCTCCAATCTTTTCAAAATCAACCAAACAACAACATAGCCTCAGTCCCAAATTAATTGGGGTCCGCTACATGGATCAAACTCTTCCATTGTGCTCGATTTAGTGCAATTGATGGTGACAAACCACCGCAACCGCCCTTCCCTAATTTTAATGTCAATTGGTGCTACTCCTAATTGTCTTTGAAATTCTATATTTCTTATTTTATCTTTAGAGTTTTACCATACCATTCAAAATCAACCAAAATGCATGCTTTTTTTTTTGGGTTTCCCACGTGATACCCCTACATCGTCGCATTTCTTCAATTTCTACTTTCCATTGAAATGAGTTTTCTAACTGAGGCATTTGTACGTTGTCTTTGGAGGTGTCCATGTGACCGACCCCAACTAATTTGCACATGGTATCCAACACAAACCGCACCGACTAATCCCCGCTTGGGCGCCTCACATTGGGGGCTGCCCTCGTAAGTCCCCACATTTTTTTCATCCGCGATACTAGGCTTAAGATCCCTCAAAGAGGATCCGAGTCCCTTACCACTCAGACCAACCAGTTCATGATCAAAATTCATGCTATTTATCCTCATATGAAATGACAAAAAACTACAATTCACTTGAAATCAATGTGATCCCAAAAAATGGGTCCCAACCCTTAAATTTCGAACAAAAACTATGTCAAGAATCCAAAACAAGCAAATGAAGCTCAATTTGATCAAAAAAACAAGCAAAAGAAATCAAGATCAAACCTTGAAGTTGGATTGGGGGTTTCCAAGCCGCTGCATCAACCGATTCATCCTCCCCATATCAAACCCTTCCCCCGAATCGGTCCCTGCCCCCTTCGGAACTCCAGACTTCTCGTAATTCTTCAGCTTCTCCATGTATTCCATGAAATCTGTCAATTCAATGTCCTCATTGTGGTTGCTGGAGAGGCGTCGCAGAAACCCTAATTTCTCAACGATTCTCCCATTTGGGAAGGCAGGGATTCTTGTTTTGGAGAGATTGGTGAAGCGCAGAATCGAATTGAAGAAGTTCGGATTGTTCATGTCATCAGAGATGATGAGCAGAGAACAAGTGTTTGAATTCTAGGGCTCACTGAATACTGTAAGAACTGCAACTCAACTAAGTTTTCAGACCGTTCGATGCGTATTTGCGAACACATATCTCAATAAAGAAAATTGGATAATCCTACATTTTTTAGGCCCTCGCCCTCGTAAGTCATAAGAGAGATCTAAGGGTAACCCACTAGCATCTAGTGGGTCCAAATGAGTGTTCATGTGATATCTAGAAATGTACGTTCATACTCCTCGAGATGTATCATATGGAGGAACACCTACTTAAATCCATTAAATGCTTAAAGTGGGTGTTCAAAGCTAGTGGGTTACCAAAGCATTTTTCAAGTCATAAACACTTAGGCCCTATTTGATATAATGAAAAAGGAAAATATTCCAATGAAAATGATAAATTTTGTGAAAAAATTACATTTTTTTAGCATTTGATTGTCAAAACTTTCTCACGAATATTTTCTCACTATTTTCAAGTTTTCATGTTAAAACTCATATATTTTCTCACCTTTTAAAGTAAGCAAATTGAATTTTTTTAAGAAAATGATGGAGTTTCTATATCAAGATTCATAAATTTATATTTTAAATATAAAAGTAATACAGTTATGGTGCTTTAATAACAAAGAAAATAAAAATAATAATGAAAAATTGTTTGTTTAATGTAACTGTTTTATTTTGAGTTTGATAGGCTTATAACTGCTTGGTGAAAAAAAAAAAAAAAAAAAAAAAAAAAAAAAAAAAAACTTGCTATTTTTTGGTTTATTTTGTTCGACAAGGAGTTTGATAGGCTTAATTAAAACTGATTTGAATGGTTTGAAGCTCACCATCAAAACTTAAGAAGACAAAAAAAAAGTTTGACGTTGCTTATTTTTAATTTTGAAATTTATATTGTTGTTGTTGTTTATTTTCTCTTATTTTGATTTGGAAATTTGAGATTTTCTCTTGGGCAAAATCTAAAATGGACTCCCTCTCGTGCTCACCACCGTCACCTCTTCATCCCTAAGCCCGACCTCGGACTTCGACCCATCAAACCCAGATTTCTCTTCATTCCCATCCGTTCATCATGATCAAGTGCGTCTATCAGTTTGGAATGGAAACAATGTTTTTTTTGGTTAAATTTATCTTTTATATATTAATTAGGTTGTAGCTAGCGTGTATATCCGTTCTTCATTGTCAAGTGCATCTAGTGATTCATCACTTCGATATTTTTTCTTGCCTTCAATGAACAATTTTTGTTGAACCCTCTTTATATAAGTTGGAATTGTTCGAATATTGATGGGGTTTTCCAACTCGACGTCAGGCTTTGGGATGAAAATGTGGTAGTGGCGATGGTGGTGGGCGGGTGGTCCGAGGTGGAGGTGCGGCTAGTAATCGATTCTCTGGTTTTTGGGGTTCTCTGGTTTTGGGAATGAATGATATTTGGAGAAGAAAAAAGTGTGAGCCCCACTTGCTTAGTTAGAAAAAGAAAAATTTCTCACCTAAAATCAAACAGTAATGAGAAAAAATTTTCTAAAAAAAATTCTCCAAAGTAGATTCTCCAAGGAAAATATTTTTTTCCTCATTGATTTTTTTTTTCTATCAAACACACTCATAATATATATGGTAAGTTTTCATCTTTATTTCAAAATTTGTTGTTGATGAGTTTTGAGAAAAAATCTTTACTTGTGCAATCAAACATATGTAAGAAAAAAATTTATGGATATTTACTTGAAAAAACTTTCATAAGAAATTGTTCTTTTTATATGAAACGTTTTCTTTGCAATTAAACGAAGCCCTAATTCTTTTTTACGCCTCCACTCCCTCTTTTAATTTGCAAGGCATCCTCGATCCGACCTTATTTTCAATTTTTTTCTTAGAACGAAGTAGCTGTGGATTACATAATTAAAAAAGATTTGCAAGAGAAACCACCATTTGTAGGATTTTTTTTTTCTTAAAAAAGAAGGTAGCTATGAACCCTCATTTTTTGAGTTCTAGGGTTCACTGAATAGTGTGAGAACTGCAACTCGACGAAGTTTTGAGAGCGTCCGATGCAGATGCATATGCATATCTCGATAAGGAAAATTGGGTAATCTTATATTTTTGGGGTCCTCTCTTTTGATTTATAAGGTATTATCAATTTAGCCTATTTTCAATTTTTTCTTTGAACGAAGTTGTAGAGGATTACGTAATGGAAAAATATTTGTAAGAAGAACTATTGTTTATAGGATTTTTTTCAAGCAAAGTTATGTATGAACCCTTATTTTTTGAATAGTTTGAACTCATTACATGTTCAAACCTCTAGTTGGAGAGTGTCACATATCCAAATCTCTAAATATTGGTGAGTCGGCCAAAGGGACAAGGCCTTCAACCCTCGCACTTTTGGTTCAATTCCAAAAGTGGTTTGGTGGTTGTCGAAAGAGTTTTAACGAGGGGTTCATCGAGCCAATATCTAACCTCACAAATGACTCACAAGTGAATCTCAAACAAGGGAAAACCCAAAAAGGGACAAAATAACAAGAACAAATCTTACTAACTCGAACCAAATTATGTAAATCTAGCTTCACTGACTCAAATGGTGCTACTTTGAAAAGGTTTGAGATATTGATGAGGCGCGTCACTTAAGAGCGAGGGGTAGTTTGGAGCATTCAGTGAAAAATTTGGGGTGCTCAAATACTATCTATCAAGTGATGCACTTAAAAATTGACATGCCTTCGTCAAAGTGAGGGGTGCATATCATGCAACCTTTGTCTCATAAATTGGGGTTAATTTTTTTTTTTTTTACCATCACCAAACTTTATAAATTATAACATTTTTGTCACAAAAGTTTCTTTTGTAACACAAAAATCACATATCTTTTTAAAATCTTGTAACGGTGATCACCCAAGTTTTTTTTTAGTCCTTTTCTGGCAAATTCGCCAACTTGTCAAAGACATGGCGCCAATTTGGCAGTTAAGATAAAAAATATCCCTCACTCCAAATTAGTCAATTTGTTTAATTTTGCTACAAATATGGGAAATCCTTAACCCAAAAAAAATAAATCCTAGATTTGCACCTAAAAAATCTTAAAATCTATATATTTTTCAACCTCTAGAAATTAAACCTCCTAAAAAATAGTTTCATTTCTATAGTGTGAATATTTTACATTTGATGTTTTGAAATTAATAAATCATTTTGTTTATAATTGATATTTGTTTGCATTGGATTGCGATTCTTTTTTTTTTTTTTTTTTTTTTAAACATTAAGGTGATTGTTGTGAAAATGGTTTATTTATATTTGTTAATTATAAATTAATTTGTAATATTTGTTGTTCCAAGTGAAAAGGGTTATGTTTAGAAATATGTAGAGATAGTTCAGCACCAAAGCTAAAATGTCGTTTTCTTTTTTTTTAGTTCTTTAATTTTCTTTTGGGGTAAATAATGTTTTGAGATTGTGAAATAAAAAATTAGTTGCATAATTTAGAGTGAGGAATATTTTTGACCCTTAATTGGCAACAAGGCGCCACGACATTGTCACGTTGGCAATTTTGTTAGCAAATGATCAAAAAAAAGTTTGGGTGACTATCGTTGAAAGATTTTTATAAGGTTTGTGATTTTTGTGTTAAAAAATAACTTTTGTGACCAAAATGTTATAATTTATAAAGTTTGGTGACCGTTAGAGAAATTAACCATGGAAGTTGTAATCAAATTGATTATACACTTTTTTTAAAATCGACTGACTATACGCTATTCCCTCATGTCATAATTGTAAATTATTTAAAGTAAAGATACAAGAATTAAGAAGTAATTTAATTGTAAAGTATTATAATAATATTGCTTTTACTTTTATTAATGTCATTTTGAGTGAGAACGAGACAAATCTAAATTGGCACACTAGTAGGTAAATATTGATCTAACTTTCAAAGCTTCATTAATGAGGGTAAAATTGGCTTGGGAATGAGAGAACGATTTACATTTTTGGACTAGGAAAGTGAGCTAGATCGACTTACATTTGTGATCGATGGGAGTGTTTGAAAAGCAAAAAAAAAAAAAAAAAAAGAAAAGAGTGGTGCTATTTGGACTCATGAGTCCAGATTCAAAAAAAAATTATTTCAAAGTCATCCTCGAGCAATTAATGAAACAAACATAATCACTTGTTAAATTTTTTGATACCCCTTAAATATTTGTAAATTTTTTAAAAAAATCTCTATGAGTCATAACTCATGGGTCCAAATAAATTTATTGAAAAAGAAAAAAAAAACTAGTACATTGATTACTATAATATATATGTAGATTTTTGGTAGCATCAATATTTGTTCTCGATAACCATATTCAAGACAAAGTTTTATATTTCAAAATGCCTCAATATTATTTAAGAGAAGATCTACACTCATCGCATGTTACGCATTGAGAACCATGTATGCACATTCATTTTTATGTGGAGCCCACGCATTACGTTACCCGGTGTGACTAATTAAGTGATGTCCCTTTTTTTTAAGGAAAGGAGACGATACTCCAGCATTTTATTGATATAAATAAAAAATTACAACCCGGAGAAATTGTATCCTCAGACTCAGACCCACTAGTAGAGTCAACTTACACTGTAAATAGTTTCGACGGGGCAAAAGGACATTATTACATATTACATATTACATACATTATGCTAGTTGACGTACTTATTCTATTACAACTGTTTACAAAATCAATAGCTAAGAGCATCTCCAATGAGACTATGGATTGGGGTGGAAATGGATCCACCTATGATAAAATCCACATTCAAATCAAAAAATGCTTTCCAATGGGACTATGGATTGATAATGTTCATCATATGTGACATGGAATCAAAGTAGAGAGTGTCTACCACAATGCCTACTTCTAGACATTACCATTGGAAATCATTTTATGAAGTGAATGTCTATCTAGTGTCACATATGATAGGCATCATCTCCACATTTATAAGTGCATCTTCAATTGTAATGTGAATTTAGACTATATATGGATTGGTGTCACATTATGGATATGGAGATGATGTCTATCCTATGTGGCACTAAATAGACATTCACCTTCCAAAATGGTCTCAAATGGACAATGGATTTAGACCATGGATTGATAAGTTGTCACTTTGTATTTTCAACTTTCATTATATTGATAAAGGCTTGAAAAAATAAAAAAATTTAAAAAATCTATTTATCTTATGTGGCAGTCTACTACAATGTCTATAAGGAGACATCTTGTTAGACACCTTTCACTTTAATTCCATACCACATAAGATAGACAATAACAATCCATAATCCCATTAGATAACATTTTTTGGGTTGGATGTGGATTGTATCCTAGGTGGATCCATTTCATTGCAATCCATGGTCTATTAAAGATGTTTTGATGTGGCATCAATCTATGGTCTAAATCCACATTATCATTGAAAATGCTCTAATTTTGCCTAGGTTGTTTCCATTAATTGTGGATTTATTCCATTGATTTGTGCAGTATCCTTGGCGTTTATCATGCCTATTATCATTGTCTATGAGTTGTCAAAAAAAAATTACAAATGCAAAAATCAGTTCAAATGAGTAAAATAAGTGAGTATTTTTTTTATTCCATAACCGCGTTTTGAAAATGCGTCATTCATGAGTGGCGCCATTGTTTCCATGAACATTCTTCCGTGGATTGGTTCAACATGAGCTCTCTCTCGTTCTTGTTGCCACAATAAAACAAAGCTCCGAGTAGCCCAAATGGCCAAATGGATGTAAAGTCACACCCTTTTCAGTCCATCTTTCATGCTCTCCACGTCTTCTGTCACGAGTTGTTTACGCGATCGCGTCCATCATCGCATGTCATCTTTTCCAGGGTCAACAAATAACTTTTTAAATTAAAAAAAAATCCAAGTGACATCCATCATCCATTTTGAGTGCAACTACTTTTATAATTTTCTATTTGTGCTTTTGCGAGTTGATTTATTTTCTCCCAAGTGCCATGGTCCATTCTTCCGCCTTATCAATTAGAACTCTGTCCAATGTCTTCCCTTGGTTCAACATGAGCTCTCTCTCCTTTTTTGAAAATAAAAAAAGTTAATCAAATACACCCCTTTCAAATTATCGTGTCTTTTCCATCAATAAAATTTTAAATTAAAAAATCCAAGTGACATTGATCTAAATTTAACCAAACCTCTTTAAAGTTGTCTTTTTTGTTTTTTTTTGAAAATAAAAAGTTAATCAAATACATAAATTATAAATATAAATTCGTTGTCTAAATTAACCAAACGTTGTCTCAATGAATTATTGTTGCTTTCTTTTTATAAATTTAATCATTTTTTTTTGTTTGGTTCTTGGTTAGTGTTTTACGTTTAATAGTGTAAAATTTTATATACAATAAAAATATCTTTTAAGATTTATTTGAGGCCAAAATAGTCTTATTGAAAAAATTACTCATAAATGCTACCATTTCATTGGATGAAATTTTTTTTGAAAAAATAACAATATGAGTGTTTAGGTAAATATTACGTAACTAACTTAAAAGTAGTATTTAAAAATGATAATCAAATCATGATTCACACAATATAAACCTTTTTTTTTAAGAAAGAAAAAATAATTACTAATTGTTTTAATTGAATTACTTTAATCGAGTTAATTGTACGTGGGTAGCCACGTGCCTTTTTACTAATAAAAAATAATGGCTTAAAGAAAATTAAAAAACAAAAAAAAATCTGGCAAGATCCGCGTGATGAAGACACAATAACTGCCATGTCTACAAATTAAAATAAAAACATACGCACGCATAAATGAAAATTGACCCGCTAGACGTAAACATCAGAGAGGATTTTTTATTAATAGATATATGTTTTTTTTTTTTTTTTTTTTTTTTTTTTTTCTTTACGAGAAGTTTCATTTCATTAATTAGACACTACAAACATGATCAATTGACAGCATCCCCTAGAGCGAACCGAAAAATCATGTTAGGGAGCAAACTTTAACCTTAATCATTTTTTTCAAGCAACAACAATATATCATCGGTCTCAAATTAATTGGGGTCGGCTACATGGATCAAAATTTTCCATTGTGCTCGATTAAGTGCAATTGATAGTGAGCTTTTCAAACCATTCAAATCCCTCCTAATTAATGCATCCCATTAACTTTGGTTTGTCCCTACCTCGCCGAATTTCTACAATTTCTATTGAGTCAAGTTTTCTAGTTTGGACATTTGTAGGCTGTCTTTGCAGGTGACCAAACCACCGCAACCGACCTTCCCTAATCTTTGTATAAATTGGTGCTACTCCTACTTGTCTTTGAATTTCTATATTTTTTATTCTATCTTTACGAGTTTTACCACACATTCACCTAAGCATCATCATTTCTGCTACGTTCATTTTATGTAATTATTGTTGTTTTATCGCCCAACGTTCACTTCCATAGAGCATAGTTGGTTTAATTGTGGTCCTATAAAATTTTTGTTTTAACTTAAGTAAGAACATTTCAATTACAAATCATTCATGTTGCACTCCGTCATTTCTTTTTTTTTTTTTTTCCAAATAAAAGAATATATTATTAGTATGAAAAACTAAACATTAAAAAAAAAAATGACAATGCTACGCTCAGGACACTTCAAATTCATCATTTTTTTTTTTTTTTCAATGTTATACTTGTAATGTATGAAGTATATGTCGATCATAAGAGATCGGGAAGGATGAATACGTAGGGTACTCATGCCCCCTAGATTCGCCTCTGATTTACAGTTTGAAACATTTGTTACAAGCCAACATGAGTTACATACGGAAGTCACAAGTACAAAAGCACCAAACTCTTGCGAATCTTTGTAGTATCGATATTGTCTCCAGTTTATTCAACTTACACGTGTAGAGTTCTAACTCAAAATGCATCAACATTATTAGGTGAGTGATCAACACTTATATACTTAATTATGAAATCTTACTTAATTGATGTTCATGAAACTATTATTTTGGTCTATGCGTTTCCAAATGACACCACAACAAAATTTACAAGTTCAAAATGCACCTCCGAGGCCCCAATCATAAAAAAAAATGGAAGGTGAGCAACGTCAGAACTTGGATTCACTGGTGAGTAATTTTATTGGTGGGGGGGTGCATATAATTTGAAAAACTAATATTCTTCTCATTAATCAACATTCAACTTTAATCTAAAAATGACATTTCTATTTTCAATACGTAAGTCCCCCAAAACTACTATTCTTCACCTGCCCCTCCTTAATAATTGACCATATTACAAAGGCCAAACAAAGGGTGTTCTTAAGAACTCATCAATATTTCTTGTGATGGCAGTTGATCAGCAACACTCTCTTGATCATAACAGAACAGGTAAACTAAGTAGCTCAATTTACATGACTACTACTTGTATTAATTTCTTGTGTTTTGGTTTCAATTCTCATCTTTATGTATACATATATTAGGGACTCTATGGACTTGTTTTGCTCACATAATCACTGCGGTTATTGGGTCTGGAGTTCTGTCCTTGGCATGGAGCACTGCTCAGTTGGGATGGATTGCTGGCCCTGTTTCCATGCTTTGCTTCGCCTTCGTCACCTACGTTTCATCGTCGCTGCTCTCTGATTGTTACATGTCACCTAATGGAAGAAGAAACATCACTTACATAGATGCTGTAAAGGCAATCTTGGGTACATATTTATGTTCACAATGATCAGCTTATTAATTAGTTTTGTTCTTTCTCTATTGTTGTTGTTGGTGAGTGCACTAAGTTTAATTGGTACTTAATTTTTTGTGGGTGTTTAGTTCGGAAGCTATTTAATTAGTATGAGCAAAACAAAATACACAAAATCCGATTAGATTTGGTGCTATCTTTTATTTTCATTATGGTACATGTTAAAAACCTACCCAAAATCATGCTACTTGTTTTTTAATTTTTTTAATTTTTTTTAATTTTATTTTTTCCATTAAGACTTTATGGGCCAAGAGGAAGTGACATCATTTTTGGATGGGTCTTAGACTGGTGGTTGGAAGAAATATTGTTGCTTGTTAAACCTCTTAAATTTAAAAATTAAGGATAAATAAATTAAGTAATCACAAACTTAGTTTGTTGCCTCACCAAAGCATCTATATTCTCTAGTGAGATGGATGAGGCTCGAAAGCAAAGTCAAGAGAGGTCCTGGGCTTCACTCGGGTTGGAGTCACTTGTCAGAAAAATAAAAAATAAAAAAAAATAAAAAAAGAACCTGCGGTTGTTGCCTCCTATTTTTATCCAAAACTAAAGATTTTTGTCTTAGATATCTCAAATCTACTTCTTGTTGTTCTAATTTGGACTTTGAATTTAAGGAATTGATTATGTACTTATGTGGCAAAATTGACCCAATTAAAAATTTTATGCAAAAATCAACTCTTAAAATCGGAATAAGATAAAATTAATTGAGACAAAAACAAAGTTTTGGATAGATATCTTACACTATTTTTTGTTTAGGACAAATTTAATTGGAGTAGTGTGCTTATGGTATCTAGAACTAGAAGTACTAATGGCCTGTTCGCTTCACAAATACAATAGTCCAGTGTGTATGGGATTAATTTATACATGGGATTGTGGCTTGGATTAAGTGATTAGTCCCGATTGGGTCACTCGTTAGGTTGGGCGTATTCAGATTGGGATTGAATTTTTGGAGGTTGGTTGAATGACCAACATGCCCCTCAATTCAGATTGAGATTAAATTTTTGGAGGCTAGTGGTCATGTCGACGAGGGTGGCACTGGGGCGGAGGGTGGAGAGGGTGCCGGTGGAGGTGGGGAGCGGTCATCGAGGGGTAGCCGACGATGGAGAAGACGACATCGAATTGGGCGACGAGGCGGCGGGGGAAGGGCGAAGTGCGCGCCGAAGTCGATAAGGGGCTGGGCTTTGGATTGGGTGCGGGTAAAGATGGTGAGGGAGTAATCGGCGGGGATCAGGTGGGAGCACATGGACCGACCCATCACGCTCGTGCCGATCTACCCCACGCAGTGGTGGAAGGGGTGAAGGGCTCGGTGGTGGCGACAAGTGGCGGTGGACATGGTGCGGTTGAGGAGGGAGAGTGTGATGGCTAGATTGAAGACACACGGATGAGGAGCTAGAGTGTGATGGCTAGATTAGCTAGTGAGGAGGGAGAGTGTGGTGGCGGTGGACATGGTGCACTTGACGAGGGAGAGATGAGTGATTAGAGTGTGAGTTTGTGAAATATGTGAGGGGTAAATTGGTAATATGTGATAACTAACCATATGGATTAGTTAATCCCACCAAAATTGGTGGTTTTGTTTAGTCCCCTATACAGCTCATTAACTAATCCCGTGGCCTATTTAATCCGCAAAGCGAACACCGGCTTAACCAGTCCAATGGAGTTAATCCACCCTAAGACTGTGAAGCGAACAGGCCATAAAAGACATTTATTGTAGGTGTAGTGTGACAAATATTGTACATCCAAAATGATAAGTTCAATATCCTTCCTATTCTTGTATAGCTAAATTTCTACTAATCAGAGAAAAAATTAATGTTTTGTTTTTGGAAATTGATCAGGTGAAAAACAGACATATGTGTGTGGACTTCTTCAGTATATGATCTTATTTGGAACTGGGATTGCATATGTAATCACTACTTCAACCAGTATGAGGTATCATAAAATTTATATACATTTAATTGGCTAGAACATTCAATTTATTTTATGAAATGACTTTAGTTTTGGTCTTTGCAGAGCAATTCAGAGATTAAATTGTATACATGAAAAAAAGTCTGAAACTGCTTCTTGTGCATATGGGGACTCATTTTATATGCTAGTCTTTGGAGCTGTGCAAATTTTCTTCTCTCAAATACCTGGTTTTCGTAACATGGAATGGCTCTCAATTGTGGCAGCTACCATGTCCTTCTCCTATTCATCTATTGGATTTGCACTTGGTCTTGCACAAGTGATAGGTACTTAATACATATTCACCATATATATAAATAACTCTCTATCATAGATTTTTGATCTGAAATACCATTTTCAATCTACGGCGAGTTTGAAGGCTTTCTACCACAACCAAGCTTGTGATAAAAGGAAATTGTTTTATCTTAATATGGCTAGAAAATTACTCTTTTTTTTTTCATTTATCGTACGTGGAAAAAGCTCGTGGTAAAAAACTACATATCCCCTTTTTCTCAAACTCGATGTAGATTAAACAACGATAGATAGAAAGTTAATAATTTATCTTTTTAGAGTAAACAAAAATCAATAACTTCTACAACAAGCTTGTTCGTGATAAAATTTGATTTTGAATTTGAATTTGCAGGCAATGGATGGATTAAAGGGAGTATTGCAGGAATCCCCACAAATACAACAACTCAAAAGGTGTGGAAAGTCTCCCAGGCACTAGGAGACGTCGCTTTTGCCTACCCTTACTCCATAATTCTTCTTGAGATACAGGTTTTGCATCTCTTCTTAATTAGATATAATTAAGTTTAGTTATTTGGAACATTTTTTTTTTTTTGATATTGACAAAACTTCTTGATTATTAATAAGGACACACTCAAGTCACCACCACCTGAAAATCAAACTATGAAGAAAGCGTCGATGGGAGCAATCGTCGTCACCACCTTCTTTTACCTATGTTGTGGAAGCTTTGGATATGCAGCCTTCGGAGATGAGACACCGGGGAATCTACTGGGGGGCATTGGGCTCTCTCAGCCATATTGGCTTATTGACTTTGCCAATGCTTGCATTATAGTTCATCTAGTGGGAGCATATCAAGTAATCAATCGTTTTAATTACTTCCTTATGAATAAATGACACTTTAGACAATTGAGAACCATAGGCCTAATATCCCCCTTAAAGAAAAAAAAAATCTAAAGTAGTAGCGCAATATCAATGATATCTCACGACCTACCTAGTTAGTCCTCTCGTTCAAGAAGCATTGCGTAGCAGTAGCGGAACCAGAAAATCTTGTTACAAACTTTTTTTTTTTGTTGTATTGTAGCTCTTGTAATTTTGTTTTCCTAATTAACATGCTAGAAAGTGAAACTTACAATCTAAATTACATTTTCAGGTGTTCAGCCAACCAATATTTGCTCTTGTGGAAAGATTTTCAGCAGAGCAGTACCCCAATAATGACTTCATCAACAAATATTATAAGATTCATGTTCCCCTATTTCCAAGTCTCAGCCTTAATGTTTTCAGGCTTTGCGTTAGGACTACTTATGTTATATTAACAACAGTGGTTGCTATGCTCTTTCCCTACTTCAACCAGGTCTTGGGATTGCTGGGCGCCTTGAATTTTTGGCCCTTGGCCATATATTTCCCTGTGAAGATGTACATTGTGCAGAGAAAGATAGAGAGTTGGACAAGAAAATGGATTCTTCTTCAGACTTTGAGTGTCATTTGCTTTTTTGTAACAATGCTCACCTTAGTTGGATCTATTCAAGGACTTTTAAGGCCAAAGTTAAGTGGAGAAATTGTTATGGTTGTTTTCAATGAAAAGAAAGAATTATTCGTTAGGCAATAATATATATAATGTGTAAACTGCTTAATTTTTGGATGATTCCTTGTGTTATCTCTCTCTCTCTCTTTTTTTCTTGATATACTTTGTACCTTTGATTTTGGCAACACGAGGAAGTATTGCCAAGTGAGCCTATTATTAGTTGTTTATTTAAACCTCTTAATAATCACAAGTTTGATATCGGAACTTTAGTGAGCTTGTCTCTCAGCTTTTACGCATGATTTGTCATACTAAATTTGTGAAATCTGCATTCATTTGTTGCTGTCAATTATTTACTAATAAATGAAGGTATCTTGTTGGTTTCGGTATGGCCTTTAACTAAGTACATTAATTGGAACTGGTTACAAATTTTATTCTCATCAGTTTTAGTACTTTAGACATTTTGTTCCACGGCAGTGAGCAAAAATATGTTTGGAAATACATATTAGGCATAAAGTATCATTTGGTCCCCCTGAACTTTCAAGTTTTTGATGATTTGGTTCTTAAATTTTCATCAGTTCACTTTTGGTCCCTGAACTTTTGCTTTCCTTTCCTTTTGATTTTTTTATTAAGTTTGGATAACAACGATCGCTAACAAAGCGCTTCACGAGCAATTTACGGGCGGTTCACCACTAATTCATCAACCCAAAAAATCGATTGTGAACCATTTTGTTAGTAACCGTTTTTTTGCGTAATAGGAGGCAATACTCCTTGTATTTGTGTATATATATATATGAAAATGTAAAAATGTACAAGTGCTACAAAAAAGAGTGACCTACACTACACAAAAAATAGCAAAACATCAGACTTGAGACCACCAATTGTTCACAATGAAATTGTAGAACACGTAACCCGAGATGCAATTGTACTCCACCATCCTTGTTCACACACAAGGCAACCATACTTTATACAATTGCATATTTCTTTAGTAACCGTTACTCTATAAACTTAACAAAATGACCAAAAGTAGTGAAAAATGAAAGTCCGAGGATAAAACTTTAAACACCAATTTGGATGAGGCGGAAAATGATGGAGTCCAAGACCAAGAGAAGAAGCGGTACAGTAAGAAGAGTAGAAAGCAATTTTTCAGACAAGTTTGAGAGCCTGAACTCTCCCAGCTAAACAGTCTTATTACAAGCATAAAACTTTAAACACCAATCTGCAGTTGTGAGAGCATTAGAATTGATGTTTTGCGAGTCCAATGAAATATGCACGTGTATTTTAATTTTTCAGACAAGGATCTATTTTGTTAGATATAATCATAGTAGTGTAAAATCGTAAATATATAACTTTGAAATAGATTGCTTAGACATGCAGTGCTTTGAGCTCTTCTGTTCCTTGTGTTGTGCTTGTGCTCAGTGAATATTGCAATGTCATTATCAAGTGAATATTGCACAAATTATGTGGACCTTGCTTTTGTAATCTCTATCGGCATACTCCTCCTGCCACAATTGTAAGTTGTTTAAGTCAAAAGCACAAGATTTAAGGAGTGATTTATTGTAAGGTAATGTCATTATATCACCTTTATCTTTATTAATGTCCTTTTTAGTGAAACAAGAGATATCTAACTTGACACACTTAGTAGACAAAAATTGATCCAACTTGAAACACAAAAATTAATCTAATTTTGAAAGCTTCATTAATAAGCACAAAATAGGTTAAATATACTTGAGAATGAGAGAACGATTTACATTTTTGAAAAAGAAAAGTGAGCAAAAATTAGGGGTGCACAGGACCGTTTCCAATCCAATTTGGGCTAATTCATAATCTGATTCAATTATTGCGAATTGAGAAATCGCAAACCAATCTAGTCCTACGCCCATTTATTTTGCTAATCCGACGTGATCTGATTTACTAAATGCTGACTTGATTGGATCTATAGTGATTTATAAGATGTCAATTGCCAAAATGCAATTTAGAGAAGTCATGAGTTCAACTCCTACCAAAGGAAAAATAAAATAAAATTTATGATTAGTAAGAAAATTGATGAATACCAATCTTAATTCAAACATTATAGTTTTAAACATTTTTATTTTTTAATTAATTAGATAGCTTAAAATGTGTACTTCAATATAAGAAAATGACGAATGAACTTAAGTTGCTAAACTTTAGATTTTTAAGTATATATATTTATTTTTGATAAGAAAAACAATTTGCATCCACTAGGGTTTTAAATCTAAGACCTCTAACTCTTGAACTCGTACCAAACTATCGAATCACCCAATTGGTTAATGATTTTAAAATGTATATGAATAAATAATAGATGAGTTAGTGGCATAAAATGCTAACGTCATCTAAATATAATTCAAAATTGTAAAAGTATGTGTTTATGTATGATGTAAGACACATAAATGTTAATTGGACCGAATTCAGAATTGGATTCACTATTTAATCCAATCCATGCGATTGCAACTCAATTTAATTCAATTAACTCAAACTTTGAACCAATTAAAGCTAAAAAGAACAGATCGAATTGGGTCTATGTCTTTTACATACGTATGTATTGAACGAGCATGTACAAATCTCGATGATCAAGATGCTAAAACTGTCAAATGATTGTGTCAAAATTATATCATCAATGCTATCATTTCCTCTTACAATAAATTTATTTAGTAAAAGCAAAGCCACTTCAAAAAGCAAAATATATAATAATTACAACTAGACAAAAGTAAACAGTGAAAACAAATAGTAACTACTTCTTTACATAATAAAAGACCAAAAGCAAAAGCACGGCGGATGATTTTTAAAATTTTCACAAATATTTGCAATGTGATGATGCGGGGAAAAAATAGAGAAATTCGGAGAGCAAAGATACACATAATCAAATTTTTTTTTTATATATGATTGTGATCGATTGATTGAAAATTAATTACAGTCAATTGATGATTATTTTAAAATTAAAAACTTTTTTTCGAGTCAAACTCACGTGAGTCAAAATGTACAAAAAAAACACAAAAAATTTGCAAAAAAGACATTATATAAGTGGAAACATAGTTCGATTTAAGAAACTACCTTAAAGGTTCTCATAGTTTACACAACTAAGCTTCTAAAAATCCGAATATGGTTGTCAAACAATCCACAAACACGCGTTTGTTGGCGTTGACATTATATATATAAGGAGAAGAATATATCTTGTTTCCCACATTTTTAGTAAGCGAGTCTTGGGGACCGTACCGCCAGATTAGAAATAGTAGATGCATAACACAGATCTCCATACAAAATCAACGGATCTCAATACGCAAACAAATGCTGTACGGGCGCGCGGCGTGAGTCGGCGTGACAAGGCATCATATTTAAATTCGGACACATTAACAACATGATCCAACGGCTTTAAAAACCCGCACCCGGTCACGCTTTCCTCACGCGACACAAGCAAGTCTGCAACAACAACAGTAGACGTCACTCGCGTGACATGACGTCAAATACTCTCCCGCGCACGTTAGCACCAACTGGAAAGTCCAAATCACAAACTCACTCGAACTCAAACACTCCTCTTCACCCGTCAAATCACACTTCGCGATGTAAAATCACGCATCTCGAGGCGAATCGGACAAATTGCCCTCTATGTGCGAACAAATTCGCTCTCTCAACAGAGATTCCTCGAGAAAACCAGCGGAAACATGGTTCGAAAACTGTGGATTCTCGCAAACATCAATCAATCTTATCCGAAATTCATCATTCCCGCGTCGAAAATCGCTCAAACCGCCTAAATTTGGGTTCAAATCGGTTATTTAGCGCGACTTACACAGCCATTAGAGGTTGTTTGGGGATGTACTCGCTAGGGTTTCGGTAGTATCGCTGTTGGTGTTGTTAGGGTTTGGCGGGTGATGGAGGTGGAGCCGGATCAGGAGCGACGGTGCAGAACGAGAGGCGTGAAGGTTAATGTGTTTTATGGGGAGCTTGGCGGCAGTAGCAGTAGTGACGATGAGGGGAGGAGATCGAAGAGTAGGAAGAAGAGGAAAAGGTCGGGTCTTGGCGGCGTAGCGAAGGAGAAGGGGGAGGAAGCCGTCTGTGGTTGAGGGCGATGATGGAGATGGCGGTGTTGTTGTTGTTGTGGAGGAGGTTGGAGAGGAGAATGGTGGCGGTGGCGGTGGCGGTGGCGGTGGTGGTGATGGCGGTGGAGAGGTTAGGGTTGGGAAGAAGAGGGGGAGGAAGCCATTAATGCATAGAGTAGTTGATGATGGACAGGATGAAGAGAGTGGGAAGCAGGGGAGGTCTGGTTTGAGGAGAGCCTCTGCGAACGGGCCGGACGCTTCTGTGAGTTTCACACTTGTTTGATTCGTTGATTTTGTTTCTTATATTTCCTATTGTGTTGCATTTGTTTGATAGAAATGGTGGGATGAGAGAATGTAGGTTGTGATTTTGTATGCCTAGATTGAAAATTTTGAAATCTATGTCTTGGTAAAGTACAATGTGTTAACGCGGTTGGGTTGCCACAACGGTAAGGGCAAAGTCGGCGGGGTTGTGTGAGTTAAGCGCACGACCTCAGTTTTGATTTTCGAAGGGCCACTAAGTACGTTTAGGCCAATTGCATTAGGGGGCATTAGGGTATCGTGGGAATAGTCAGACTCCCCCTTCTCCCCCCAAATAATAAAAATATAAGTACAATTTGTTGGATTCATAACCACCTAGTCAAAAAAAAAGAAAGAGTAATGATCATTGAACTGAAGAATTGTAGGCCGGGATTTTGAATAAATTATGTTTCTTTGGACAACATATAACTTGCTATTTTTCGTTCTAACTAAATTTGTTTATTCTTAGGATGCTGCTGGAGAAGTTAAGCAGAGCTTAATGTGTCACCAATGTCAACGGAATGACAAGGGTGCAGTTGTTAATTGTTTGACATGCAAAAGGAAACGTTACTGCTACCCTTGCATTGGAAACTGGTAAGGGCGCAGTCTTTGTATTAGTTTGGTAGAAACATATAACACATGTATTGTTGTTCGGGATCATCACTTTACTCTAATTGTGAGGTCCCATGCCTGTAAGTTAGAAAATATGAGTTTTGATTCTGAGAGTGACCACTTCATGAAAATTTTTTGACTTTGAACTTCCATTGCCCTGCATTGGTTAGGCTACTGCTGGATGTAACTGCAGAAGGGGTGTAAAATCTAAAAACATGAAAAGCTTTCTGTGCCTGTTAAAATATTGTGAATGATCACGTCAGCTGGCATGATGATATATTACGAGTTTTTTTGTTGTAAATCTTTAATCATTTTTTTAGATTTGGAGTTGAGAGGTGTTCTCTATTCTATGACATATGATTATACATACTAGTGGAGCTGTCATTGTGAGAAATCGTTTAACTGTAGTTGTTAGTGTTTTCTCTCAAATAGAAGAAACTCAATAATTAGTATACTTACAGTGGTTTATTCGCTATTAATTGGGTTTTTCATCAAACTTGTTTTATTGAATAGGTATCCCGGTAAAACGAAGGAGGAGATTGAGAATAAATGTCCAGTGTGTTGTGGGAATTGCAATTGCAAAGCATGCTTGAGATTGAATATTGAGAAAATACCTGGTTTTGATTCTCAACAGCCTAACCCCAAGGAAGTAGATTCAAATGTTGAACTTCAGAAGGTGCTCTACTTGCTTCATGGCATCTTGCCTCTGCTGAAGCATATTCATTCAGAGCAGGATTCAGAAAGAGAAATCGAAGCAAAGATACAAGGTAATTGGTTTTAATGTGACGGTCATAATTAGGTATATGTTTTCTTCCTGGATCAGGTTTGTGCATTGCTTGTACCATTTTATTTTATTTTACCTTTTCATTTTTCCTTCAGGAGTTCAACCTACAGATGTAATAATTGCATGTTCGAAACTTGATAAGAATGAGCGTCGATACTGGTATGCCCCACTATAACATTTCTTTACTGTTGGGAAAGGGGTTTTAATATTCTTAATTTAAGTTTCTTGGAAATTTCCTTTTCATTTGATTGCTTGGCTCGTGAGAAATATTCTTGGTCTCCCTGTTCTTCTTGCATTGTTATTTTCTGTTGTTAAGCTACTTTCTTAATTTGTGCATCTATTCGTGTTTCATGTACTTGCACAAGCTTTCTTACCTATTGAGTTAGTTTGTTTGACTCAGTATATTGGATAAATTCGGCAATATAAGGATATACCTAAGATAACTCAGGATGCATTGATCATGATAAATTTTAAGGATCTTGATCACACACTATTAAGCGCATTAAATGGAGTGGAATGGAGAAAATCGATCCCCATTGACAACCCCAACTAATTTGGAATTGAGGCTTTGTTTTTCTTGGATGTTGTAGCTACAGTTTTCAATATTTCTTCATGATGGATTTTGAGACTTTCAGTTTCAATTAGAGACAAGTTCTTTTGGTTTGTTTGTTCCAAATATATTATTTTTAGTTACTAAAGTATAAGATAAGAACTAGTAACTTTGATTCAGTAGAATATAGAGATATACTAAATTGTTGAGATTTTGGGAAAAAAAGGATGGGCATATTAATTTGTTGGGAGGGCATACTTGGTAAAGAGAAAAATGGTCATCTTGAGGCATAGGTTGCACCTTTACAACATGCAAGTGGGGGCTTCAACCCTAGACTAATTTGATGATGCTTCAGAGTGTTGTATGTCTGTTATGGAAGGTGATAGCCTCGTTCGACTGTCATGAAGCCTAAGCTTCAACTAGCACTACTACCATTATCCAACAAAGTCTCTATAAACTATTTGTCATGGATGCTCCACGGACATCTTAACCTTTTCTTAAGTGTCTAATCTAACTTTGGTGACTCTATTGGTTTCTGTTAGAACTCTGCATGTTCTTGTGGGATGCGGGATTGGGATACAAATGCTTGAGTGAATAAATATGCTGAGTATAGTATCGAACAAAGTATTAACTGATTTAACGAGGCATTCACAGTTTCACAGTCTGAATTTGTTCATGCATGACTTAATCTTTGTATTATTTCCTAGTAATACATTTGTCACGTTAAGAATTCACTCCAACCCATGGTAAGATTAGGGTTTATGAACAGGCCTACTCATACAGAAGTTATTCTTTCTTCACATTCAAAATAGCTGCTAAGTACTAAATGAAAGTGATATCTTTTTTGTTCTCTTCTATCTTTCAATATCTATTTCACCTGTTATATTCCTTTTAGCAACAGTTGTAGAAAGAAAGAAAACAGTTGTAGTTATCATTTGCCACTGCAGCTATTAGAGTGTAAGTTACTTCATGGCTATAGCCTGCAGTTCGCATCTCAAATTAAAGCAGGTTGCTTTTGCTTCATTGGTGAATATGAGATTCTATGTTACACTGACTAGGTTATGGGTATCAAATGTGGGTATGTGTCTAAAGGTTGACCTTGACCGTCCTATATTTGTAGGAACTCAGGGACTTCACTAAAAGTGTTGAAAATTTTGGACGTGGATAACAATATATGAATAATAAATATTTTTCCTTCATTTTCCTGATTTACAATACATGTAATTATGTAAAGAAAACAATTCCCTTGTTTCTAAAATCTTAATTAAGAATTGCAATTTCTTAATTAAATGAATGTATTTAGCAGCATTCTTTATGATTTAATGATATATATAGATTATAGATATTCAGTAAATTCGTAATCTCAAATATTACTAGTCATTGTGAGCTTTTGGAGGCACTTTATATGACTGATTTTGTTTCTTTTATGCTTGTTTTTTTTTTTTTTTTTTTTTATATATCATTGACCGATTTGTGACAAATCCTTGTTTGACAGCGATAATTGCAATACATCAATTGTCGATTACCATAGAGGATGTCCAAACTCTGAATGTTCATATGAACTTTGTCTCAAGTGTTGTTCGGAGCTAAGGGAAGGTCGACAACCTGGTGGTAGTGAAGCAGAAACTTCTCAGAGACAGATTGTTGAACGTCAAGTTACAGAATCTAACACTAAACGGGAAGCATCTATACAGAATCGTGAGGGTGAGTTGCAAGCTGCACTTGAAGGAAACAATTATGAACTGGATACATCCTGCCACTCTTCTGATTGGAGGGCTCTTTCTAATGGAAGCATTCCATGTCCTCCCAAAGAGAGTGGTGGCTGCGGGTCTACGTTGCTAAAACTGAGTCGCACCTTTGGATCAGATTGGATTGCCGAGCTAGTCAGGAAAGCAGAGGACCTTACTTGCAATTTTCAGCCCCCAAATTGTAACTTTTCTACTAGGTGTTCCTCGTGTAACTATTCTCCTGTAATGAATGGAGAAAATACTGATGTGAGGCAAGCAGCTTCAAGAGAGAACAATGATGACAATTTTTTGTACTGCCCAAATTCTGCTAGCATCAGCGACAATCAAATTGAACATTTCCAAAAGCATTGGATAAGAGGGGAACCTGTTATTGTCAGAAATGTATTTGAAAAGACACCGGGCCTCAGTTGGGACCCAATGGTCATGTGGAGGGCTTGTAGAGAGACAAGTGCTAAAGGCAGGCTCAAAGAGGAGTCACAGAGTGTCTGGGCTGTTGATTGCTTGGATTGGTGTGAGGTTAGTCTTGTTATCTCTTGTAGTGTGTTTTTGTTGCTTAATCTCGAATTGTAACTCACCCTTAGAATAGCTGTTAATCTGTGTCTTATGCTTTCTAAGATGGCTCTCATGTATTTTCATCAGTGAAATGAGCATGCTAGTGCCTAGTGGTCTTCCATCTTGCGGGTTTTTTCGTACTGAAATGTAATTTCTGGAATGAATTTCAATCTAAGTCTTGTTTTAATCTCATTTTTATCCTTGCTTTTGGATGGTTAGAAAATCTATGCCAATTGCTAATGGATCCTGCAACTATGTCATTTTTTCATGAAATAATTGACATGCTGAATAAGCTGTCGTTGGCCTTGGTCAAAGGGCTGGGTACGATTCCAATGTTGTAGACCATGAATTCTTGTGCAGCTTGTTTCCTTTAGACGATCAATGCATCGCTAGCTTTACCAATTATTGGTGGGTGCTAAGAGGAAAACAATGAAGCACCAATCTTTTGCTGATCATTTATTTCAGGACATTTCTCTGAAGCATGATTCGCGTTGCGTTGCTTGTTGATAATATGTATGAATCTTCCTTGCAATAATGTTTGCACTATTTTCTTTCACTTCCCATTTCTAAAGCCAGATGGGCAGCCACCTTTTTCTTTTCGCGAAAAATGAAAGCAGTATGACATGCCTTATGTCTTCATTATTTTGAATTATTAAGAAAATTTCTCAAAAGCATTATAGTAAGTATTTAATGGATATCTACGGTAGCTTTTTTCACCTTTCTTTTTGGGTGAGTGCCCCCTCTATACTTTGCCAAGCAAGAAGCATCCTGGCATAGCAACTTTGTGCTTCTTTAGTTTATATATTGTAATCTAAAAGATTTCTGTAAAGTCTTGCTTTTATGCTAAAAGCAGTGATATCTGCAGTGATTGAGTCTCGCCATCTTTGGAAGAGTACCAAGCTTAAAGTAGTTGGGTCATATAGGTAATTAGATGTTGAGTTTTGGCCCTTTGCTTTATACTGGATATCAACTGTTTGAAGTTAGTTACTAAGATTTATCTAATCCAACTCAACTGGTACTAGGAATCATTTAGATAGAATCGCTGCAATAGATCACTGCAGAAACTTGCTTATTGTTTGTTATTAGGAATAAGTAACAAACATGAATTGATGAATTGTGCGCCTTGTTTCTGCTTCATTTTTCCCAATTTATTCTGTTAAGTGTGCTTTCTAACACAAGGACACGTATCAGATGATGTTTGCCATCAGAACTCTCATTCACACAGGCTTAGACTTGGTCTATGTAGTTGGTGTACATGTTGCATTTGGGACCTTTTTCTGTAGTGTAATTTAATCAGTTCTTGTGTAAACTGCGTTGCTTTTGTTATCAAAATATTTATCTTCTCCTCATGATATGTTGCAAAGTGGCGTCTTTCTCTTGTTTATTTGAGGTTTGTGCTTCTTTTTTGTTTTCTTTTTGTATCTTCAGGTTGAGATCAACACTCATCAGTTCTTCACAGGCTATGTCAAAGGCCGTACACGATTGACTGGTTTGCCAGAGTTGTTGAAGCTGAAGGATTGGCCCTCCTCAAGTTCATTTGAAGACCGTTTGCCTAGGCACGGTGCAGAATTTGTTTCTGCACTACCATATAGTGATTATACCAATCCTAAATCTGGTATTCTTAATCTTGCCACCAAAATCCCTGATAGATGTGCAAAGCCAGACCTAGGACCGAAAACATATATTGCATATGGCCTTGCAGAAGAGTTTGGGTTAGGTGATTCAGTCACGAAGCTGCACTGTGACATGGCAGATGCGGTAAATTTTTACTCTGAAATTGGTTGTCAAGTTCTTTGGTTTCAACTTTGATACATATCTTTCTGCTTTTTTTTCCAAGTTTATTGGGTACTTTCCTACATTCGTTTCTCTATCTCCAGTTCCCCTTTTTCAGTTTTTAAGCTCGTTGTGGATGCAAACAATCTATTACTATCATCAAGAAAGAGAATGGGGCTCTAGCCTTGGTGAAAAATTTAAAATTTGGCTTGTATGCTCAGTGCTGTTTGTTTGACTATTTAGTGCTTGTGTGGAATCCAATGCTTCTATATTTCTCTTTTATCATAAACATTAATAGAAATTTAATTTACTTAAAATTGCAAATATTATTAGGAAATGAAGATATAAACTTGATAGATAAATGGTTACCATTTAAAAAAGAATATTGCTGAATGACCTCTTATTTGAAATCTAATATTTTTGTGGGGATTTTTGAGTTGATATTTTCAAATGTGATGTTTCGCGCTAGTTCAACTACAACGACAAAGCATCAGTTCCAATTTAGGTAGGGTTGGCTACATGTCTCAAACTATCCCACCCTATTTGATTTAATGCACTTGATAACCTGCTTTCATAATTTTGTAAATTCTTTCTTCAAAAATAGGAGACAAAGGCTTTGTTGAGTTGATAAGTTATGAATAGATTTTCCATCACTTAGGACATCCGCTAGTGGCTGGGGTAAAAAAATGTTGCTTTTGGTTTATGGGTGTTTCAGCATACTTTAGTTTAAATTATCAGTAGTTTCTAGTATCATTCTGATTTCTTTGCCATGTATGGAATAATTTATGGTGATTAGCTGTGACTTCTGCTGAATCATTTTAATCTACATGTTTTGGTATAGTTGTGAAATCATTTATGGTTATATTCTTATATTAATAAATTCAACTATGCTACTACAACTGCCTCTCAGGGTGTTTTTTTTTGTATTCATTAGGTAAATATTTTGACGCATACAACTAAAGTTAACATCACTCCAGGACAACGTTCTGCAATTAAGAAGATTCATGACCAACTCAGTGCTGGAGAAAATCATGTCTCTGTGTCTGGTAGACAATGGCGTGGAAGGATCCAGAAAGGTGCGCCTGTGGAGAATCTACCAAGAAAGGATTTACACTCTGGGAAGGAAGATACTCCATTAGTGGAAAAGTTGAGTGGCAAAGAAGGGAATGTACCGCATATTGATGAAAATGAAGAAAAAGAGAAGCTGATATTGAGCAGTCCTTGCTAACATCTGAAAACGTTGTTAAAACGGAGAAGTGGAACGGACATGTCTGTGAAGATCAACTCGGTGCTGAAGGAAAGATTATATCTAGTGCTGGTAGAGGAAACCGTCGTGGGCGTGGGCGTGGGCGTGGGCGTGGGCGTGGGCGAGGGCGTGGGCGTGGGCGTGGGCGTGGCATGCCCCATAAATGTTTGTCTGTGGAGAGTCCACCAAGTGAAGATTTACACACTGGGGAGGAAGACGCTCCATTAATGGAAACGTTTAGTGTCAATGAGGGGAGCGCACCCCACATTGATGGCAATGCAAAAAAAAGATGCTGGATATCAAAGACTCTTTGTTACTAACATCTGAAATTGATGTTAAAATGGAGAAGATGGGGAATGGACATGTTTGTGAAGATCAACTCTGTGTCGGAGAAACAAATGTCTCTGATGCTGGTCGAGGAAAACAGTGTGGAAGCCCTCCGAAAAGTGTGCCTGTGGAAAATTTATCTGCTGGGGAGGAGACATTTCATTAATGGAAATATGTAGTGTCAAAGAAGGGAAGGCACCACACATTGACGACGATGCAAAAAAAGAGGTACTGGATATGGAGGAGTCTTTGTTAGTAACATCGAAAAATGAATGTGACAATAAGTTACCACTGTCACATTCAACAGAAATCCAAGAGCTCAAGGGGAAAAAGTGTGTGTCTACATTCATATCTGGGGAAAATGGAGCCAAAGCCGAAGAACAAAGCAAGGAAATTATGAATTCCATGTGTTACCATGATCAAACACATGATAGTCCAATGAACACTCAAGTGAAAAATGAGGACACTTTAAAGGTTGCAACAGGGGGTGCTGTTTGGGACATTTTCCGCAGGCAGGATGTACCAAAATTAATTGAATACTTGCAGAAGCATTGGCAAGAATTTCGACATTTCAGAAATGAACTTGTCAGCACTGTGAGTACAGTTGACTACCTTTATGTACCTGTGTTATTTGAGCTCGAAAATTGTTCACATCTTTTTGGTTTTATTTGTTCAGGTTACTCATCCTATTCATGATCAGACGCTTTTTTTGAATGAAGGACACAAGAAAAAATTGAAAGAGGAGTTTGGTATGTGGCAATTTTTCTTCTCAATTATTACTTCCCAGTTTGCAACTTCATGGATTTTTCTTTCTTTTTCCAGGTGTTGAGCCTTGGACATTTGAGCAATACCTTGGCGAGGCAGTTTTTATTCCAGCAGGATGCCCTCATCAAGTGAGAAATAGGCAGGTTAGTGTACAAAGTGTGTTGAGCTAGATTCTTACTTCAATTTATTGTTGAGTACTATTGTATATGATATTTGAGTTTAATTGTGGCTACTTTACTGGTTTGATTAAAAGAAGCCTGGTGGACCATGATCTGCTGAGTCTAATGGTTGTCTTTCATGTGGTGTTTCTAGCTCGTATTGATGTTTTGACATACCTCCTAATACATCTTGTGGTCTATAACACATTGTAGAAATGTTAAATCTACTTTTTTCGGCGATGTTGAGTCAAGGTTTGAAAATTCGACTTCGCCTATGACTTTGCTCACTTAAAATTTGGAATTAATTCGAGGAAGTTAACTTCGACGATAAAAGTTTAACAAAAATTCGTCGGCGTACGGAAGTTTACAGAATTTCACTTTAAATGCTAGAAAATTCAAGTTTCTTCGTAGAGATGCTAGAAATATACTTAATCTTACAACAATGCATAAAGCTTAGGTCGTCGGAAGATATTTCGAATTTTAAGTATATTTCTAGCATAGATAAAGTTTTAGTCGAAACATAACAATTTTGCTTTATGTTTTATTAACTTTCATCGATGTTTTGAAGTTTGATCGAAGTTAGCTAAAGTTGAGTCGAATTTTTGCAATTTTTCTGCTGCCTTAAAATTTTGCTTCGCTCATCTTAAATCGACAAACTTTGCTTGAACTTTGGCGAAGTTTGTTGATTTTAAAAACTGTGTTGAGTCATGTGACTAAGCAAAGTGCTGGGGATGGTGTAATGGGAATGGAATCAGAGGCTAAAAAATGATAAAGAGTTGGCTTTGGGAACATATGGGTTGTTTTGTGGTTGGTCCTAAATTTTAGCAATGGGTATTGAAGTGGGGCTAAATTAGAATCTGTTCTTAGTACTGGATACTGAAGAGTTGTGGGAAACAGATGAAAAGGCCCTAGAAAGGTTGTAGGGATTCGAGGATGCATCGAGTGTGTTTTGTGGGTGAGGGTGAGGCAGTAAAAGGCTCATCAATGGTAGGAACGTCATCAAAACATTGTATAAGAGTATCAACCGGTTCAATCATTGTTCCCTTCTTTATTCATTGATGTTCTTTTAGTGTAGAGATATGAATAGATTCTAATCTCTTGAAGCAATGTTCTTCAAATTTCTTGAAGTTTTTATTCAATCGGTCAAGCTATATGAAAGTCGTGGCTATTGAATGAGGGTTTGATACCATTTTTTTTTTTTAGATTTGTTTTGGTTTGATACCACTTGAAGTAGCAAAAGTGCATTTGAGACTTGATTCAAAGAAATGAGATCAAAATCAAAGGACTCTAGGTGACTTAAAAAAAGAAGGAAAGAAAAAGGAGTCATAATTGCACTACAACAACAACATAACATCAATCCCAAATTTGTTAGGTCGGCTACATGGATAAAACTCTTCCATTGTGCTTGATTTAGAACATTAAAAACAATCTATCATACAAATTGCACCTTCTTGTCAATACTGTAAGTCATTTTGACTAAAGCACATAAATTAAGGTAGTTTTTGTCAGAATGTAATTTACATATTTGTCTTCTGACATAAAATGAATTGAAGAATTGAAGAATCTTATTTGTAATAAATGTTTGGGTGGTACAAGGGTAAAATGGTTAAAAAAAAGCAGTAAAACACTCAACTTTCGAAAAAGACTTGTAATTTTGAAAAAAAAAAATAAATTCATGCTTAAATGACTTATAAGATAGACTAAGTTCATTAAAATTTTTTTTGGTCACTGTTGAACATGCTAAAATTGTGATTTCTATCTAACTACATAGACTAATATAATTCTTTTAAAACTATATTCCTCTAGCGTAGATTGTGGTTAAAAAAACATAAAATAAAACATGTTGTTGTAGCAATTTCTCTCTCCTACATTAATCTTTGCCATGCATCATTTTCTCATATCTTTTTTATTATTGCTCGATTGATGTTCGATAAGCTCGATATAAAGAATCAAAGATTGTCACAAGGTACGAATTGCTTGATAAGAGGATGAACGCCATAAATTCCAATGGATTTAATAAGTTCTCACACATAGGTGCAAACTCTCTCACGGAGATCTCAATACTCAAAACTCCACTCTACTTCCCTTATTTGTTAGTAGAATGGCCTTTATATACGCTACGTCAAGACTCAAAAATAGAAACTAAATAAATAGTAAGCTTTGTAAATTGTAATAATGTTCAATTCCTTAGTAGAGGAAAAGTAACTTAAACAAAAACTTCTAATTACCTAGAGATATCCTAAAATAGAAATAATAACACTAAAGAAAGTTCCTAATTTCTTAGGTTAGTTTTATGCACGTCTAATGTTTTCGATTTCTATTGTGCAAGTTTTCTAATTGAAACATTTGTAGGTTGCCTTTGGATAAACAAATTTATTAACATGGATTTATAACCACATATTTTAATGAAGTAAATAACAGTTAAGAAAAAATATTAAAAGATATAAATAAATTTATATATATATATATATATATATATATATATATATATATATATATATGTATATATCTCAACTCGTATTTGATCAATGCTCTACAAGGCTCAACATTTGCGATATGTGTTGGATTCACATTAAGGGTGGGTTTTAGATATAGAAGCCTTTCGACATTAGAAAGCACTGCACTTGAACTCTTGAACCAAATACAGTAGTCAAATAGAATATTGACATCACTTTCATTGTTCAAGTTACTTAAACAACCTCCTAATCTTATAATAGGTTAAGGTATGTTTAGGTGGGAGAAGTGGGAAGTTTGCGATTTTGACACCTAATTTCGTTAACATTTAAATATATCCATTAGTGAACTTGGTGTTAAAAAATGACATCAAACATATCTCTATAACTGCAGAATTAGAGGAAAGCAAAAGATCCCAGTTTAAGATCAATAATCACACAAAATATTTGTGGATTTGAAGTGGGATGCTCATGTTAGTGGTCATATAATGCAATCTTCCAATTCTTGTACAATTTATTATTACAAGTTCTTCCTTATATTCCTAATTGCACAATTTGAGATTTTACATGGTTGGAGAGCCGATGGATTCATAGTTTTCTTGCGCAAAGATATTCATTATATAGTGGACTGCTTCAGCTATTTCTTAGATTCCTACATAATTATTATATTTTTTATGGTTTTAACTGCATATTGAGGAAGTAAATAACGCAAAAGTACCTTTTTTATATTGTAAGAGCTTTTTTCATAGAGAGAACTTATGCAATTTGACAGTAAACTGTCTATTCAACTATTTTTCTCAATAATTGAACATTGTTAATTTTGTTTGAGAAGTATGGATATATTATCATCAAATAACAAGTAAGCTAGGTATATGTTAGAGGTGACAATTATTTTCTTCCCCATCATTGCAATTATCGTAAACTTATAATTAACAACGACACTCGCAAACACCATCCAAGTGGGTGACCTAATGATTTGGTATTGTAGGTTTGCAATCTAAATCTTCACTTTTGAAGTTGATAATAAATTTAGGGACCATGTACAACAAGAAATTACAAAACTTATGATATGTTAATGACAAAAGGATACTTTCAAAACTAATGGAGATCATGTTATGGGGCATACAAATAAGTTTTATATTGAAACAACTTTAAATTTTCAAATTTACAACAGCCTATTGTTCCTAAGTATATAAACAGATGCAATTCCTCCTCCTTTGTATTGACACGAAAATAATTGGTAATGTTGTTCTCCTAAGCCATTTTATGCATATTTTTTCACACGCCAATGATGTAATTTGAAAATTAATTTTAATTTAATTTTTGTAGCAAGTGCATAGCACGTGCACCGCACCTTATGAAAGCTAGTGTGTGTGTATATATATATATATGACAAAAACTTGTTTTTTATTGCTTGTCATGTTATTAGCAAGTACTAATATAACGTGTCACATGCAGTCGTGCATTAAAGTGGCGCTTGACTTTGTATCTCCTGAAAATGTTCAAGAGTGCATTCGGTTGACTGAAGAGTTTCGTTTACTCCCAAAAAGCCACAACGCTAAGGAGGACAAACTAGAGGTATATATCTTCTCCTTTTCTTACAGTCTTTCTATTAATTTAAATATTTGGCGCTGTGTGTAGGCAAAACATGGGCTAAAAAAATTACAACAACAACATAGCCTCAGTCCCAAATTAATTGTGGTGGGTTACACGAATCAAACTCTTTCATTGTGCTCGATTTTGTGCAATTGATGGCAAGCTTTCCAAATCATTTAAATATTTTTAATTAATGCGTCTCAAGTTAACTTCGATCTACTCTTATCGTCGAATTTCTCAAGTTTTATTGAGTCAAGTCTAGTGGGGCAATTGTAGGCCATATTTGCAGGCGTTCAAACCATTGCAAGCGCCCTGCCTTAATCTTTGTGTCAATTGGTGCTACAAATGCTTTTCCTTATATTTATGTATTTCTTATTCTATCTTTACGAGTTTTACCATACATCCACCTACACATTCTTATTTTTGCTACATTCATTTTATGTAATTGTTGTTGCTTTACCTCCCAACATTCACTTTTATAGAGCATAGCTGGTTTAAGTGCGGTCATATAAAATTTTTCTTTCCACTTGATAGGAATATTTTGTTCACTGATCACACTTGTATACTCTTGTGTTTCTTCCATCTAGCTTGAAACCAATTTGGTAGTTAACAAAGTTCAAATTAGATCACAATTTTGGGCTTGTTACAGCTTGATATTAAAGCAGGTTGGAGTGGGCAGATAGACAGCCTACAACAACATTTCGAAGCGTCCATGAATTTATATCAAGAGGATTGAGTATAAAAAGGAATGAGAAGAATTTTTTCAAGAAACCAAGCAACAAGAACTCTAACAACCACTCCATGACATGGTTTGAGACATTATCACATTTTGAATAGAAAGTTATGGCACTGGCAATAGAAGATAGTGAATGAGATGTTTTGGTAAAACTCTATTGACTCAAGTTATGTTGCACATGCTACTCAAAATTAGACTTTCCACACCATAATGGTGCAAATGTGCCTTTTGCATGGTTAAGTCTTTATGAATACTTCTTCCACTACCAACGATCATAGATTGTGGCAAAGGTCAACTTGGTTGCTATTCATTTGGTGGATGATACCCAATTATATTTTTTGAAATTTGACAGGAATTGCCCTAACTTATCTTGGGTGGAATCATTGCTATGTCAAATATGCTTTGGACCATTTGTCCATTGTAACAAATTAGGAAAATTGATGTAATTGCGACAAATCAGATTAGTTGGAGAGTATCAATGCAAACTTGAGCAATTATCTGCCCATGCTTCTTTACTCTCATCAGAACAAGAAGTGGAAAGTTTTGTGAGTAGTCTCCAGGATTGCATTGTTGCGGAAGTTTAGTTACATCATCTAGAAAGTTTAATCGCCCAATGAGTTTGGCTCACATTTTTGAGCAAAGAGATATTGGTAGATGCTTACCATTCCTTACATTCATCAACTCACTTTTCCAATCAGTCATATTGAAATTCAAAGTTCTTCCAAGCCACTATTTATTGAGTAGTTGTGAAATGGAGGCAAGGTGTGCAAAATATCACATTACAATTGTGGTGAAACTTACTCACTTAGTCATCAGTGGGAGCAATTGTTTTGGATTGAAGGAACACCTTATAGTAATGAATCTTAAAGGTTTCCAGACCTGAACTCATTTTAGAAACAAACATGTTTTTGTGGCCAATCTCGCATGTTTGTGATAGAATATAGATATTCAATCAATGGATTTGAGAATTCAATAATGATTTCAAGAACGAATACACAAAAGTAATTCCATAGAAGAGTCTTAAAACTCTCTCAACTCAACTTTTGGAGTTCTAAAATTACATTTAAGCTAACAAGATGTCTTGCTCTCCCTTACAACCCCTTATTTAGACATAATTTCAAACTTAATCAACTATTCTTGTAACTAACTTGGACTTGCACCAATAGCCTATTTGGGGTTTCCTTAGCTGCTATCATTACTCATTCCTTTAAAAATTCGCCTTGTCCATAACGTGGTATGGGAGAATTGAACATTTCATTGTGGCGGGAACATGAGTGAACCCTTGAGAAAATGACAATAACAAGCACCAAGAGGAGCAACAGAGAGCCACATTGATCAAAAGTATTAGTATGAACCTAAATAAAAGCCTGGACCACGGTATGATGCATATCAAACTTGGGCAATCAACAACAACAACAACATTGCCTCGTCCCAAATTAACTGGGGTCGGCTACATGGATCAAACTTTTCCATTGTGCTCGATTAAGTGCAATTGATGGTGAGCTTTGCAAACCATTCAAATCCCTTCTAATTAATGCATCCCATGTTAACTTTGGTCTGCTCATACTTCGTCGAATTTCTACAGTTTTTATTGTGTCAAGTTTTCTAGTTGGAACATTTGTAGGCCGCCTTTGCAGGTGACTAAACAATCGCATATTTATTATTCTATCTTTACGAGTTTTCTACCGCCATTCCTAATCTTTGTATTAATTGGTGCTACTCCTACTTGTTTTTAAATTTCTATATTTATCATTCTATCTTTACGAGTTTTACCACACATCTACCTAAACATCTCTCATTTCTGCTACGTTTGTTTTACGTAATTGTTGTTGCTTTACCGCCCAACATTCATTTCTATAGAGCATAGCTAGCCTAATTGCGGTCCTATAAAGTTTTCTTTTTAACTTATTAGGAACATTTCAATCACAAATCACCTCTATTGCACTCCACCATTTCTTCCATCCAGCTTGAATTCTATGTGTGACATCATTCTCAATGTTACCATCATTTTGTATGATTGATCGTAGGTATCTAAAGTGGTTTATCTTAGAAACTTCTATTTCTCCTAATTTTACCACTCCATCATCTCGATGTTTAGTGTTTCTAAACTCACAGTGCATGTATTCGATTTTCGTCCTAATCAACTTAAAGCCTTTAGATTCTAATTTATTCCTCCAGAGCTATAATTTTCTATTTACTCAATCTTTAGTTTCATCCATTAAGATAATATCATCTGCAAATAACATACACAATGGTATATCCTCTTGAATATGTCTAGTTAGTTCATTCATAACTAAAGTAAATAGATATGGGCTTAAATCAATCCTTGATGTAATCCTATCGTAATGAGAAATTTTTTGTAGCTCCTCCAAACCTTGGGCAATCGATACCCTTTAATTGCGGTCCCATCAATGGCGGAAAGGGAGGTCAATGCATACCCCGTAAGGCACCCATGAACGCTATTTGACAAAGGACCATGCCCCATAAGGCACCCATGACACTCTCGGAGAACGACTAGATCTGGTGGATTTGGAAGGGAAGTCCTGGTAGTAGGCATATCTGGTGGTTGTAGTGGTGGTGAAGGGGTTGAATCTGCCCTAATAAGTGCTCGAATCATCCATCAACAACGTCAAAAGTGGGGAATTTGGGAGTTTAACTCCCTTAAACTCCCTGATTCGTTGAAGCATCGAGATCTTCGATGCATTAACGCAAGGTTGAAGGAGTGGCTCTTTGATCTTCAGCATCAACCCTCAAATCTCTAATTTCACTTGATCTAACGTTAAGCAATTGTTTCTTCACTTCAAATGACTAATCTTTCAACTCAACATTCGATTATTGTTTTCTTCCATCTTTAGAGGCTTGCTCATGAGAGAGGAAGACTTGATGGTGGCGACCGACAAGTGCCATTAGAGGCCGAGGTAGAGTTGGTGTCATTTTCTCCAAACTTGGAATGAATCGCCGCATACCCTCCAATAACACAATGATCAGATCCTCCATAGTTGGGACCTTCTTACTATACATCTTCGCTAGACCTAGACTTGCATCCAATGTAGTTGTTGCCATTACAAATCAGATGGTATGCTTCGATACAACTGATAAAATGCTGATATTCAATTGTTAAAATTGAGAATTCAACAATAATTTCAAGAACAAAAACTCAAAAATAACCTCAGGGAAGAGTCTTGTAACTCTCTCAACCTAACTCTTAATAGTTCCTAAATCACATTCAAGCTAACAAGGTGTTTTGCTCTCCAATACAACCTCTTATTTATACACAATTTCAAACTTAATCAACCAATCTTGTAACTAACTTGGACTCACACCTATGCTATTTTTGGGGTCTCCTTAGCCTTTATCAGTTTAAAAAATAAATGAGTCCTTTTAGTTTTTTCCTTAAAATGGGACTCTAATCAAAATCTAAAACTCAAGTGCTTGAAAAAAAACAGATTTAGTTTTTTTTTCCTTAAAATGGGATTCTAAACAAAGCCTCAATCCTAAATTGGTGGGGATCTACTTGATGGATCAAACTCTTCCATTGCGCTATTTAAAGCAACTTGTGTTTTCTAAATCTGGTCATTGAACATAAAATTGATTAAAAACAATCAATTAGTTATTTGTTACTCTACATGAATTGCTTGATGAAAAGTTTTAACAACCGTAATCAACTTAAAATAATATTGTACATGTGTTGTCATTGCTGCCATTGTAAAAGAAATGGAGAGAGGAAGGGTTGTTGCTCATCGAGAGGGACTCGAGAGGGGTTGTTGTGACTATCATCACTTGACTTAGGGTCGGGTCGCCTGACCCAGAGTGTCACTCAGGGCCAATATTCGAATCTGACTTGAGCAAACGGTCCAGTACACCTAAAGTAACTTGCAAAATATCAACTACTGCATATCGATGACTAAGTGTAGAAATGAATGAAAGGAAATTCATATGTCGTATTGCAAAACTATATGTTGGTTTTCAATTCACTATGTATCTTACGATATAATATATATACAAGGTAGCAAATAATCATCTTAGTAAATCTTTTGTCAATTTTTTTTTATCCCATCCCATCCTAGGATTTATCATTTGTTTATGTTAAATCGACTTTAAACCAATGTCTCATACCATTGATTTGTTTAACTTAAATTTGACTTGTAAATCTTAAAGACTACAAATTTAGGTTTCACGAACCTAACATCTTTCTCGATGTGTATGCTCTTGAGATGTAAGAGTGGTGAGCTAAAAGAACTAACGTGGCTCAGTAATGCGGATAACTCGCTCAACCATCAAATATGCAAATAATACTTAATAATCATTATAGACTAGCATGAATTGAAATTGAATAAAGAAACATTCAAAGCAAGACATTGCATTGATTTATGAAGCATTCATAAATCATCTCAACAAGATTGATGAAAGCATACAACAACAACAACATAGCCGCAGTCCCAACTTAATTGGGGTCCGCTACATGGATCAAAATTTTTCATTGTGCTTGATTAAGTGCAATTGATAGCGAGCTTTCCAGACCATTCAAATCCTTTCTAATTAATGCATCTTATGTTAATTTTGGTCTATCCCTACCTCGTCGAATTTCTACAGTATTGAGTCAAGTTTTTTAGTTGAGGCATTTGTATGCTGTCTTTGAAGGTGACAAAACCATCGCAACCGCCTTTCTTTAATCTTTGCATCAATTGGTGCTACGTCTACTTGTCTTTGATTTTCTATATTTCTTATTCTATCTTTACAAGTTTTATTATATATCCACCTAAGGATCTTCATTTCAGCTATCTTCATTTTATGTAATTGTTGTTGCTTTACCGCCCAATATTCATTTTCATAGAGCATAGTTGGTTTAAATGCGGTCTTATAAAATTTTCCTTTTAACTTAGTAGGAACATTTTGATCACAAATCAATCATGTTGCACTTCGCCATTTCTTCCATCCAGCTTGAATTCTATGTATGACATCATTTTCAATATTATCATCATTTTGTATGATTGTTCTTAGGTATCTAAAGTGATTCACCTCATGAACTTCTTCTTCCCTTAATTTTACCACTTTATCATCTCGATGTCTAGTGTTTCTAAACTCATAGTGCATGTATTCGGTCTTCGTCCTACTCAACTAAAAGCCTTTAGATTTTAATGTGTTCCTCCGGAGTTCTAATTTTTATTCACTTCATCTTTTGTTTCATCCACTAAGATTGATGAAAGCATATTCAAGTTAAAACTCATCATGCATAAGATTCATAAAAGAGAGATACCATAGAAAATAGTAATAATATAAAGTTGTGATTCCATTCAAAACATACTAGTTGTTAACAAAAATCCGGTGACCGATTCCCCTACCCTCGAGGAGATGACAAACCTAAAAGGCACACATATCGTATGTGCCTTCTCGTTAGTCCCATCATACCTAATGGCAGGTTCATCCAAAGCCATAGCCAATATTTGCACCAGATTCACTTAAGGTTTCCATGGGAATTTAACCACCATTTGATAAAAACTATGCATACAAATACTTATAGAATGGTAAAGTAAATACACCAAACCACAACACGAGAGCTTGTTGACGCTATTCGGACCTCCTGTCCTACATCTGCGGGGTCATGCCTAGGTGTAAGCTTCACTAAGAGAAACGGATTACAAAATTATATAAGGTTTATAACCAATGATCCGACACCAAACCTTGACACTCTCACTATATTCCCTTATAATGACCTTACACATTCCCCAAGTCCCCTTAGAAAAAGCTAAGTTCCCTTATCTTAGTGTGTGTAAAACTAAAAGAATTAGCTAATGCTTTCTCTACCTAACTGTGAATAATGAAAATCAATCTCCTAGAGGTGTGTTTTTCGAATATAGAAAACCATAGATTGTATAAGCATGCAAATATTCTTGTTGATCTTCAAGGTATAACTATTGATATCTTTTTCTTTTCTATTTATCTTCAATTAGCAACTGTGATGTCTCTCTTTCCTTCTTTTCTTCATACATGGAAAGATTTCCCAATCACATATCTTTTGAGATCGCCACTCTTTTCATTCTTGCTCTCCTCGTTTGAATCATGAGTGGCATCACGAATGTATCCCATTAGTTGTCCAAGGTACTAGATATGGAATATTCTGATGATATGTCTAGCTAGCATTTTGTCGATCTAGCAAGAACCTCAGCCGATATATCAAGGATAGATGTCTGTGCCCACAAATTGATTGTCCTGTGGGCACAGCCTGTGAATGAAAGCTTCGGCACAGTTAGATTTACACATTTTACTTTATCTTATTTGCTTACCATACCCGAGTTGTAACAAATGTAGATAACCATAGAATTTTACTTTTAACTTTTTTCCCATTTGTCATTTATTTGTCACAACCAGTACATATAGAACAAAAAAACAATATAAATGGCAAGATAAATCTAAATGGCATGCAACGACAAGTGAAAGTAAGCATGCATTTAAATATAGTATAAATTTTGCAGTAAAACATTGGTGAGTGTAATCAACATGAACAAGAAATAAAATAAAACCAAAAATGTTTCAAAACTAGCATAAAGTTAGGTGTATGCTCCCCCTAAAACTAATACTAAGATACTTTCCCCTTTATGACAAAAAAAAATTGACAAACAAGCTCCGGAGAGCAGTGAAATATACATAAATACTATGAAAGAGTTGTAGCATGAGATAGTGTCGAAGCAATATGATAGCGTAAAGGGATGCCTCCCAATGAGAAAAGTGTACCAAAGAAGCTTAATAGGAACATTGGAGCATTTCCCTTAACAGGGATTGCAGAGTTACTTCAGCGTGGGCCCGGACAGGTGGGTCTAGAGTGAGGAGAGAAAGGTGTGGGGACAAGCATGTGATCAGTGTGATCAGTGGGTACGTGTGTGTGTGATGTGTGGCTCACATGAGAAGGCTTAGGTGGGGTGGGTATATAGATGAGTTGGCTCATTTTCTCGTTATCTTATCAAGCTGTGAATGAGAAACTAGAGTGAGAGGGGAGAGTCTCTCCATCTCTGGGTTTAGGGAGTCCTCTGTGAGTTGTATCCCTTCTCTTTGGTTTTATCAATAAAACATCGAGGCGACCCCGTCCTTATCATTGGTATTAGAGCACTCGTCAATGGTTTCAAAGATGGAAGCCCGTGTTGAATCCCTGGCGGAGCAGCTGAAGCAACTTTCAGTGGAGTTGCGGAGGATTCCAGCACTTGGTGAGTTGCAATTAGAGATCAGGGAGTTGATGGGCTTGATTCGAGACATGCATCACTAGGATCGGTCACCCCTATCTCGGATCAATCAGATCGATGAAGGAAGTGGCCAATCTTAAGCAGAATAAATGGGTGGTCGAGCAGATTTGGTCATTGCGCCATACATATCTAGTCCCGATGTCAGGGAGATCAAGATGCCTACTTGCAACGGAGAAGAGCTCCTCGTATGGTTCGACCAAGCCAAAATTACTTTGCTTTACACGAAATGTCGGAGGAATCGAAACTCAGGGTAGCTTGTATTTGTTTAGTAGGTCTGGTTAGATTTGGCTGCAAATGGAGGAGAAGACAAAGCCACTTACGACTTGGAGCGAGTTGAAGGGGCAACTAGTTAGGTGTTTCATGGATGCAGACCTTTGAGTTTGAGCCAACAATTCTTTTCAATCAAGCAAACAGTTGTCGGTTGCCGAGTACAGAAGAGGTTTGAGTTGTATTTGCAATTGGAAGGTCTGTCAGAGACCCATGCAATCGCCATCTTCATCAACGGGCTGTTTGACCAGATCCGCTTGGAAGTCATGGTGAAACCACCAAACCCTCTTGGCTGTCATCGAACAAGCTACTCAAGTGGAATGCAAACACCGCCACGGTGACACGCTATAAGGTTGATTTTAGTGGGAGCCCCAAAAGCTCATTCACTACAAGGCCTAACAAACAAATATGAGTCCAAAGGGTCGAGTTGGGTCACACATACCATTACAAGCCCAACTCATGAGACCGGGTCGGGCTTACCAAGAAGCTTAAGTCAAGGGGGATTCACTGTAACATCAGATTTTCATCTTATCTTGATGCTTAGTTCGGACCTTATCTTGGGGATGCAATGGCTAATGTCTCTTGGATTCACTGCCAAGGATTGGTCGAGCTTAACCATGTATTTTCATCATGAAGGGACATGGGCAGCTATCAAGGGGGATCCCACCCTACACTGTGCCTTGGTGTCTTGCAAGTCAATCCAACGTTCCCTGGACTCGGTGTTGGGATGCTTTTTGATTGAATGCCTCAGTGGTGAGCCATCACCGAATATTTCACGGATTCAATTAAGGTACCTTGCATTTGTAAATTGCTAAAATCTTTGCTTTATTTGATGTCCTTGTTTCTCTTCCGCCATCTCGTGACTGCGATCATGCTATACTCCTCAAAGAGGGCACTGACTCGATTGAGTTCGGCCTTATCGCTACCCTCAAGTATAGAAGTCAAAGATTGAGAAGATGGTTAATGAGATGCTCTTGGCAGGGATTATACAACCAAACAACTTTCCTTTTTCAAGCACTAGTGTTATTGGTGAAGAAAAAAGATGGCAATTGGAGGTTTTGCATGGACTATCGAGTTATAAACAAGGCCACAGTTCCATATTGCTTTCCCATTCTGAATATTGACGAACTGTTGGACGAACTCCATGGAGTTTGTGTATTTTCGAAGCTCGATCTTCGCTCCGCATACCACCAAATTCAGGTGAAGCTTGCTGATGTATAGAAGGCGGCTTTTCGCACCTACGACGGGCATTTCAAATTCCTAGTTATGTTTTTTGAGCTATCCAATGCTCCGGATTGAAGACAATAGCTCTATGAGCACAAGAGCCGTGGGTGCATGGCAGTGGCTCTGTGAGCACATGAATCCTATTTTTGATCTTTGCACGCTCAGGGTTCTATACGAACCACCTTGCGAATGTAGACAATTCAACACACATTAACGTCATTGACAAGTCGTATGTTAATTCCAAATTATTTTTAAATTTATTTCGAGGTCAACTAGTGTGGAGGCCCCACCTTGGGCGGTGACGACAGGGGTGATGGTGTCACCCTTTTTCGGTGATGGCGGTGGCTTGTCGCCATCCTCTTCAGTGGCGTCGCTGCCCCTCCCCTTCGTTTGAAGTACTTTGACCACCAATTTTTTGGTCCAACGTAACCAAATTTCTCCTAAACATCCAATAACTTAATTAAGTTAGCTCCTCCTATAATTCAACACACATTAACGTCATTGACAAGTCGTATGTTAATTCCAAATTATCTTAAATTTATTTTGAGGTCAACTAGTGTGGAGGCCCCACCTTGGGCGGTGACGACAGGGGTGGTGTTGCCACCCTTTTTCGGTGATGGCGGTGGCTTGTCGCCATCCCTTCCTTCGTTTGAAGTACTTTCACCACCAAGTTTTTGGTCCAACGTAACCAAATTTCTCCTAAACATCCAATAACTTAATTAAGTTAGCTCCTCCTATAATACACATTTACCATGCCAACTAGATATAAAAGTGTAAAATTACCAAAATACCCTTGACATAAGTATTTTAAATTTTGGTCCGGCACAATTGCAGAGGGACATGAAGTGAAAGAGCATGACATATGAGAGGCTTTGAGAGAGACGAGGGTGAAAAATTGATTAGTCGAGTTGTACAACAATAAGATATGTTGAATAGATAAAAGATGGCTTGTTATGTTTATAACTAATCTTTAAGAAATTATCAATATTCCTCAAAATTAATCAATAAACGCAACCTCGTTTCAAACTTATCATCCAAACCCATTTTTTGAAGAAAAAGGCAGTTTTTTTTTGTTTGATCCTATTTCATTTTTGGAAAAATTATGTCGAGACCGCTTTAAATGGGTTGGTACAAAACTGTATGGACGACTTTGCCACTCTTATTGCTGCGGATGTCTTGTTTGTTTAAGCTAATGAGAATAAAGAGGAATTGAGCAAATTGATTGTATGGGATTTGAACAAAGCCTTAATCCCATATTACTTGGGGTTGACTGCATAAATCAAACTCTTCTATTGCGCTTGATTTAGCGCTTGATTTAAAGCAATTGATGGTGTGCATTCAAAATCCAGTCCCTAAAAAACAAATTCGATAAAACACACTCAATTAATTATTTGTTTCTATGCATGAATTGTCTAATGAACAACTATAACAGTTGCAGTCAACTCAAAAATTATTGTAGTTGTGTTTTTATTGCTGCCACTATCAAAGAAATGGAGTTATGCCTCAAATTTGTCAATAATCTGGTCCCCATTTCAGGTCCGGTTCTTTTTTTTTTTAAAGAAAATGAATTTTTTTTTTGGTTTAATCCCATTTCATTTTTGAAAATTTATGGGCTAATTGTTTGATTTCATCATAGGTGGACAAGGAAGGAAAACCTTAGCAAATCAAATTCCCCTTTCTATAACAATGTTATTAGTTAATAGACGTCAAACTAGATCACATTTTCGTGCCTGTGACATGTTTTATTCAATCACCTTCACTTTAGCCGAGGTACATACCAATATCTGCATGTATTTACATGGGTTTCTCTTACGTCATTTTCGAAGTTTATACATATATTTTGCATACATGAAGCTAAAATTAGGACTCAAAGTCGCAACTCTAGGACACAGTAGCATGAATCTTTCTCATGTAAGTGGGCAGTGTATTTTTCCCTAAAAATATTTTGTTGTTTGGTTATGTTATTGTGTAGTTTTTGCATCCTTCTAGTCATTATACTACTTCACTCTTTTTGTTCGTTTTTATTTTTGTTTTTATTTATGTTGTTTCAACAAATATTTAATTGCTCTTGATGCATTTCTGAAGAATTTTGGACATGCTTGCAACTCATATCTGAGGCAAGTTTTGGTTATTGTTCTTGTTGAGATAAATCTTAAATATTCTGGACACCAAGTCTTTTTGAGACATCAAAGTAGGATGTCATTTATAATAATATCATGTCATTTTTCTTTCGGTACAATTCGTTCTTTCAAAGTATGCTGGAACTCATCCTTCATATTTGGGATTAATTTTTACACTTTAATTATTCAACAAGTGTTTAATTTCAGGGAGTGTCTTTTAACAAAATTGGAAACTAGTATTTTCCTTATTTTAACTCGGATTTGAAATCTGAAATTTATTATATTCTTCCCTAACTTCGATTGTGTTTTGGTAAAGTTTCGAGTAAGTCTAGTTTTTTATTCAACATTCAGAAGATTCTAATTAATTCAAAGAAGTTTGGAAATTCCCTAATGCTGAATGTAATTATTCTGCATTGAAGGATTCTGCATGTGCGTTCAATTTGAAATTTCCTATTGGAGAGCAGAAGTGAATGACTGGAAGTGCTCTTTGAAATTTTTGGAGTAAATATATAATCAAATTTGCCAAAGCTTATGTAAATTTTATGAATGTCGCCAATTTTTGTTGCATAGAAGCAGAACTAGTAAAAGTTCATAGGCGCACTGTAATCCAATCAAAGATTCTATTTTTTGGTTTTAATCTCCTCTAGCTTTGCAGGTGAAAAAGATTGCTCTATATGCTGCTAGTGGTGCAATAAAAGAAGCCAGAAAGTTGATGTCAAGACTCGAGTAAGATTCTCTCTTAGGTTTTACGCATCATTCGTTATAATAAATTCATGAAATCTACATTAATTTGTTGGCAATTATTTTCTAATAAATGAAGGTTTCTTGTTATGTTTCATATAGCCTTAACTAAGTTTGCAAATTTTTTGCTTGAGATGCTTTCCAATGCTGATAGCAAATTGAATCTAGTTACAAAATTTATTCTCTGCAGTTTTAGTTCTTTGTAACACATAATATAATGTTTGTTTAATCCAATTCGGTTGAGCAGTTCGTCATAGTTTGATGAATGGAAATAACTAGAGTTGAGAATGATACTTGATCTGAAATTGCTCCAGAATTGGAAAAGATGGCTAGCTTTGAACTATTCTGCTTTCTTTTGAAAGGTCGGTTGCTCCACTTCACGGAATGACTTCCTCTCAAGCTCCAGTCTTTTAATCTTCTTTAGCCTTTTATCGTCAAATTACTGAGAGAATGTAAATAAAATGCAAATAATTTAATTTACTTAGCTTCTGAAAATTGAAAAATGTGGTAGGTCTCTACTATACAAATGATGTTAGTTTATTGTTGTTCTGACTTCTGAAAACAGTTATCTCCACCCTAGTACTTCTTCATCTACTTATTTTACTCATTTTACTATAGCATGTTTGCTTGAAAATCTTAGTAGTTCATCATTACGTCTGTTCGATCTTTCCTTATTTGTATTGAGAGTCGTTCTGTCTTCTTGCAGTCCAACAATTATTCTGAGTGAGGATGAAAAAGAGGAAGTCCAGGAAACGGAGAACTCAAAGAAGAAGCGAGGCCGTAAGAACAAAAAGAGAGCAGAGTGATCTCATTTAAGACAAGAAGAGAAGACTTACGAAAGGAAGATAAGCGGTTCGAGTTGCTGAACTCTCCCAGCCAAACAAGCTTCCTAATCTTTTGATGTATTGAATTATACTCCCTATCTACAGAGATTGCTTACAATTTACAGTAACTAGTTAGTCAGGAGTGCTTACAAAGCTTATTACAAGTATAAAGCTCTAAACACCAAGTTATCTGCTTCAGTCAACTGTGCGCTCATTAGTGTTGATATTTAGTGAGTCCAATGAATGAAATAGACGTGTATTTTAGTTAGCCAAACAAAGGCATTTTTGTAAGATAGTCATAGTAGTCTAAGATTACAAATATAAACTTTGAAAGAGATTACTGAGCCATGCAGTGTTTTGAGCTCTTCTGTTCTGGTGCTGTGCTCGGTGAATATTGCAATGTGATGAATGATGAGTTGCTGTTGCAGAAAAGACATCTATGTGACATACTTGTTTATCAGGCTGAATTGCAGGGATGACTGATCAGGATGATGATGCCGATAAACAAGAAAAATGCGTCTTAGGATTGGCGATATGGATCAAACTCTTTTTTATTTTATAATGTTGATGTAGCATTCGCTTTTTGGCTAACAGGCGAAAATATATTCAAACGTGCATAATCTTTTACAAAGTAATCTCTTAACATGTTTGTTTGGCTATAAATTTTTCTAGAAATGCTAATTCCACCTTGTGCATATGCATAGGAAACAAGATATTTTGAGTTATTTGATTCATTTTTTTAGGCTTTGAGTTATTTGATTGAGCCCTGATATTTGAACACGATTTTAGAACCCATTTTCTCATGCATTTATTGGGTATCCTTCATTTGCACATCAATTTTTGTACACACACATCGATGTATAATTAAAGAGTCACAGCAGAGTGTGCGTCGAAGCATAGGTGTGACATTAAGCAGTAACCCCTTAAAATGCCACATAGAAATCACAACGAAGAAAAACTTTTAATTAACTTGACTATTTTAAAATTTTATATTACTTAGCAAAAAGTTTAAACGCTAGGCCTATTAAAGTCTTCTAAAATTTGAACTATTAAATTATTTATAAAAAGTATATATGTAATAAAAGAGGTCAGATGTACAATTAGAGGTGTCAAGTTTTATGCAAGTCACAAATTAATGGTTTTTGTTCTAAAACAATTTAACTTTTTGGCAACTACCCTGCACTGCATTCAAAAAAAATATCTCCTAGAGGGTAGACTAGATGACAAATCATGCTTTTGTTTTTAATTTGGGCACACGCCAAATTTTGAACACACCTCTTGATTTGCAAGTCATTCTCCTGAATGATATCTTTGGTGTAAAGTTTTATAAAAATTAATGGTGGGCAAACTGCGGTTTGACGATATCTTTGATGTAAAGTTTCATAAAAACTAATGGTGGCCAAATTGCGGTTTGATGGTGAAAACCAACAAACTGCCACCAAATTAGGGTTTACTGTTTAATTATTTTGCAAACCACCCACCAAACTGTGAACCCTCAAAACTGCAATCAAATCGACCGAGTTTACATGGTTTTGTCGGTTTAGTTTTACAATTTTCCTAAGACATACTTTCAACAAAAAAAAAAAAAAAAAACACACATTTCATACAAGTCCATAGATGTTCATCAATAAAACATATATCCATACATTGTCATCCATCAAAAACACAATGAAACACATGAACTCAATTAAATATATGAGTCTAAGTTCATTTCAAAACATAAAACAACGTTAAAATGCTTCAACCTTTTTTCCATTTAATTTGAAGTTTCGGGATGATTTTGCAATTTAGCAAACTGCGCGATTCCGCAATTTTCAAGTTTTTAAAATCGTCCCAAACCATCAAGTTAAAAAATCAATCGGACCACGTGTTTTAGATGATTTGACCGATTTTGAGGAGATCAATGTCTACCCTCAATAGAAACTGTGCTAAATAATTGTACTTGTTTTTTAACCCCTATGTAAAACTATAGCTCTTAAATAATTAAATAAACAAAAAATCCTTGAGATTGCGTGATTTACTCTTAAAAAATCTAATATTTTATAAAACTTGTCATTTCAAATTAATTTAGTAATTATGATCAATTCTTACAAATCAGGTAATTTGAAATAAATCTAAAAAGTTGACATTGAATACACTTTATTTTTATAAATTCTCTAAAAAATTTTAATAAAATACACTAAAACTTTTTAATCATGAAAAATAACTAAAAGTCTTTTAAAATCTAAATTGAATATACTAAGTTATTTATTATTTTTTTTCCTTGATTGATTGGTACTCAAATGCCCTAATTTGTGCCGATGGTCTTAGGGTTTTTGTTTGGAGCTGTTTACTTGTGATTGGCTTCAATGGATTCTCTTCTTGGTTCCTCCAAATCCAACAAATTCCTCAAAGAAGAGTAAGATCACGATTTCTACAACTATTCATCTCCCAATTTTAATGCTCATGTCGATGCCATCATCTCTTACAAATCAACATTTTTGTGTATTGTCAAATTTGGGGAAATTAGGTTTGTCAGTAACTTGACGGGATCGTCATTGATCGAAATCGCCGCGCATTCGGCGATCGTTCCAGTGAGTATTTTGTCAAGATGATTTGTTGTTCCTTTTTTTATTTAATAATTTTGATCTGTAATGTTGTTTGTAGGCTTTGATTCTTTTGCGACATTTACTTGATTTCAACAACATTCAAGGTAATTTAACTGTCATTGTCGTTTTTTTGGACATCCGCGCATTATTACATTATACTGCCTGTGGAATTATGACAAGAATGATAGTAAAATCTCGGATAGTTTTCGACATTTCCTCCATTTGGCATTTAGTTCATGTCGCCATTCCCGCATCCAGGAGGGAGTGCGTTCGATGGAATAATTTCTTAGATGTATTACCGGCCAAATAGGAACATCCACGCCTAGACTGCTAAACTATTCATACCAAAAGGGTTATATCCATTTATAAGTTGTGAGTTTTTCGGTTGGGTGATTAACTGTGTTTTACTTCATTCATGTTGTTGATTTTTCTTCAGATCATGTATATGCCTCTGCGGGCTATATGAAGAAAGATGACGATGCTATTAGTAGTAGTAGTAGTCGTAAAGGAGGTTGGAGGGCTTATGCGATCGTGATGGTTCTAGATATTTTCTTCATCGTCCTTCCTATTCTGTTGTTTCTCACAGTGAGTATCTTGGAAAATAATAGCTTTTGTGCAGAGCAGATGTTTGAAGTTTGGAAATTGTATAAAATTACTCATTAGCGATAATTGCTAACTGTCTCCTGCCACGAGAGATGGAAAATATTAACTAGGGACAGCGATTGTTTCTAGATTGTGCTTGTTTCGTTGTTATACCAAAGACCTTCAATATATTTAGCGTCTTGAATCTAGTCTCATTTAGTAATTTATTAACATATTGTTTACAGGTTCTATCAGAATGGGCTGTAATTTGTGGAGTTTCTTTAATGATTATGCTACTTCTCTTCATATTGGTTAAAAGGTGAATGGGACAATCATATGGAAGTTAGTTTGTATTCCTTATCTTAGTCAGATATACTGAATATGAAGATTGCTTGAGAGATTTGAATTATTGAGACATGTATCTCTATGACTTTCTTGTTCAGATTTAGTTCCGGGTCTTTTGATAGTGGCCATGAGCCTATAAATTATATTCGAAAAGTGATTTCATCATACAGAGTCTCAATGGTAAGCTCTCATTTTGATATATTTTTCATCTAATTATATGTTCTGCATTTGCTTTATAGATATTTATCTTTTCATTAGGAATAACTTAATTGCAACGCAGATGATTGTAACCTGCTTGTGCATTTTGGCTGTTGACTTCAAAATATATCCTAGAAGATATGCTAAAACTGAGACCTACGGTACTGGCCTGGTAAGATCTTCTGTAACATGCCAAAAGTTCCTTTGCGATTTTTTTTTTTTTCGTGTTGTGACCTTTTAATGCAGTGTTACTTTTTATATATAAACTGAATTACTCGCCCCCCTGGTGGCGACGGGTATCTCTTCAATCCAAATACAGAGACTGGTGATGTAGGATAGGGAATTTCAAAATATTCTTTTAAGTGCTTGTTAGCTTTACTAAGAGAAGGGTCCTAATGTTTCCCAAATTCAAACTTGTCCACATTTTCATAGGATAGGCTTCAATTGTTTTGTTTTGCTTTTGTTCTTGTTCATTTCAATTTACGTGTAGCAGTGAAAGACTTATCTTGCGGCAAACAAATCGTTTAATGTTGTGCTTTGTAGTTCTTACATTCAGCTTTAACATTATGAACTTCATTTTTAAGCGTTCTCTGTGTTTGGGTCTCCCTAAGTAGGAATTTGGCTTCAAATGTTTTTGTATTTAATGAAATTAGACCCTCTTTTGTCACTGACAAGTTGCAACTAATTAGTTGTATTCAGATGGATCTTGGTGTAGGTTCATTTGTACTGGCAAATGCATTAGTTTCAAGACAAGCTCGAAATTCAGGAATAATGTGAGTTACTCTAAGTTCCATTATTTGAGTATGTCGATGGTAAATTGTGCTATTCACATGGAAATGATATCCATTTTTATTTTTTATTTTTTACTTAGGCCTTGTTTGACCGCAAGGAAAATGTTCCATAGGAAAAGAACGTTTTCTTAAGAAAGTTTTCCCGAGAAAATGTTCATAAAATTTTTTTCCTATATGTGTTTGGTTGCACATATAAGAATTGTTTCCCTCAAAAGCCACCAACAAGAAGTTTTGAAATAAATATTAAAACTTACCATATATATTAAATATATTAATTTTCATATTTAAAATATAAATTTAATGTGCCTTAATATAGAAACTCACATTTTCTCAATAGAAAACTCAATTTGTCCACCATAATAGGTGGGAAAATATATAGGCTTAATATGGAAAATTGGCAATTGTGAGAAAATGTTATGAGAGGAAACTTTGGCTATCAAACGCATGAAAATGTCATTTCCTACAAAATTTGTCATTTTTTTGGAACATTTTCCTTTTCTGTCTAATCAAACACGGCCTTAAATTCAATTTTCATGTTATATTTCCATTTTTTTTTCCTTCTTTTACTTCTGTTTTAATAAATATTAGTTTTTTTCAGTTTAAGCGATAATAAATTCTTATTTTAGAATTACTTAATAGTTACTTTATTTGAGTGAATTTATACAAGGTTGTAATATTTGAATTTATTGTCTGCTCTTCCTGCACAAGACAACTGCTAGCAGTTGTTCTTTCACTGTTTGCTCTGTTGCGTACTATATTTTTTATGATGATTTAACCATCAAGACGGACTTATTTTTAATTTGGGAAAGTCATTTTTCATTCTCAGATGTGCTTTTCATAATTTGTATTCAAATTGGCAAAACATAAAAATACAGGATGTGCCTTCATTTTGTTCCTTGCCTCTCTATGCTTGAAGAAATTCAATGATGTAGAGGTAGACCTAACGTAACTTGTGATGCATTAATTAAATTATTTAAAAGGATTATGAAAGCAAGGAATCAAATGCATTTAATGAAGAGAAGTGGAAGAGTTTGATCCATATAGCCAACTCCCGACTAGTGTGGGATTGAGGCTTTGTTGTTGTTTCTCTGATTGATTGGCAATTTCGCTGTTTTTTTTTTTCTTCTTCTTTCTATTCTGCTCAAACCAACGAAAAAGGGAAACTCTTCATATCTTGAACTTTGTTTGATTGTTGTTTCATTGGGTTTTAATCTTGCCACTGAAAGGAATGAACTTTATATTTTCTTTTATTGATTACTTTACTAAATATTGAAGTCATGGGAATATTGAATATTTATTGCCTCTATATTTATTCTTTCTTTTGGGACTGAGGCTATGTTGTTGTTGTTGTTGTTGTTGTTGTATATTTATTCTTTCTAGCAGGCTTTTGATTTGAATATGATAGTACAATTGATTTTTTAAGGCTAAACACCAATTTTTGCATTCAAGTACTTGCATTTTCTTGTAGGAATTGGAAGACAGCCATCCAATCGACAAGTCCTCTTATCATTCTCGGATTTGGTCGTCTTATTTTCACAACAGGCGTAAATTATCAGGTGAACTAATATCCCTTGTGCTCCTGCTATGTTTGGTGCTTTTGATACTATTGATACTATTTTTCAACTCACAAAAGGGATAGCATTTCAAAATGAAATGGATGAACCTGATATCCATTTTAACTCTAAAACATGGATGTAATCTCAATTGACAAATGAACCATGATAAATTCATAATTAAATATCGCTTTAATCTTGATGAAAACTGAATAGATTATGCGACACTTCTCATATTCATATATGTGTGCATAAACATTGATAAGCAGTTATCTATTTTATGTTTATATTTGTGTATTTATTATGATAAGTGATTAGTCTTTTTACCACCAACTAAATATAAAAAATTCTAGAGACGACTAAGGAAACAGAAGAAAATATTAAACAATAAACATCAATTGTAGCATAGAGCTTATTTGTTCATACACTAGTAACACAACTAAGGTAGCTGTTCCCTGCACCCAGCGAAAACATTTGGCAGATTGCAGCGATGGAGCAACCTTCACAATTATGTGCTACCTATGTTTATCTTCCTTTTCCTCTCCATAGTTTGAGTTCCTTTCTTGTCAGCAGCCACGCCCTTGCATTTAATGACTCTAACTAAAGTTGTATCTTGACAGGACTCCTTTTATTGAAAGTATTTCCTAAAAATTCAGCTGATTCGGAATTGATCACAGTGGTTATAACCCTTTTCCTCTCAAAAGACTGAGTTCTTTGGTTGCCTGTCATCCCTTACGTTAAGTAGTCTAAGATAGAACAGTCTCCAAAAAGGACATCTTTGGTTTTGAAGTATTTGCTATAAAATCACCTAACTCAAAACTGATTCCAAAATTCAAAAGTTTATTCAAATGTTGTTAGAAATCATTGATTCTCAGAAGGGCTTTGGTATGGAGTCAACAAATCATCATATCATTTTACTTGAGAGTTAATGCAAGGATTGAGTTTTTGAATGAAATTTGTCCCTCCTATCGTTGATCTTATATCAGTAGTTTCTCTGATGCAATATTCAAGACCAAGTTCTTGGGGGAGTCTTAGCCCAAGTTAAAAAGTTCTCAAACCCCATTTCTTATATTTTCAAGCCTTAAAAATGTTGAGAGACAACAACAACAACAACATAGCCTCAGTCCCAAATTAACTGAGGTTGGCTACATGGATCAAACTTTTCCATTGTGCTCGATTAAGCGCAATTGATAGTGAGCTTTGCAAACCATTCAAATCCCTCATAATTAATGCATCCCATGTTAACTTTGGTCTGCCCCTACCTCATCGAATTTCTAGAGTTTCTATTGAGTCAAGTTTTGTAGTTGGAGCATTTGTAGGCTCTTTTTGCAGGTAATCAAACCATCGCAACTGCCCTTCCCTAATCTTTGTATCAATTGATGCTACTCCTACTTGTCTTTGAATTTCTATATTTCTTATTATATCTTTACGAGTTTTACCACACATCCACCTAAGCATCCTCATTTCTGCTACATTAATTTTATGTAATTGTTGTTGCTTTACCGCCCAACATTCACTTCCATAGAGCATAGCTGGCTTAATTGCGGTCCTATAAAATTTTCCTTTTAACTTAGTAGGAACATTTTGATCACAAATCACCCCTATTGCACTCCGCCATTTTTTTCATCCAGCTTGAATTCTATGTGTGACTTAAAAATGTTGAGAGAGGATTAGAAAATGGAAATCATTGAGAAGTGAACTAATATAAATTTTTGTTAATTTGGGACTGAGGCTATTATTGTTGTTGTTGTTGTTGTTGTTGTTGTTGACAAAATTACAAAATTTGATTGTCTTCTCTTAGGTCTCAGCGATATTTTATTTTATATCATAAAAATTATGATTATTAATTTATTATATTATTTAAATTTTGTATTACTATATTTTTTATTTGATGAACAAAATTATTCTACATGGCACCCCAAGTCCTATACGACCTAGTTTTAGGTGGACCTAGGCATGCCTAACTCAAACATTGATTTGGACAACTTCTGGTTTTGATAAGTTCCACGTGGGGGTGATTTGGTCTGAAAATGCAAATCTAGGCCTGCTTGCCAAATGATCAAGCTTTAGCATTCTTAGGTAGGGTTAGGTCTATAATATTATTTTGAAACCTAAGGCCGATCCTTGTTGGATGGGTTGGGAGGGTACTCGACCCTCTGAATAGATCCCTCCCCCCCTCCCTCTCCCTCTTAACTAAATTTTTGGATCTGTCACTGTAGGCAACCAAAAAATGGGGACTTTCATTGATTAAAATCTAGGCAAGTTTTTTTTTTTTTTTTTTAAATAAATATATGGAAGTTACTTTAGTTGATCTGTTGTGAATTTGCAACTTTGAGATGGAAGATTTTTGGTCCCATGCGCTGGAAGAGTACTTTTTCTTATAAGAGAAGCATTCTCTTTTTCATTATGCTTGTCATATGGGGATTTAATTATTTATCTAATGTAGGTTCATGTGGGAGAGTATGGAGTGCACTGGAATTTCTTTTTCACTCTTGCGGCTGTATCCATCTTAACAATGACTATTAACATACATCCTCAATATTGTGGTTTTGTTGGTTTATCAATTATCATAGGTAAAAACTTGATTTTATCTCAGGTTACTTGTATCATTTCTTTTGAGTGATTCTCTAATCTAATTTGTGCAGAAACTTTCTGAATTTGGACTCTTCAGGGTACCAGATATGCTTGATATGTGGCTTAAATGAATACCTACTATCCAAAGAAAGGACGGCAGGCATAATTAGCCAAAACAAGGAAGGCATCTTCAGCATATTCGGTTGGTATTTTTTCTTGAATTCCTCTTTATAGTGTTGAATGGTGTTTGTTATATTTATGTACTGGGACTTTTCTTTTCTTTTCAAGTTGGATTTCTAAATTTGGCTTTGAAGCTGGATAAGGAGTATTGAATATCCATGTAGTTGGAATGCTTGTATTTTCTAGGATCAAATAGTTTCTGTTGTATGGGCTTTCTGGACTGTGCAGAATGCTTTTTATTTTTCTCAAGAAGTTGCAGCTATCAATACAGGTTGGCCATCTGGTTTAGCTGCTGCTTCCTGGATAGCTGCTAGCAAATTTTACTGTGGCTATGAGTTAGATTTTTCTATGGATGTGGCCCTTGTTTATGTTATAATTTTTAGATTTGTACAAGACTATCTCGGTAGTAAACTAATATGTCTCTCCAGTGTTTTTAAGGCGCCGCCTTAGGCCTTTAGGGGTTTCCACCGCCTAGCCCTTAATAAGGCAGGCGGTGGGCCTAAAAATAATTGTTAAAAAATATTTTTATTGAAAATATTATTTATTTATTTTATTTTCTTGAAAATATTATTTAATTTTTTTAAAAAAATATTCGTATTTCAAAATGTGTGGAAAAGCATAGAGTTGAAAATATGGTGGTGAGAATGTGTAGGTGAGAAAGTATACCCCTTACTGTTGAGGGATCTCTAAAAACATTAATTTATTTATTAGGGAGGTCTAACTAAATATTTTTTCGCCCGCCTAGCCGCCTAGTCACCGCCTAGTCCCGCCTCAACTAGGCGGGGCTAAACCGCGTAACACCGCCTCGCTGCATTAAAAACATTTCGTCTCTTTTATATTGTTGGTTCACAATTAGATGCACCGTGCAGATTTGTGTTATCAGTAAAATTTGTTTGTTTCCTCTTTCTGAAAATCATGGAGCCATATAATCTAGGGGAAAAAACTAACCCTTTTGATTATAAAATATCTTAATACAAGATAATAAAGAAGCACCTGTTACACTCATTTTCAATGGAAACTGACTAATTGAGTTTCATCCATCACACAAGCTCAGGCCTTGGATTAGTGCAATGATAAATTCTTGGTCATTCTCTATTGTGTCTTGACTTGAGTCACTGGAATTGGTCTCTTGAAATGGGTTGTATGCTGCTATGATAAACTCTCCTAGACCTTATTCTTACTGAAGCCTGGGGTACTCTGTATGACCTTTTCTAAGGAGTGGAAAGACAATTAGGTGTTTTCCTATACAATGGCATATACTTGATTCATGCATGTTTTGGCGATGGTACAATTAGCAGTAAGCTTAAAGTTTAAAGAAAGAGTTATCCTGGAGTTTGGATTTTAAGAACTTAAAAAGCCTTGGCATACTTTAAACAGTCCTTATAACGACTTCATGCCTGAACTCAAAAGCACATAAGAAAGCCAGAGGTGGAAGAACTTATTATTATTTGTTGGGTTTCACCCTATACCTCCACTTATTTAGAACACTATGTGCGCTACATAGACGGTCCCAAGTCTGGATAAAGGAGGAGGACTCTGATGCCCATTTTTCATACCAGAAAATGGGTAAGAGAGGTCCCAAACCCATTTGATACCCGAAAAATGGGGAAGGGGGGCCCCAAGCCCACCATTCGTAGAATATGGAGGAGGGTTGTGATAGGTTGATAGCCAACGTAAAACTTTTGTCACTCTTCATGAAATAGATCAAACACATATAAACGTTGGGGCCTTCCCACCTAGCGACGCGCTGCATTGGAGCCCCGGTGTAGTTGCACTTAATCGAGCATAATGGAAGAGTTTGATCCATGTAGCCGACCCCAATTAATTTGGGACTGAGGCTATGTTGTTGTTGTTTGTTGTGAGACTCGATTGATTTTATACAACTTTCTTTCATTTTATTATATTTTGTACATGAATAAGCTCACCATCAATTGCACTTAATCGAGCACAATGTAAATGTTTGATCCATGTAGCTGACCCCAATTAATTTGGGACTGAGGCTATGATGTTGTTGTTGTACATGAATCTTCTTCTCAAGAGCTGTTCCTTTGCCATGCAATTAGTGATAAGATATTTTTCTTGTATTCTTTCCTCTTGCTAGGGTATTGGGGTCTTTATCTTATTGGAGTCTTCTTGGCAAACAACTTATTCTTTGGAAAAAGTTCTGGCCAAAAGATAAGCAGCAATCACTGGACAAGTATTAAAATTTGGATTCTTTCCATTCTTTTCTGGCAAGTCTCTGCTCCAAAAATATTGCTATTAGGTAGAGCTCTCCTTTTTCTTGCTTCCAAGTTTTCTGAAAATGTAATGACTGTTTTTGGTTTCTTATATTTATGTTACAGGTTATTAACTGTCATTTTCGACAAGTGTATTGAACGAGTTTCTCGTAGAATGGTAAAGATTAGAATTGAATTATGAAAGATTATTAGACTATTTAACATTTTTTTCCTTTCTCTTCCCATATTTTTTTATTGATAAGAACTGAGGAATTATTATTCATTAACTGATATAAGCTTGTGGTGAACTTCTGCTGCAGTGCAACCTATCGTATATTACTTTTATATTGGCTCAGAATTTTCAGGTAATTCTCATTTTTACATTGGTTGCAAATTTACAGTCTCTCTCTTCTGATGAACTGGTGTCGCTTAGAGTTCAACCGCATGGAGTGAAAGAACAATTTCGTAAAACTACAAGAGCATGCCATCGTTTCAGCCTTTCTTTCCTAACTCATTGAGTAGCATCCTCAAGTGTATCCACTGATTTGAACATAAATATTATTACTTGAGATGGTCAATTGCTGCATTAGATATTTTTGGCAATTTATAGTTGTATTGGGATGGATGGCTAGTAGATCCTTTCATTCTCGATCTATGTTGCATGAACATGCCATATAAAGCAACAGATCTTCTCATTTTTTGTTTGGTTGGTTGGTTGTACGCAGGTACTAGCAATTTTAACGCTTATAGATTTCATTCCTGGAAAAAGGAGATCGGTGCTCGAAGAAGCATTCAACCAGAATTTATTAGGGATATTTCTACTGGTAAGTCTTATTTTGGATTAATTTGTGAGAGTCTCATTGTACAGATATACTCTTCAAATGGTTGAGCAGTAGGTGATCTTCAATTTTTTTTTTCTCTTTGCAGGCCAATATACTCACCGGCTTGGTTAACATGCAATTTGATACCATCGCTGCCTCATCGACAACTGCCTTAGCTATCTTGTTCTCTTACTCCTTCATTTTGTGCATCGCCGCTGGATTTACGGCTTACTCTAGCATTAAGATGAAGTTTTGGTGAAGTCATATTAGAAGGGTGAAATATGCATGCGCTTGAGCTTTTCTCAGGTTGAGCTACTGAAATGTCTTGTGCTACATGACAAATGATGTTTTTTTTATAATCACAGAAGTTCATCTTGTATCTCTTATTCAAAATCCTTTGACAGTGACCTACAATTTAGTTGGTCGCGGAATGCATCTCCGCGACGAAGGTGGGTACTGTAACTTGGTTGGTCACAAGGTTTCTTCACCCCCATTAGGTTCAACTTTTTGTAGAGAGAAGAGGGAATTAATATTTGTGTCCCCAAGGTCTATAATTTTCTAACATGCCTAATATCTTGTGTAGATGTCTTGGGGACCTAATTAAGAAAAAATTACAGATGTCAGCAAAAATTAGATTAAATTAGTAAAATAAGTGTGTTTTTTTTTTTTTTTTTTTTTTAAATTTCATAACTAAGGTAAAACGTGTTTTGAAAATGCGTCATTAGTGTGCAATGTTGAAGATACACGCATGTATTTTGAACATCTCACATGGCGTCCACGTGGATTGTTCAATAGCGCATTTTCGAAATGCGTCATTCATGTATTATAAACATCCCATGTGACGTCCACATGGTTTGTTTCATAAAATGCGTCATTCATGTTTTTTTAACACGTGGTTTGTTCGTAACACAAATGGCGCATTCGGAGAATGCATCATTTGTGTTATGTGCATTGGTCCGTGACATTTACACGATTTACATTGATTGGTTTGTTCACCTCGAAATACGTGCGTGATATTTGCACGGTTTGCATTGATTGGATGAGGTTGCATGAATTGTACGCCTTGAGATACATGCATGAAGTTTGCATGAATTGCACGAGGTTGCATGGGTTGGCCACATCAACATACGAGTGTAGCGTTTGCATGACTTCTTGACCTCGAGATACATGCGTAACGTTGCATGAATTGACCACATCGAGATACGTGCATGTCTTTTACATGAGTTGTTTACCTCGAGATACGTGCGTGACTCGGGGTTGTCCACCGCGAGACACGTACGTGTTATTTACATGAGTTATCTACCTTGAGATACGTGCGCGACGCGGCTTGTCCATCTCGATACGCACATATCGTTTTCATGGGTTCTACTCCTCGAGTTGAACAAATAACTCTTTTTAAAAATGAGTAATTAAAACGATTTTGTATTTTATATAAATGACTCCTTTTGAAAACGAGACATTCATTCCACCTCATCAAACACACCAAGCCATACATCTAAATCATCATCAATAGCTTCTTTTCAAAAAGAGATATACCTTACTTTTGTAATTTTAAAGTAACTCACCCTATTTGGTGAATAAAAAAAATAAACTCACCTTATGTTTTTGAAAAACACCCCTAATTGATGTTGTTTGAAAAAGCCTAGTAAAATTTAGTATAGGGAATTCCATATTTCAATCATTACATACGCCCCCACCTTACATTAAAAAGGTGGACATGGCACACCACAAGATATATTGACTCATGAGAGTCATCCATGAGTGTCTTGAGTCAATGTGTTTTTTGGTGTGACATTGTTGATTCCCTTCACCAAATAACAAATCCGTAAAGCTTACTCAACGTTGTTCTAATCCTAGGTGACAAAAGAATAATCAAAAGCATATCTTTAGCTTTGAATGAGATTTTCTTGATACCCATTCAAAACCATGATTTTGTTAAAGTTTGCTTTACTTTGCTCTAATCCTAAGAAACAAAAGCACTAAGTAGGACTGCATACAGTAATATTGGATCTTCTTTTCTTCTTTATTTCTTTGATTTTCTTCAAATGATTCTTTGCAGTGGCAGATACCTTAAATATCTTTCGAATAAAAAAAAAAGATCACCAAAAAAAATGGTCAATAAAAGCTTTGATAGGAACAACATCAGACAAGAAAAAATGTTAGTTGGCCAAAAGTAATGTTGCCCACATGGTCAAAAAACCAAAGAGAATGGCAGGTCATATTGTACATTTTAGTTGGGACCAAATGACCTTATAGCATGTATTCCACTGTATTTCAAAATAGTATTTCCAAATAAGTAATGGTTTTGTGAAGGATCATAACTAATTTCACCCACTGAGAATCCAGACATGTTATGCTCATTTATGGCAGACCCTTAGAGAAAATAATGAGAAAAGGGCATGAATGATCTATAATTGTTGTTATAAATGTTGTTGTTGTTGTTGGCATGTGTAGTCATGAAATAAGCAAAGTGAAGGGTTGGACCATAAAGGCCAGGACCACTTTTGTAAAGCTTAGGGGTTCACTGAAGAAAAAAGGAATTACAATTGAAGCATGTAACGCCACGATATACGCCGCCGTATGCGGCCCGGAATTTCTTCCCATAGGGTTGTTAGTGTCTATTTGTTGCCCAGAAAAATTCGTTTGTTAGTCAACCCCAACTAATTCGGAATTGAGGTTTTGTTGTTTCAAGATTAGAGCAACCAAAAACTCAAGGGACAAACTTGATACATTCCCTTCTCATAAATGTATGCTTAAGTTTACCTAAAAAAAAAAAGGAAAAAAAGTTTGAATAAAACTATTACATTTAATAAGAGATAAACTCGACCAAAGCAACTCTGGTGAGAGAGCCGAAGCATCACTTGGCAAATACGAGGTTTGGGCCCTTTGGGGAAGTTGTGAATTCGACCCTTGATGAAATCAGAAAAAAAAAGAGAGAATCTTGGAGTGAAAAAGATTCAGACACCTACGAAAATAAAAAAGAAGGGGGAAAGTCCTAGATAGCCCTAAGTAACAAAACTGATGTCCTTTGCTGCTTACCAAAGAATTTGAAGCACATATCTTGAACATAGCATGATTACAAAGTTCCAAGAGTCTTAAATGTTTGTTGGGGAAATAGGGCCCTCTATGGGAGAAAGAATTGCTCTATCTTACTGCATTGGGTAGTATGAGTTTATGAGAAGGAATTGACACTTGAAGACCTCATCCACCAACTTAAGTGAAGCCACCCAAACTCTGTGAAAAACAGATTTCTTTAGTGCCTTTTATTCTCAATTGAATGCTTGCAGGTCCTACATGTGCAGCAACAACTATAAAATTGTTACCATAATTAAACTGAAGAGTATTTATCAACCTTTCCAAGGTCTTGAGCACAAGAATAATTGAAATCATAAACTGAATAGCACAAATTAGAAATCACAATTTCACAGATATGAATCAATTTTATGACATTCTATCAAAGAAACAATATCATAATAGCAAGTTATTAAAATAATTGACACTCTTGTGTTGCTAATATATTTGGTTTTACATGCTTAAGTATATATTCTATATATATATATATATATGAATGATCTATACTACCTGGCTAACAAAATGTTAGCTATAGCTACAACTGTCAAAAGAAGTAATTCATAAGAAAACATATTGATAGTTGCTTCATTTCCCATTCTGGGATCTGAATCAATGACTACTCTACTGATGACAATGGCTGTAACATGCTATGATCACAAGAAAATGCGGCGATCAACTTATCTTTCATCAACTGCTCCGGTCCTTGAGACTTGACGACGAATGTATGGAGCACCGTGTCATTGGCTGCGGAAACATTCGAGTCCAGCAGAGTGACTCTCGAGTCGTTGAGTGTTTGAAGGACTCTCGATACAGGGTGTGCGTCGCCTGGGCAGCTCACTCTTACAGTAACCTCATCATCTTCGACTTTAATGTCGACATTTGAAGGGTTTTCAAGATTATATCTTTCAGCCTCCATGTCCTTGAGCTTATTCTGGAGTTCAGTAATGTAGGAGATGGCATCTCCCAACAAGGATGCTTTGTCCATCTTGGAAATGTTAGGTACCACAGCTCTCAACGCGTAGAATCTCTGATTAAGCTTCTCCCGACGCTGCCTTTCTGCTTCGACGTGGTTGAGGGGCTCCTCTCTTCCATTAGCAGGCTTTCGACCCCGCTTCTTAGGTCTTTGCTCAGGACCAGCTTGGTCTTCTCGGCATGATACTTCAGGGTCTGAGTGATCTGATTCGACGGCTGTGCTAGGCCAAGCGCCCATGGAGGCCCTCGGAGTTGTTCCTTCTGAGAAATCGATTTGCTTGTATGGCTGCTTTTGAGGCTGGAATTGGCTCCTCGCAACGTCTTCTATGATCCGATTGTTGCAAGCAAACGACTTCTTAGTCGGAACATTCCCATTGCCTGTCGCCATGAATCCATTACCGAACTTTGATTGATTAGTATCCGCATTTTGAGAACCGCAGCAAGCCTCTTTCGTCATCCCCAATTTCCCACAACCCATTGGTGTACCATTCCTACTGTTTCGATCAATTGCAATTGGCATCCCATTGATAACCCTCTCATCCATCTTATTCGAATAAACAGGATTCAAATTGTATCCGAAAATTTTCGGGCATTCATCTTGTCTCTCCCCGAAATTAAAATTCGAGACAACCCCATTTTCTTTCTCATTCTTCACCACAACTGCAGTAATGGGCTTGAGCTGAATGGCAGTGGGAGGAACCATCGAAAACATGGATCTTATATTCCACAACACCTCCAAATTCTCAGGCATTGATTTCACAGACCTAATTCTACCACACCAGTATTAGTAGGAACAAGAACAAAAGTCTGAATCCGAGCCGCCCTCGCGAGGAAGGAGCGCTCGCAGTATTCAGGAGACGACTTCAATGCATCCGAAAGCCATAAATGCTTCCCATTCTGCAAAGCCTTCCCCGGGGCGCCTTTCCCGCAAGGGAAGGAGAAGTACATGGATGCAAGGAAGAACATTTCAATGTCAGTAACATAATCCAATCCAAGCACATAGTTCTCCTCATCTAATCCTGCAAAGAATGTGTGAAGCTTTTCAAGAACAATTTTCCTAGTATTCCTCCTCAATTCGTCGTAAAACGGGGGTTTCGAAATTGGGTTAGGGTTTGATTCTTCCCCTTCTTTTCTACAACACCCATCTCCCCAACCCAACACCAAATCACCAGACTTGGACCTTGAAATTTGCCAAAAAATTGCATAGTTCCAACTGAAACTAGAATCATTGTTAGGGTTTTCACAACCCATGAGAGCTTCTCCTGCAAACGCTCATCACTCCCAACACCACCTAACAATCCCTCCAAAGACACTGTACATGATGACAAGTAATCAAAAGCCCTAACTCCCAAAACTTCCACCACCATGGCCTTGTCCTCATCACTCCAAACCCCTCCACCACCACCACCACCACACCAATCCCCACCTCTGTTTTCATCCCAAACAAGTAAAAACCCAACAGACCCTACAAAAATTTCAACCCAAAATAAAAAACCAACAACTACCCAGATCAGATTTCCCAACAAAACACCCAAATCAGTCCTACCCAGATTCCAAAACCAACTAATTCACCCAAAAAAACCCAAAAAACCAACTATCGTCTCTGCTTTCTCTGTGTTCTTTGTTTTCTCTTCCACCCATGAGTTCAGATCTCACAAAACCCAAATTTCACACAATAAATGCATCACAGGTTCATAATCTCATTCAAATCGAAAAGGAAACATAAAACCACAGCAGCAATTCGAAATGCCCAAAAAGAAATTCACAGAAACAGAGCAGAAAAGAAGGTTCACTGACTCATATACCGAGAAATTCAATAAAAAGCAACAACTGGAGCGAATGAATCAACGAAATTCGACTGAATTGATGAAACGCACGAGCTTCTTTTGCTCTGTTTTTCATTCACATGTATCTTGCTTTGCTTGGCTTTGCTTGGCTTGGCTCGTGAAACACAAATAACAACACAAACACATTGTGAGGTGTGGTTGGGTTGGATTGGGTTAGTTGCTCTGTTTTGCCTCTTGTTTTCAGGACATATAACCATGGTGATGGGTTGGGAAGTAACCGTGGTTAGTTTTGATAGGGTTTGGGCGAGTGGGTCCCACGAAAGTATTGCATCTCATCTTCATCGCCACAATCTGCATGTGCTCCACGTGCGTCTCCTTGACCACTTCCCTTGACCCGGATTTACTACTCTGTGAGACAGGTCTAGGCACTCAGCTGTTTCACGCCTTGGGAGTTGGGGCACTTCCTTCTTTTTTGCAATATATTATTACGAGGAAAATACTAGAATGACATCAAGTGATACCCTATGACATAACTTGTAGCCTCATTTAAAAATATAAAAATGAGTATATGTAAAATAATTTGTGATGGGTAATATGCGTGGTGTTTATATCGAAGCGTGCACGACGATTCTCATAGATGTGGGGCCTCATGCCAAGTCACAAGGTGTCATTCTAACATTTTTTTGTTATAAAAAGTATTAGCTTGCCTTTGTAGCAAGTTTATACAGCTGAGTCGGTTGTTGAGGGGCCCACCAAAAAGATTTTTTTTTGTTTGTTTGTCAATTTTTTATTTTTTATTATTTTTTTTGTTTTGTATAGCTGTCAGGTATAACCGATTAGCTTTCAGCACTGACAATTAGCCAACTATTAGTGTTGAGTCAGTTGCGTATCATTGTTGGAGCACGCTAACATTTTTTATTATTATTATTATAAAAGTTTTTTTTCTTGTAGAACTATAACTTCTCTAAATCTTATTTTTTGGCAAGAGATATTCTTCAACCTCTATAATATATTTTTTGGCATTATCATGCAAGTTGATCGCCAAAAAAAAAATATTTTCATTTTAATTTTGATAGTTCTAATATATTGTTTTATTTTTCTTATGTATAAATTAAACAACTCATACAATATCTACCAAAAAAAAAAAACTCATATATACAATATTTTTGTAACCCTTTTTAGTGAGAACGAGGAGAGGTGCACTTTTATTTCTTTGTCAACCTAGCTAGCTAAGTTTGGGGTTGAATGTGACTGATATATCTTCTTGATATTTTTTTTAAGAAATCTTTTTGATATTTACTAAAGGTCATACATTTTTGAAAAATTGAATGAATAAGAGCGATTTTCTTGAAAAACAAATTTGAAACTGAAATTTTGTTGTTGGTGTTGTTGCAATATATATACAATTCTACTTAAATATTTAATTTATTTATTTGAAAAAATATACTTTGTAATTTATAATTTGAGACTGACGCTATATTATTGTTTTATACTCCATAATTTGTGATAAATAAAAAACACTTCAAATAGAAAGCAAAGAAATGTGATTTTTTAATGAGTTCATTTTTTTATTATTAGTTAGTTATCTATATATACTTTTAGTTCAACATTCAAGTAAAACGTGAGAATTAACTAGGTGCTGATGTTGGGAAGACCATTCTTATGATTGTGTGTTTACTTTTCCAACTTTGAGTTTTTTTTCTTAATAACCATCTCTATATGTCTCGATTCAATTAACTAATGTGATGCATGTGCTTCACAATTCCATGTTGAAAATTACAGATAAATGCATGTTAGGAGATCTCATTTTGATTTGCATTATATCCCTTATTGAATATATAAGTAAATGTAGGATATTAGAAATAATTTATTAATACGATTCAAGTTAGTTTATTTGCATTGTGGACAAGAAAGCGTAATTTGGGACTGAGGTTATGTTGTTGTTGTTGTTGTTGTGGACAAGAAAGCGTGGTCAAGCTTCTCATTACGTGACATTCATTAAATTAATTAAGGATATTAAAAAAATTAATTTATACTAGTTTGAACAGTTTGTCGATCTATAGAACATGAAATAAAATTGCATAAGAAAGAATGATATTATCAACAGTCAGATCAGTTGGTTCAATAGTAAAGAACTTCATCAGTTCTCGCTCGACATTGCCTAAATACAAATTAGCAAGAGTAGTACGTAGAAATCAAAATACAACATCATCGAAAAATTCAAAAAAACAAAAAAAAAAAAAAACTAATTAAGGGTGAGTTAAATTCGTGATAAATTGATCAAAATTAAAATAAATTTGTAAAATATCCTCTTACCTTGATCTCAAGTCACCAACTACTGTGATTGAACTGATGAATGCTTAGAACATCTCCAATAGTAAATGTGGATAGCTACATCATTAATGTAGAGAGGACGTCTAGATTATGTGACGTCATTAATGTGGAAAGGATGTCTAGATTATGTAGCATAAATACACATTTTATAGTGAAAATGGTCTTCAATAAATACTATAGATTGCACTTGTTATTCATGACGCGACAACTTTTATTTACTTATTAAAATATATAAATAATATAATATAAACGATTATACATACAAATTATTTCTATGTATTTCGTTTCTAAATAAAGAATCGAATTAAGTTTCGAGAGACGGAATTGAGACGGATCGAGACGGAATTAGAGACGGAATTTATTTCCGTCTCTAAAAAATGGCGCCAACATTCCCACCAAAAATTTCATTTTTTACAACCGTCCATTAATCTCGAGATTCGTGCGTATTCGATCTCGATGATTCAAAAATAGGGACCCAAGACTCAACACACACACACACTCTCTCTCTCTCTCTCAACCCTAACGCTTTCTCTCTCGCTTCTCTCTCGCTCAACCCTAACGATCTCTCGTCTTCTCTCTCGCTCAACCCTAAACGCACGCTCTCTGCTTCTCTCTCTCGCCGGTCACCGTCACCCGCTCCCCGCTCCCCGCCACTCCCGCTCACCGCTCATCGATGTCGCTCCTCTCCGCTCTCTCTCCGATCCCCGCTCTCTGCTATCTCTCCGCTCACCGACCGATCCACCGCTCTCGCCTCTGCTCGATGTGTTGCTCACCGCTCCCATCACCGCTCTCTCTCTCGACCTCTCTCACCGCTCACCGAAGCTTCCCAGTTCTTGGTAGGGGTTGTGGGGTTGAATTTTTTTTTTTGATGACAAGGTAATGTTGTTGTGTTTTTTTCTTTGATGACAAGGTAATCTTTCTTTGAGCATTTTATTTGTTCATTAGATTCTCGAAAAGTCTCTTAATTGATTGATTTCGGTTCTTGAATTGGTCATTGGAGTATTAAGTTCGATTCTTGAATGGGTTTGGTGTTTGGAGTATTGGGGATTTTGGGGAAGCCTAATCTATGTCCAATGTGGATTGTTTGATGTTGGGTTGTGGAATTTGGAGAGAATTCTTGATGGGTTTTACGGAGGGTTCTTTCTTTGTCAATGCACACAAAGTTTGATAGCTTTAAGGATCGGATTCTTGTATTGTGAATTGTTCTTTCTTGTGTTGCAAAATATGGTGTTCAAGAATTGTTGAAACAATGTGATCATGTTGGGTTTCTATTAGGATTTCGGCGTTTTAAGGTTGCGTATATAGTCTCTGGTTTTATTATGGCAATCTCTATTAGTTATGAATGTATCTGCATCTGTTGTTAAAGAAGAGAAGCATCAGTGATATGAATTTTCTGAGCTGATTAAGAATGCCCTTTTGAGATTCCACTTCAATCAGTCCATTAAAGTCCTTGATAACTCATATCCGACACTACTAAATATCTCGATGTCAAAGAAGTTTCCTCGCTCTTTTGTACCCTTTCAATAAGCATAACCAATTATGGTTAGTTATAGCTTGCAACACTACAATTTTTCAAAACTCTATTTCCCAGAGGCTACCACTCTCCCAATGTCTTTCCTTTCATTTCTAAGTTGTGTTACGCTCTCGAATGTCAGTTGTCGTACCACTCATATTGTACAAGCTAGCTTATGTTTCTTGACCAGTTCTTGACACCATCAATTGGGTCCTTTAAGAGCTTTGTAACAATTATAATTAGACCAAAGTCTTCCCAAAGAGTAAGAAACAAAAGCCCTAAGATTTCAGCACATACATGAAGCATAGACACCCATATTTGAGTATGAAATGAAAGAAAGCTTGCTACCTAGGCTTTGAATCACTTGACACTTCAGTTCCTTCTCTTCGTTCACAAGTTCTTCTAGCTCCAAATCACAAAATCTCAGAACAAATCTTGTTGTAATTTCTTTCTTCTCTTAATGCCTTTAGAGAATAAAAGCCATTTTTAAGTTTAGTAATTAAAATCTAGCCACTAGATGAACTTTGTATCTCTCAATCTCATAAATCTCTAAGAAGATCTATGACTTCTTATTTAATGGAACATGCACTCCATAGATGCACTCCAAATCTGGAACACAGTGTTGTACCAAGATATAGGTAAGTGCTAAAAACTTAATTGACTCTTTCTGTTGAAATATTCGATTAAGTGGTTTAATGCATAAATTTTACTTGAATATGATCTATAATTTGCATTGTTGTTTGAATAAGGATATGTCTTCTTTAAATTTAGGCAATAACAAGTCCATATCATTTTTTTTGGTGTGATCAATAGTTTGATACTCATTAAGTTCATACTTCACAACTTAAAAGGTATCCTAGTTCCTCATCAAGTTGATATTGTCAAACTCAACCTATGTAGAATATTGTGTGCTCTAGATAAAGGTAAAGGAGTCACCGTCACGCTTGGAAAATAAGGGGTGGGTTGCAATAGGTGAAAGCCAATGTAAATCGATCTTTATGAAATGGATTAAACAGTTTATTGTTTGGTTCTTGAAAGTTAAAAAAGCTCAGTTTGAAATGAGATGAGTGAGCTTATGATAAATTTTGTAGCTTGTGAAAGTGGATTGATTGAAAATAGTCTTATGAGTTTTTTGGTCTATCTATGAGGTAGCATATTTTTGTTTTCTTATATGTTTTTAGAAAATGAAGATAAAAGTGAAAATGACAAACATTGCTATCTTCCTCCTCTTTGGATTGGTAAGAATTTAATTTACTTAAATCAAGTATATGCAAGTGTTTATCATCGTTTGTGGATTCTTAAATCTCAAATGAATTAATGTTAATCTTTTTGCTTGTTTGTAGACTTTGATGGTCGAGTGCGGGGATCGTCACTATAAGTTCGATGTGAGTCATTGCTCTTCTACCTTAGCTCTATCTCCTATGATGCTTATGTCCCCGAAAAATTTAAGTTCAACTATTCAATTATTAAGTTGTTTCAAATGTCCCTGCATTTGTCAAGGTGGTGTTGAAGAACATCTCAAGACTTTTCGATTGATAATTCTTTTTGTGCATATTTATAGGATTGTAAGTTTTTTTTTTTTTTTTGTGGTTGTTGAACAATAGGATTGGTGGTTTTGTGAATACTTAGAAATTTGGAGCATTTGTAATACTATACAATTTTTTTTGGATATATATCTTTTTCAATTTTTGATTTTTACATTTTTGTTCTTTCAATTGAATATTTGTTGATATATATTGTTGATGTATAAATGTCAAATTTTGTTTTTGGGGGATGTTAGCACCCCCAAGGAGTTGTTGGAGGGTGCGGCGATGATTTTTATTATATATTGGCGGAGTTAAATGTGCTTGGATTGAGACCTATATATGTAAGACTTTAAAAAATAAACAAAAATGAAAATTAGAGACGGAAATAGCAACGGAATCTTTGGATTCCGTTTATTTCCGTCTCTAATTTTCGTTTATGTAGATACATAAATCGAAACGGATCAAATTCCGTCTACGATCCGTCTCGATTAGCAACGGATCGAGACGGAAATAATCGAAACGGAATTTATTCCGTCTCTAATCGAAACGGAATTAGAGACGGAATAAATTCGTTTCGATCGTAAACGAATTTATTCCGTTTTCGATCCGTCTCTAAATCGAAACGGAATCGAATTCGTTTCGATTGAATCAACGACGGCGTTTTTAGAGACGGAATTGATTCCGTCTCTGTTCCGTTTCTGACTGCAATTAGAGACGAAATTTTAACAAATCAGAGACGGAAATTTTCGTTTCTGATTTGCTGTTTTTTTGTAGTGATTGTAAATTGGATGACCCTTTAACTAAGCTTATGAATGATCGCATTGTCAAACATGACTCTCACATTGAATTGTAACATCAAGCATGACTTCTACATTGAATGTAACTTGTACACTCTACATAACTTGTATTCAACTTTAATATATAATCACTTATCCGTATTGTCATGTAACTTGTAATCATCTCCAATGTACACCAACTATTCCATGTATTGTCTATGTTGCTTGTGATGTGGTCTATGACTTGTGGTGTATGTATAACTTGTACACATTGTATAAGTACAATTATCATCATCACCAAATGGCCTATATAAAGGGTGCCAACCCATTGCAATTCACACACCGAGTTGAATGAAAACTTCTCATTCCAACTATCTCATTTTTCTCTTCTCATTTGTAGTAGTAGTTTGTAGTAGTAGAAGTTCTTAGTCTCTATTTTCCTTCTCTAGTTCTAAGCAAGTTCCAACTTAATTTACAACACCGATAACCAATTTTGGAAACAAAATTTCCGTTGTTTGTATTTTTTTATATAAAAGTTATTTGTGATTATCCTTGTATATATCTTGATAAATACAAAAAAAAAAAAAAAAACTAACAAAAAGAAACATAAAAGTATACTTTTTTCTTTTTTCTTTTTAAGAAAAGCATAAAAGCTTTGTTTGGTTAGGGGTGGAGTTATCTCCTGGAGATAACTTACATAGAGTTTGGAACTAATCTTGTTTGGTCACCCAACTTGCCTACAAGTTATCTCTCAACTTACACCCTAGGGTGTGAGATACCACCCCACCACCCCCTAGGGAATTATCTCTCAAGACTTGTGGGCACAATTACCTCTTATTAATGACTCATTTGTTACACATCTCTCTTTGGTTTGAAAGTTATTTATGTCAATTCATATTTTTTATTATTTAAAACTTTGAAACTTCCCAATGAGTTTAAAGTTGAACCAAACATGAATATATTAACTCCAAAAAATTAACCCCAAGGAAATAACTCCCAACTCACACTGTAAGTTAGCAAAAACGAACCAAACGAAGTCAAAGTATATGTTTACAAACAAAACACAAAGTATATAATGCTTTGTTGCTATTTTCTTTTCGATTTCTCTTTTCATTGCCAGTTATTTTTTTAGTTTTTGAATGACGTGGCTTAGTGCACATTGTCTATTACATCCTCTAGATCTAGAGGGTCGGATAGACAGTGTCTATCTTTTCTTATGCCACGTCACTTGCACATTTTCAATCCACATCTCCATTAGAAAATGTTTTTTCTCCTCAATGTCTATTTAGTCCAACGCGGCACACATCCATCCTTAATCCACAACCCCATTGGAAAAGCTCTTAGGCCGCTCCACAGCACGAACTCTTCCTGTGAAAATGCCAAGCTACTCCTTACCTTGATTTCTTCTAAGTAGGTGAACAATAGTCTTTGCAAAACTGTTCAAACCTTCCAAACCGCATGGTATTGTTTGATTTTTTTAAAGTAGCAAATTGAGGTGGTTTAAAAAACTTTAAAACCGCGATTCCGCGATTTGGTAGTGATTTTCATTTCTAAAAAATGAGGTTCAACAAACTAGATGACATGTTAGGAATCTTCATAATTTCACACCCCAAAACCCCTAACCCTATTACTCAAACGTAATTTGTCAATTCGCTCTGCCAAACCGTGCAAATCGAAGGGCATTCGGTGGATGGTTATGTATAGAAATAAATTTTTGTTGTGGAATATGGATGACCATACATGAACACCAACATATTGTGTAGTCATGTAACTTGTATTTCTCACTTAATAGTACCTCCACTTGTCTATGTATTGTCATGTTACTTGTAACCATTTCCGATGTACACCAACTCTTCCATGTATTGTCAAATTATTTGAAATGTGTTGTATAACATGTGGTGTATGTGTTACTTGTACACATTGTATAAAATACATTTATCATCATCACCAAATGACATATATAAAAGGTGTTAACCTCATTGTAAAAACACACCAAGTTGAATGAAAACTTCTCATTCCAACTATCTAATTTCTTCTCTTCTCTTTGTAGTAGTAGTTTGTAGTAGTAGAAGTTCTTAGTCTTCCATTTCCTTCTCTAGTTCTTAACAAGTTCCAATTCAATTTACAACACGTTATCAGCACGAGCTTGCTCTAGCATTAAGGAGATCTTGAAGTTCAAGAATGCTTGTTAAGGAGACAAAGCTAGGAATGTATAACTTTTGTTATTTAAATAAGTTCAATTTATTTCTATATTGTCATGGTTGCTTCCTTTTATTACATGCATCACTTCTATATGCATACTTTATTCATATATTATGCATTATAACGTCACCGATTGCGAAAGTATGCTCTGTAGTTGCGTCTTGAACGATCTTCTACATTAGAAATCAAAAGTCAATATGTAACATAACTAGTTTTCTCGTTATACTACAAACGACTAATTATGCTCTATTCTTGATTTTTTATATTGCAAATAATGTAATGAGTTTCGGTTGATAATGGATAAGCCTTGTCCCTGATAAAGCTAAACATTGAAAGAGAGACGGGTTATCCCATTCGAGGATGCATGGCTTTAAAGTAAACTTCGTCTCGCCACCCAACCTGGAGGTTGTCCCACCAACTCATACAAGTAGTACATTTTGCATATTAATAATCAAGTCGTGAACATATATTTAATGGTATATTATTTATTTTATATAAAAGAGAAAAATTATTTACTCAATTTCTTGACATATTTTCAGATTATGGCAAACCTTCAAAAACTTGAATTTGTTGCTCTTGATATCTTGATATCACTTGAAATAAAATTCAATGTAAGACCGAGCAAAAGCACTGATATTCCTTCGCCATCATCTCCATGAAGGTCTGAAAAGTGAGTATCTCACTATAAACGGTCCTCCCACCTTGTGGTTAAGCTTGAAAGAGCGATATGATCACCAAAAGACGGTGATATTTTCAAAAGTTCAAAACGACTGGCTGAATCTTAGGCTATAAGATTTCAAAACAGTCAGTGAGTATAACTCCACCATGTTTAATATTACCTCTCGTTTGAGGTTGTGTGGAGAAAATATATCTGATGAGGCAATGATGGAAAAATCATTCAGTACTTTTCATGCCTCGAATCTGTTGTTGCAACAGCAGTATCGAGCGCGTCAATTTAAAAAGTACTCAGAATTAATTTCTTGTCTCATGGTGGCCGAACAAAATAATGTTCTTCTATTGAAGAACCACAACCCCGTCCAACTGGTTCCGCTTCAATTAATGAAGCAAATGCAGCATCCTATAATGACCATAAAAACAGACATGTAAAGAAAAACCACGGACGTGGAAATGGAAAATGATCAATCAGCAAAGATCGTAGCAAACCCTATTCTAAATTTTGTGGCAATAAGTTCCAAAATAAATGGAATAAGAATGACACCGTTCAGAATAAGGGGAAAAATATTGTTGAAAATGGGCATGCTCATAATCGTGACCATTCATGTCACAGGTGTGATCTAAAAAGCCACTGGGCTCATGTATGTCGCACGCCTAAGCATTTCATTGATTTTTATCAAGCCTCCTTAAAGGAGAAAGGCAAAACAGTTGATATGAACTTCACTTTCAGAGATGGCTCATCAGACATCAATTATATAGATGTCCCGAATTTTCCACTACAAAAAAGAAATCAAATCGAAGCGAATTTTCCGTTTCGATTTGCAAAAATTTAAATCTCGATCGGATTGATCGAACGAGACGGAATGCGTTAGACTAATGCGCTCCGCTCTCAAAACGTCGTCGTTGATTGGATCGAAACGGAAAATGGATTCCGTTTCTGATTTAGAGACGGATCAGAAACGGAATAAATTCCGTTTCTGATTAGAAACGGAATTTATTCCGTCTCTAATTCCGTTTCTGATTAGAGACGGAATAAATTCCGTTTCGATTATTTCCGTCTCTCGATCGTTGCTAATCGAGAGACGGATCGAATTTGATCCGTTTCGATTTATGTATCTTACAAAAACGAAAATTAGAGACGGAAATAGCAACGGAATCTTTGGATTCCGTTGCTATTTCCGTCTCTAATTTTCATTTTTGTTTAGTTTTTAAAGTCTTACATATATAGGTCTCAATCCAAGCACATTTAACCTGCCAATATATAATAAATTGACATTCATACATCGACAATATATATCAACAAATATTCAATTGAGAGAACAAAAATGTAAAAATCAAAAATTGAAAAAGATATATATCCAAAAAAAATTGTATAGTATTACAAATGCTCCAAATTTCTAAGTATTCACAAAACCACCAATCCTATTGTTCAACAACCACAAAAAAAAAACTTACAATCCTATAAATATGCACAAAAAGAATTATCAATCGAAAAGTCTTGAGATGTTCTTCAACACCACCGCACGACCCAAGGGACATTTGAAACAACTTAATAATTGAATAGTTGAACTTAAATTTTTCAGGGACATAAGCATCATAGGAGATAGAGCTAAGGTAGAAGAGCAATGACTCACATCGAACTTATAGTGACGATCCCCGCACTCGACCATCAAAGTCTACAAACAAGCAAAAAGATTAACATTAATTCATTTGAGATTTAAGAATCCACAAACGATGATAAACACTTGCATATCTTGATTTAAGTAAATTAAATTCTTACCAATCCAAAGTAGGAGGAAGATAGCAATGTTTGTCATTTTCACTTTTATCTTCATTTTCTAAAAACATATAAGAAAACAAAAATATGCTACCTCATAGATAGACCAAAAAACTCATAAGACTATTTTCAATCAATCCACTTTCACAAGCTACAAAATTTATCATAAGCTCACTCATCTCATTTCAAACCGAGCTTTTTAACTTTCAAGAACCAAACAATAAACCTGTTTAATGCATTTCATAAAGATCGATTTACATTGGCTTTCACCTATTGCAACCCACCCCTTATTTTCCAAGCGTGACGGTGACTCCTTTACCTTTATCTAGAGCACACAATATTCTACATAGGTTGAGTTTGACAATATCAACTTGATGAGGAACTAGGATACCTTTTAAGTTGTGAAGTATGAACTTAATGAGTATCAAACTATTGATCACACCAAAAAAAATGATATGGACTTGTTATTGCCTAAATTTAAAGAAGACATATCCTTATTCAAACAACAATGCAAATTATAGATCATATTCAAGTAAAATTTATGCATTAAACCACTTAATCGAATATTTCAATCAAAAAATGAATGAACCAAAACCAATTTTAAATATGTTTTTCATGGATTCTTAAAGTAGTATTTACTGAATTTATTTAAAAAATATTAAAATTTGATCTTTGGTTAAGGGGGTAGATGAATAAACCAAAGACCAATTTTAAATATTTTTTATTGATTCTCAAAGTAGTATCTTATGAATTTTTTAAGAGACTAAAAGTAATCTTTGGTTAATGGGTAGAATTGCTTAACTACTTCTTTCTCTTAAATATTTAACCAATGTTTTGCCCATCTCTATCTTTGGTTTATGGCTTATGTTTTAAGTCAAAATGCTCTATTTCAACAATACAAAGAGCAGAGTCATTAGACAACTCTATTAAGCATGGAACCGTTAACTAAACTAAACATTTGTGAATTTACACATTTAATAAGGTCATGTGGAAAAATTACAAGTCATTTTGGGAAGAACAAACTTACCTCGACTTTTAGCATTTCCTTCTCAATCACTTGTCTAAGCCTATCAGTTTCCTACAAAGTTCCAAAAAGAATACATTGTAAGCAAGTAGCAAATTTCTAATAAAATTCTAATAAATTGTTTGGCACATTGAGCTGAAACTATAAAAGATAAAATCCGAATAAATAGTTTCTAATTACTACTCATTTGCTAATTATGTCATAAATCCATTATGCATCAAACAACTAAAGAGAACCATTTTCAAGTCCCTAAAAGGAAAAAGAATGATTCAAATTCACATCAATAGTTAGTCTAAAAAACAACTAAAGAGAAACATCTAACATACCATTGCCACCTGAATTCTCTAAACCTAAGACTAATACCAAAATCGTGATCTTGAATGTGGATATTTAAGAGAATAGGAACGTGGGAATGTCGCTCATAATCTATGAAAATCCATTATGCATCAAACGAAGAATCCATAAAATGATCAATTTGGGTCATAAACGACCACCTACAAACAAATAATTAAGCGAGAAAGTTATAAATTCAACTAAGTTACAAAAGGTTACATCTCGATTCAAGCATGATGATTCAAACAAGAAAATGGAGAGGAAGGAGAATTCGGCAAGTTTCTCTTTGCATGGAAAGAAGTAACGCTTCCAAGTATTACCATACTTACTTGGAATGAAGATAATTCATCCCTGCAACATGCCATATTTTCCCGCAACATTGCGAGGCTCTCTATCATTACGAGACTTTTCTTGTTCAAGATGTTCAAGGCTTGCTTGTATGAATCGCTATCTCATTGAAGTTTGCTATTGTATTGTTGTAAACCGTGTTGTAATCTTGCGCATTTTTATATGAAGCATTAAGTGACTCAAATATGTAAAGCAATTTTGAAAATAACTTCATTTACCCTATAAGTCAAAGAAAAACAAAAACCGAACCTCTAATTTTAAACAAAACTTTGCAAACTAATTGTGTAGATCTACTTACCAACTTGTACACCACCCCTAGCTTGATCATCTCCTTAAAAATTCTCCAAAATCTCTCTACCTCTAATATATAAATATGTATGTCATACTTACATGCGCTGCGCTTGTCCATAAAACTTTCCGGCGATCCGAATAAGCGCAAGTTCATATTTCCAAGTTCCAATTGCAAAATTTCACAAGCCATGTTGAGAGCACAGTTGCTAACTAGCAAGGCAAAGATAAGCAATGGTAGAAATAAAATTGTCGAAAAAGAACATACAAAACTAACATTATGCGTCCACTCAAAACATACCTAAATGCAATGTCTTCTACAAACATTCAAGTAAGTACCTACAAGAAAATTGTTTAACAAAGCAAAAATGGGAGGGAAGAAAATTGAACAAATTGAAACAAAAAGCGAAAAACACAAAACCAAACACGAAAGATCGAAGCTTTCAAGACCAAACAAAACTCTACCAAAACCCCATTACCGAAAACACAAAAACAAACCCTAGACACCACAAAACCCCAAAAAACTCACATGCAATCTTCGAGAAACCAAACAATAAAAAAAAATCTAAAATCGAAACCCTAGAAACCAAAAACAGAACTCACATCGAGAATCCCCAACAAGTCGTCGACCGAGCGGGGGTCGCCGAGGCGCGTCCGCTTCGTTGAGCTCGAGCTCCAGTTCTGGTCCGTCATTCTCCGAATCTCCATGCAGATCCTTCAAAACCCTATCGATCACGAACTCGATTTTAGACTCCACGCCTCATCAAAGAAACCCAGAACGAACCCTAGAAACCAAGACGGAATCGGAGGGACTAAATCTAGGGTTTGTACGCGAAATCGATTCGACGAACAACATGGCTATTGGTGAGAGTGAGAGTAGAGAGGTGCGAGAGAGAGAGAGAGCAGAGAGCGAGAGAGAGAGAGTGCGGTGACGGTGAAAGAGACCAGAGAGCGGCGACGACAGTGAGAGAGAGAGAGAGGAGAGAGCGGTGACGGTGAAGAGAGAGCGAGAGAGAGAAGTGCGGTGACGGTGAGAAAGAGAGCGAGAGAGCGCGACAGTGAGAGAGAGAGAGAGAAAGCGGTGACGGTGAGAGAAAGCGGTGAGAGCGGCGAGGGAGAGAGGTTTGTCGAGAGAGAGAGAGCGGTGAGGAGAGGTTTGTTGAGACAGAGAGAGGTTTTGAGAGACAGAGAGACAGAGAGGTTTTGAGAGACAGAGAGAGGCGGACTGTTGTGGGTATGTAGATCAAACATGCACGAATCTCGAGACATAATGAACGGTTGAAAAAAAAGAAAATTTTGGTGGGAATGTTGGCGCCATTTTTTAGAGACGGAATTTAATTCCGTCTCTAATTCCGTCTCAAATTTCGTCTCTGATCCATCTCAAATCCGTCTCTGAATATTTTCGTCTCAATTTCGTCGCTAACTTTTTAATTTAGAGACGGAACTTATTCCGTTTCTAATTCCGTTTCTGATTTAGAAACGGAACTTATTTCCGTTTCTAATTCCGTTTCTGATTTGCTGTTTTTTTGTAGTGTTCATGATGATCCAAGCACTAATCTCGATATTTTTAATGATCATATGGAATGATTTTCAATAATTATATGTACTAGTTTTTGTTATGCTTTTTAGTTATATGTACTAGTTCCTTATTATGAATGAAATATGACTCTTTCTTAAATTTGCCTAGATGGATCAACAAATCATGTGTTCAAATCTTGAATCAAATAAGAGCGATATATGTCTTGTCGATCGTGTTACAACGCACACAATCCTTAAAAACAGAGAATATTTCTCCAATTTGAACTTAGCTGAGGCTAATGTTCAAACAATATTTGGTATCTCCAATTTGATTAATGGCTCTGGAAGAGCAAATATTATGTTGCCTAGGGGAACAACAATTCATGTTGACAATGCCTTATACTCTGAAAAATCAAGAAGAAATTTGCTCAACTTTAAAGATATTCGGCAAAATGGATATTGAAACCATGAACGAAAATAATAGAGAATTTCTCTACGTCGCATTGGTTTCAAATGGGAAAAAAGAAGTGTTAGAAAAATTCTCGACTTTATTCTCTGGATTATATTTTACTCATATAAGGCATGTTGAAACGAATGTCGTCTTAAATAAGAAAATTAATGATCCAAAGACATTCATTTTATGGCATGACCGGCTTGGTCATCCGGGATCATCAATGATGCGAGAATAATTAATAATTCGCATGGACATCCTTAAAATAGTCTAAAAATATTTTCAGCTGGTGATTATAATTGTGCTAGTTGTTATCAAGGTAAATTGATATTTAAATCATCCCCAAGTAAATTTGTTGTGGAACCCCCAATTTTCTTAGAACGCATTCAGGGAGACATATGTGGACCTATTCATCATCTCCGTGGACCATTTAGATATTTCATGATTTTGATAGATGCATCAACTAGGTGGTCACATGTTTGTTTGCTTTCGACCCCCAATGTTGCATTTGCTAGACTTTTAGTACAAATCATTAAGTTAAGAGCACAATTCCCTGACAACCCAATCAAGAACATCCGTCTTGATAATGCGGGGGAATTTCAATCTCAAGCATTTAAAAATTATTGCATGTCTATAAGAATTACCATTGAACATTATGTTCCACACGTGCATACCTAGAATGGTTTGGCAGAATCTTGATCAAATGCATTCAATTAATTGCCAAACCTTTAATCATGAGAACTAAGTTATCAACTTCAGTTTGGGGACATGCAGTCTTTCATGCAGCATATATCGTTCGTTATAGGCCTATTGCATACCATGAACATTCCCCCATGCAACTCATTTTAAGTCAACAACCAAATATTCCACACTTGAGAGTTTTTTGTTGCGCAGTGTATATTCCTATACCACCTCCCAATAGAACTAAGATAGGTCCACAACGAAAACTTGGGATTTATGTTGGATTTAACTCATCGTCCATTATAAGATACATTGAGTCATTAACAGAGGATTTATTTACTGCACGTTTTGCTAATTGTCACTTTGATGAAGCAATTTTCCAACCATTATGGGAGATAAGAAACCAATTCAAAAGGAATGACACGAAATTGCTTGGAATGCATCAACTTTATCACATTATGATCCACGCACCAATCAGTGTGAACTTAAAGTTCAAAAGATCATTCATTTGCAACAAATCGCAAATCGATTACCTGATGCATTTAATGATGCAAAACAAGTGACAAAATCAAATATTCCAATTTGTAAATGCTCCGCAAGAATTGGCGTCTCGTGCGACAAAAAAAATGCACAAGAACCAACGAAATGCTTAAAGCGTGGAAGACCAGTTGGTTCAAATGATACAATTCCTCGAAAGAGGAAAACGGGAGTAAAGATAAATACAAATCAAAATACTCATGAGAAAGCACAAGAATCCTTTAATAATGATTTGTCAAAAAAAGTTGATTCTGACGAGGAACAATTATCTCTAGAAAAGAGGAAAAAGATGAAAATAATGAGATCTCAATAAATTATTTAAACTCTGGTAAGATTTGGGATTGAAATAAAATTGTTCCTGATGATATATTTGCTTTCAATGTGTACTTTGAAATATGTGAAAATGATGATGATCTAGAACCACGATCAGTGGACGAATGTCGAAAAAGACCTGATTGGCAAAAATGGCAAGATGTTATCCAAGCATATCTAAACTCGTTAAGAAACGAGAGGTTTTTGGACCTATTGTCTAAACGTCAAATGGCGTAAAACCTATTGGATATAAATGGATATTTGTATGAAAGAGAAACGAAAAAATGAAGTTACAAGGTACAAAGCAAGACTTGTAGCTCAAGGTTTCTCACAAAGACTTGACATCGATTATGAGGAAACATATTCTCTTGTTATAGATGCAATCGCATTTCGATTCTTGATAAGCCTGCAGTTTCTAAAGGGCTTGATATGCATTTAATGGATGTCGTTACAACATATCTGTACGGATCCCTAGATAGTGAGATATATATGAAAATCCCCTAAGGATTTGTAATATCCGAAGAAATAAAATCAAAACCTCATAACATGCATTCTATAAAATTACAAAGGTCTTTGTACGGATTGAAACAATCCGACGAATGTGGTACAAACATCTTAGCGATTATTTATTAAAAGAAGGATATGTAAATAATACGCTTTGCCCATGTGTCTTCATTAAAAGATCATTAACAAGATTTGTGATTATTGTTGTATATGTTGATGATTTAAATAGTGGGAAACCACGAAGACATTGTTAGAACATCTGAATACTTGAAAAATGAATTTGAGATGAAAGAACTTGGAAAAACAAGACTTTATTTTGGTTTGCAAATTGAACATTTTTCAAGTGGAGTACTTGTCCATCAATCAAATTATATTGAAAAAATATTAAAAAGATTTTATATGGATAAGACACATCCATTGAGCTCTCCAATGGTTGTCAGATCACTTGAAGTGGATAAAGATCAATTTCGACCTCATGAAAGTGATGAAGAGTTAATTGGTCCGGAGGTACCATATTTAATTGCAATTGGTGCACTTATGTATCTTGCAAATGGTACAAGACCTGATATTACTTTCTCTGTTAATCAACTTGCAAGATACAACTCTTCACCAACTCGAAGACATTGGAATGGTGTTAAACATATTTTTCGATATCCTCGATGAACAAGTGACATGGGTTTATTTTACTCGAGATGGGTAAAATTGAATCTCCAAGGTTATGCTGATGCTGAATTTTTATCCGATCCCCACAATGCATGTTCTCAAACCGGGATATGTATTTACATGTGGTAATATTGTTGTATCATGGAAGTCGATAAAACAAACTATGGTTGCTACTTCTTCCAATCATTCTGAAGTACTTGCAATTCATTAAGCAAGTCGTAAATGGGTATGGTTGAGAAACATGATTGAACATATTCAAGAATCATGTGGATTGCCTTCAATAAAAGATTCACCAACCATATTATATGAAGATAATGCAGCATGTATTGGACAATTAAGAGAAGGATTCATAAAAGGGGACAGAACAAAACATATTTCACCAAAATTCTTTTATGCGCATGAGCTTCAGAAGAATGGTGAAATTGATGTCAAGCAAATCCGATCGAGTGATAATCTTGCTGATTTATTCACAAAAGCCTTACCAACTACGACATTTAAAAGGCTTACATATGATATTGACTTGCGTAAACTTAAAGACATTGCAAGTAAAGAAACTGAACAAGTTTTACCCATGTTCACATGAAGGGGAGTTATTGATTAGTGTATTGCACTCTTTTCCTTTAGCTATGGTTTTATCCCATTGGGTTTTCCTAGCAAGGTTTTTAATGAGGCAATCTTATTAACCATATTATACCCATCTTAATATTTATGAGAATAGAAACGGGAATTTCGTTTCCAATGTACACCAACTCTTTCATGTATTGTCAAATTACTTGTAATGTGTTGTATGACATGGGGTGTATGTGTTACTTGTACACATTGTATAAAGTACATTTATCATCATCATCAAATAACATATATAAAGGGTGTCAACCTCATTGTAAAAACACACCAAGTTGAATGAAAACTTCTCATTCCAACTATCTCATTTATTTTCTTCTCATTTGTAGTAGTAGTTTGTAGTAGTAGAAGTTCTTAGTTTTCTACTTCTCTAGTTCTTAGCAAGTTTCAATTCAATTTACAACAATTTTGTTGTATTTTTGTAGATGGACATGCATGAATTTTTATGGAATGTATGACATTTTTTTTGTTGAAAATATGTTGAGAAGAAATTAAACCACAAAATCAGATCGATCAAACTGTGCAAACCGCGATCGCGCTACTTGCGATTTGACTGGTTTGCAGTTTTGTGGTGATTTACAAAACTATTAAACCAGCACAAACCCTAATTTGATAGCGGCTCGAAGGTTTTCATCACCAAACCACAGTTTGTCCACCTTTATGAATTATAAGAAATTAGTTGACATCCAGCGCTTCACGCGCGGGCAGAACAAAGTATTAAAATATTATTTGAAATTGAATTAAACGGATATTATATACCTAGAAATAGAAAAGAACAAAAATAAAAACATATACGTAAAATATGCCGCATGTAATAAAAATTACCTAAAATAATAAAATATAAATTGAGACATGAATATGTCACGTGTTAATTCGTAAGAGCTTCTCCCATAGTTTGTGTCGCATTGGGAGACTTTTTGTAAATCACCCTTTCCGGCCAGTCCATTACTCACAAAAACCGGTGCTTTTATATATATAGAAATTTAAGTTTGATGGTTGTGTCACGCAATTCAGGGGGCTCATGTAACACGTGGCAGCTTTTCACGTACGGAACAGGAATCCAACGTAGTAACGGAAAATATCATATCGAACACGTGAACGCTAGCGCGGACGATTCACGTGCACGCGCACGTGACCAGAGTAAATAATAACAATAGTAATCAAATGTAGATAAACGCCTCAAACAGAGAAAACGCGTTACGCGTGCTCTTTAAATAGAGGTGATGATCATGTACGCAAGCGCGTAAAGAAAGATTCGGTGCAACCAGAGTACGTGAAGCCAGATAAAGACACGTGTGTAGATTTCTGAGTTGGGACACGTGGTGGATGGATAAGTTTGGTGTAGGTTTTCAGTGTGTTCTGGAGGTGTATGGAGTGGTTTGATAAAGCGAGCGGTGACGTCGGTGTACGTTGTACTACAGTTTGAGGGTTGGGGCGGTGAGTACGCGTGAAAATGATATGTTTTTTGTTTTTTGTGTGTGTGTCTGAAAATGATATGTTCACTTATAATCGAACTTTCATAATTTTCTTGCTTTTATAGTTCTAGAATTGCTAAGATGACAATGCATGTTTTTCGTTTGAAAGATACATGAGCCTTTGACCCGTCCACGTATGCTTTGAGATTTAGTCCACGTATGCTTAAATAATCGAGAAAGATACCCTTAATTTAAATTCATTATTGGCGTTTGGGGTAGAGGGTAATTCTTTTTCTTAGATAGCTACAAAAAATCTTTGGGTTAACTCAAAAAGAAATGATTTTTTGTTAGTTATTTATTATTATGATGCTTAACATGTGAGCTGAAGCTGTATGAACGGCTCATATAAATCGATGTGTCTTTCGATGTATTGACATAACTATTATCAGTTTAATATTTTCTTTGTCATAATTGCTTAGGAAAAATTATTCTGCTATTAGGGCCACATTTTACTTCTTCTCAACCTAAAGTACTCGTTTCTCATAGAACCTGATGTTAACCACCTCGACTAATTAATTTGTATTGAATGCCATGTATTTTTTTATTTTTATCAGAGAATCTGAAGTATGGCCCCGATCGATCCCGAACTCGAGAAACGTAGGATAACAACGGCGACGCCTCTAGTCAAAAGTGTTAAAGTTTTTTTATTTTCAAGACTCAAACTCGAGATGTATGAATGTTATCTTTTTTTAACCTAAAAACTCGTTTCACACAAAATAAATTTCACTTCAACCACACTGACTAATTTACATTGGATGTTTTCTAAGTATCTTAAGCTAAGACATACGAGGTCGTCTACTTTTATTGAAGAGGCTCAAAATTGGTTGCTTTTTTTTTTTTTTTTTTTTTTTGTGTCAAACAAAACTGGTTGCTAACTTGGTAGTAGGAGGAGTGACACAACTTCAATCCATTATCCATGAGATTAAAGGTCCTTAATTAGGAGGTTTTTCAGATAAGTACTCTCCAAGTTCAAGTTTCAAGCTAGCTGATTTTGTTGCGATTGATATTTTGTCAAGCTAACCATGCATGCTTAATTATTGCTTAGTGTGGGCATGTTGTTGAGAAATATTAATTAGATGACCATGTCCGAGCATAAGAAATTAATTGTTAACATTAGGAATATATAGTACTCTCGTGCGTGTTGTAGACGCAAGTTCCAATATATAATTCAGTGTGTCTATATGGTACGATTCTAATGTATGATGAAAGGTACATGTTGTAAGGTCTCTTACAAAATAAATTAAAGCGAGTGATCAAAATTAAATGCCACACAATTTTTTTTCCATTTTTGTTTTGAAACTACTCAGGAGAAGAAAATCCTGACTTGGCCTCGAACCTCAATTGTACCCCCAACTACTGCAACCATATTAATCACATGGTGGATTTGACTTTCAGGTGACCACACTGGCCAACTGGTAAAATATCTAAATCAATGTTGCTGTACGTCCTTAAACAGTACTGTTATTTGAAAAGCAACACCAACTAAAAACAAATTAATAAAGAAGTGTTGCATGAAATTCAAATTGCAGAACTAGGAAATTTATTGAGAGGAGGGTAGATTATAAATTTATTCATAAGTTTGCACTTCACTCTCAATACGCATGTTCAACGTTATGGATCTGATTTAAGTTGTAAAAAAGACGATATAGACCAGATTCAATTTAAAAATATTATATAAAGTGCGATAATTTGATATGCTGACCATTTATATTAATTTGTATTTGTAGTTCAGCTTCATGAAATTTATAAAAATATTTTAATATTTTTACTTAAAAAATGCATCAATCATAAGATGCAAGATAACAATCGAGATAACAATCGAGAAAGATGCCTGTGGCGGGATATGCAACAAGAGAGTCTCGAGCTGAGGGAGGCGATCACCCGCCCTTCCCCCTCTAATTTCGCTCCTGACGGGAAGTCCTTATCATCAAAAGCATAGTACTTGTGAATGGCATAATGAAGATCACAAACAACTAATTTCGTTAACAAAAAAAGAATTAATTTTAATTTTCTTGACCAATTGTTGTGCTGCCGTATACGCGTTAAGTTTGGGAGAAGGGCATAAAAAATATATAATTATATTTATTGGAAAGGCTTTGCAAAGTATTCAATGTTTTGTCACGGTATTGCAGAGTTGTTCAAAGAAGGCAACTGCTTAGTGTGTTGCGCTCCAAGGTCAACATCTTATTGAAAATGTTGGAGCGCAACGGGTAAAATTAAAATGCTTTTAAAAAGTTTTATCGAGGCATGTTCAATAAAAAGTAAGATCTATTTAGATACTCCTAAATTTTATAGCATCGCAATTAAGTCACTTATGCTTTATATAACTGAATGTTGGTCAATAAAGAACTAAGAAGTATATACATAAAATGAAAATAGCAGAAATACGGATACTTAGGTGGATGTACGAATGGTAAAACTCGTAAAGATAAAACAAGAAATATAAAAATTCAAAGAAAAATTATAACACCAATTGACCTATTGTGATGGTTTAGGCACCTTTAAAGATGGAAGTGGATTTGCTAATTAATGTTGGGTAGTGTGAAGTTGATAATGCCTACCAATAAAAACAAATCATGCATACGATGTAGATGTGCTTTTTAATACAATTTAGCCCTCCCCACTTTTATTCTTTTGTCCACTTTGGCACGTTGTTATTGGGACACATTACCAACTTCACACTCTCGACATTAGCAAATTCCCTCCCCTTCAAAGATAGCCTACAAATACATCTAACAAAAACTTGACTCAATAAAAAATTAAAAAAAATTCGACAAAATAAAAAGTAGACCAAAGCTAATTGGAGACACGTTAATTAAAAAAGATTTAAATGATTTTGAAAAGTACACTGTCAATTACGCTAAATCCAGCACGTAATAAAATATTTTGATATATATAACTAATCACATTTAATTTAAGATTGAGAGATTTAAATGATTTAAAAAACATACGTACTATATATATAATAAACACATTTTAATAAGTGGAGCCCTTCTGAAAATGAGGCCCGGGGCCATCGCCATATTGGCCCCTATTCATTGGAGATGCTCTTAAAACTTTCAAACACGAGACGATGCGAGATTGAATACGCAATTAACTCTTACAAGTTGATTAAAAATATCTATATAGATTGTGACATGATCACAATATAGGACATGTGACGCTAAATTGAAGGACACGTGATATTACCACTGTGTGATGGGCCCATTTTCCTTTCTTATTAAGTCATGTATTTGATTATTAGATACCTTTGCTTCAAAGTAATCAGTGATAAGAATAGAAAGTTAATTTGTGGGTCCAACAAGTGGAGTAAGCAAGCAATTATTTTCATTGCTTGTGATATAGGCTTGAGATGCCCACCTTTTTTTTCTTTTTGAAATCCTCAATTTTTCATCCGCCTTGTTAGCCACCTCAAACTCATAATTTGAAATAAATCAATCCATATACATATATGCTATATACATTATTGACACATGTCAACTCTATATAGATTTAAATGTTTTAACACAATAACAATTTTTTTATTTTTTATTTAATATAATAGCTATATGTAATTTTATATAGGTACGTTATTATGAGAATTACAATTACATCATTCTTCACATAATTTATATATTTTGATTTTTAAACAACTTTTATTTATAAAAAAAGTATATATAGATTCATAATAATTTAGTGTAGGTATATTCATCTATCATATTTTTAATTGAAAATTACGATTTTTAGTTATTATGATAATTACAATCACATCATTCTTCATATATTTTATATATTTTAGTTTTTAAACAATTTTTATCCATAAAAAAATATAAATTCATAATATTTCAAGACGATGTCCACTTTCAAGCCCTACTTATGAAATATAACTTAACTACAACATTTCTAATCCCCAACTGTTGTCTTAGTCAAAGTTATATAATAACTCTTGTAGTTATCCATGTACATCTCGAAAAAATTACGATATTCGAACTTGTGACCTGAAAGAGATGCAAAAGTTACAAGTGAATACCAACTATTGAAATGCCCAACTTTTATTTTTTCAGTTTGGGAAGAGTCTATACTAGCTAGTTAAATTAACTTTCATTATTTCTATCAAGGAAAAGTATAAGAGCCATATGTAAACAAGGGCACCCTGTAAACAATATATAACTTCAAGTTTTTCAGTTTGGGAACTAGTTAAATTTATTCATTTTGGAATCTATCTAAACAAATATCAACCAAGCTGTTATTATAATTAATATTATGAACGCTCGCTCTTAATTGATGTAAAACTATATTTCCATCCACTTATGACATATACCAGCATATTATCATTCTACATTGATATGAATAATATTCAATGTATTTTAAACCTTGAAAAATTAAATTAAGACAATAACCTTTTTTCTTTCTTTCTTTTCCTTGTCATTTTTGTCTTTTTTTTTTTCCTTTTTTGTTTAAGTCAAAGATACCTAGAAACTTTTTGAAAAAAGATGCAAGAGGAAAGAAAATTCTTATTTTTAGATGGGGACTGGCAACATTGCTTTTTTTTTTTTTTTTTTTTTTTTTTTTTTTTGTCACGTGTGTAAAGAAAAAGATTAATATTTGGAACAAGAGCAATGTATTTAAATTGTTGCAAAGACAAGATGTTAGAACGGGACAACAAATAAATTATGAAAATCTAAAGTTGACAATGATTTCAATGGTTGTTAATTAGTGCTTAAGTCACATGTTATGTTTGCGCATGGACATTTGGAGGTAATTTGTTCTACCTATTGATACCATTTTGAATTTGCCTATTAGGCAAATATATCCTAACGTTTTAAAATTTTTACAAAAATATCTTAACATTTCGAATTTTGTAAAAATATTCCAACATGTTAATTTCATGCAAATTGTATCATTGCTTGTAATTATTCTCTCTGGTCCACAATAAGTGTCTTTTTAGCTATTTTAAAATATTTCACAATATTTGTCATTTGATAAGTTCAATACACATTAATTACTTAATTAACTTTTATGCCCTTCATTAAAAAAGAAAATATAATAATTACAAATTAATAACTAGCTTATGTAGAGTGGTGAGGTTAAGAGATAAATGTTGATTTAGACATTTAACTGCCACTTTCTCCTCAATCAAGATAATTAAATGTCTTTCTTAAAAATTGTGAACAATCTTAAAACGTCACTTAAAAAAAATGGAATGAGTATTATGTATCAAGCCACAATCAAAGTGATAAATGATCACTAGATTACATAACAATTGCGTTTATATGAAATAATATTCTCAATTGTGCGCATAAAATTTTATGTTTTTAAGTTTCACTTAAAAAATAGGAAGATATGGTCCAATTTTACAAAAAATCAAAATGTTAAAATATTTATGCTAAAATTCAATCGTTTGAATATTTTTGCAACAACTTTGAAATGTTATGATATATTTGCTTATTAAACCTCATGAATTTAATGTACAATAATATAATACTTTTCTTTATTTCAAACTCATTATAAAATTATTGAAGTGTAGGGAACAAGACCTAGCTTGTCATAATAGATCTATAAAACTTAGGTTGACATAATAGACCCATACAACCTAAGTACCCATACAACCTAAGTACCTTGGTAAGAAAGAAAGAATCGAGCTAAAGGCAAGGTTTAAAAAATCAATAAACTTCGGCGAAGTTCGAACGAAGTTTGTCAATTTTGAAGTGAGCGAAGCGAAGCGAAATTTACAGACAGTAAAAAAATTGCGAAACTTCCACTAAACTTCGGCTAACTTCCACCGAACTTTGAAAACAACGATAAAAGTTAATAAAACATAAAATAAAATTGTTATATTTCATGGAAGTTTGAAGTTGAACAAACTTTGACTGTGCTAAAAATATACTTAAACTTCGGCTAAATTCGAATAAAACATAGCTCTAACATCTCTACAAAGAAACTTGAGTTTTCTAACATTTAAAGTGAAATTCCATAAACTTTCGTACAATCGACAAATTTTTATCAAACTTCTATCGTCGAAGTTAACTTCTTCGAATTAATTCCGAATTTTAAGTGAGCGAAATCATATGCGAAGTCGAAATTTCAAACCTTGGCTAAAGGCACTCCAGATGTAAATAAGGGCAAGCCAACGTATGTGAGTCATTTTTAAGAAGGATTGTTGATGGTCCAAAAAAAAAAAAAAATTAAATCATTGGCTTACCCTTATATACAACCGAGGTGCCTTTAGCGCGACTCAAAAGAAATCTCGATACCAAGACAACAAGTTGCAATTCTAGATCAAATAAAAAAAAGATAATTAGCTATTTAATCCTTTTAGAACTTAAATTGACGTTCACATTTGGATGTAAAGAGATGATCATCATTATCAACAAGCTTTAATCCCAAATTAGTTGAAGCCTGCTACATGAATCAAACTCTTGTATATGGTAACTACACATGTAATCTCTAAAGAAGTTTCTAAACACATCCTAAGTGTGCAGATATCACTATGTAAGATCCATTGGCCATACCTATGGAACAATTGCCTAAATCAGATCTTTTTTTTTTCCTTCAAATAAAGAGAAAGTGAAACTCTGCAAAGGTTAAGGTGAAGCTAACAGTTAACACTAGGGTTCAACAATGAACATAGATATAAATAAATTTACATACGACGGATTTACGCAGTCAATCCGACAATCACACGAGCAAAAGAGAGAAGAATAAGCAATGTCAACATTCATCTTAATCTTTTTTCTACAACTTACCATTTCTTGAAATGTTTCCAAGAGAGCATCTTCATCCTAGTCTAAGCAAAAAGAGCATAATATGCTAAGGTGGTGGCTCTCCTAATCTTTATATCTTTGTTGTCAATGCTTTTTCTTACATCAAGGATACCTCGAAAACCCTTTTGATAAAGATGAAAGGCATATATGTTCTTTCCTTAGTTTTCGATAGATACCTGTACATCTTCGACGTTCGTTTTTTCTTTTTTTTTTTTCCTTCGGATGCTGATGTTTCTCACCTTTCTACTGTTCGGGGTCTCAAAGTATTGAATGTACAATTATGAGGAGCTAACTTAAAAGTTACAACTGCATAAGAATCCTAACTCGGATTGAAGAACAATGTCAGTGCACAATAAGCAAAAGAGACTTAAAGGTGTGCAACAGCAGTCAAGAAACATGTCAAGCTTGTTGCACAAAGCTCACTCGTTAAGACAGGTAACACAAAAACAATGAAGGTACTGAATGCAATAGTTTCGATATCGAAGTTCTTTAGATTTGACAAGGTAAATCCCGAAATTCATATATTGACATTCCTTGAACATTTAAAGACTCTCCTCGGCCTTTATGTACAGCCTATCTATATTTTCCGACTACAAAATTACTATGAGTAACTCTTGGACTGCAAGTGAGAGGGAGACAAAAAGGAAAAGAGTTACCTCAGAAAATCTCGGAATGTTGCTACCAACCGGGAATGTTTCTTCGGTTGTAAAATTCTCAGAGATCAAAATTAAAAAGTCAAGTATAACAAGTTCATTAATCCAAGTAAGCTTTTTCTCGCTTCGGAGCAAAACACCAAAGCCGTTGAAATACAAAACCTGCAAGTAAAAATTTTGAAAGTCAAAACAAAGAAATGAACACGAGTATCATAATGGAAACCTGACCATATTCTCATCTTGCAAAAGCATAATAGCAGCAACTGAAAACTTACAAATTAGTCCATATTGAAATGGTATGTTCCATAGGTGCTTTATATGGTGAAGCACCCATATAATTGTATTTTTGGTGAAGCTGAATCTGCACTGAGGAGTCAGTCTGCATAAAGATCATCTCATATTTTGCAGCCATAGGTGCTTTCTCTGGTCATCATTGCGTAGAAAAAAAATATCAATGAACTCCTACAGCGGATTTTCAATTCTAATTTTGGCATTATCAATGAATCTGTGGTCAGCCAGATGTCTACTTTACTAAGGACAATGACTTTGATGAGTTGGATTCACCAGAAAATGCGGCGATCAGTTTCTCCTTTACCAGTGGCTCGGACCCCTGAGATCTCACAACATACGTATGGAAGACCTTATCATTACATTCGGAGACTTTAGAATCCACCACAACTACTTGTGCCCTTTTGAATGCTTGGATGACTCTTGACACGGGGTGCGCATCTAATGGACAGGTCACCCGTATGACAATCTCGTCTTGCGTTGCTTGAATGTCAATGTCTGGTTTACGGCCCTGACACTTGTTATCCGAGCTGGATTCAGAAGCCACAACTTCTCTTGGTAGTGTACCGAACTTCTCCCTCTCGGACTCCATTTCTGTAAGCTTTTTCTGAAGGTCAGTGATGTAAGTGATGGCATCACCAAGCAAGGAGGCTTTGTCCATCTTAGATATGTTGGGCACTACAGCCCTTAATGCGTAGAATCTCTGGTTAAGCTTCTCTCGACGCTGTCTCTCTGCTTCAACATGGTTGAGGGGTTCATCCCTCCCATGTGCAGGCTTCCTACCCCGCTTACGAGGCCTCTGATCATTAAGGAGGCCAAATTGGTCTTCCCGGCCAGATGCCTCAACATCTGAGGGTTCTGATTCAACATTGTTGGGTCGGGAAACAATGGAAGTCCTTGAGGTTTCTCCTTCAGTGAAATCAATTTCTGTGTGTGTCTGCTTCTGTGGCGGAAATTTGTTTATCCAGCTATCTTCCCTGATTTTATTAGCATAAGAAAATGATTGATGTGCAGGATTGGTCTCATTGCTGATGACAACAATCCCATTACCAAACTTCTGGCGATTGTTAGCTGGTACTTGAGAACCATAAACATCCATGGTCATACCAAGTTTATCACCATGAAAAGGTGTCCAACTAATCCCACAAGGAACCTTTCTACCATTAGCAAATGATAACTTGTCACCATAAGTATAGATCTCACTAGGCTTCTCAGCCACCTTTGTTATAGTGAATTTTTCGTTAGTGTGACCATACCCTGGGCTCAAATCATGACCAAAAATCTTGGGGTACTCCTCTGGAAGATGTCTAAAACCAAAAGCCGAGACAACATTGCTTCCGACTTTCTTCTCATTTATTCCAGGTATGGCTGTTATTGGCTTGACCCTGATCGGAGAGGAGACAGTGGAGAATGCAGACCTTATTGTCTGCAACACATCCAAATTCTCAGGTACTGATTGAACTGATCCTAATTCGACCACCCCAGTATCAGTGGGAATTAGTACAATGGTCTGGATCCCAGCAGACCTCGCAAGAAATGATCTCACACAGTATTCAGAAGGCGATTGCATTGCATTGGAAAGCCACATGTGCTTCCTGGACTCTAAAGCCTTACCTGGCGCACCTTCTCCACTAGGAAAGGAAAAATACATAGAAGCAAGAAAGAACATCTCTATGCCCGTCACTTTATCAAGCTCAAGTGCGTAATCCTCCTCATCCGCCCCAGCAAATGCGGAGTGGAGCTTCTGAAGTACCCTCTTCCGGATCTTCTGCTGGGTCTCATCATGCAACCGAACATTCAAAATTCGGGTGGCTTCAGACTCCTCTCCCTCTTTTGGTTCTCTACAATACCCATCTCCCCATCCTAAAACCAAATCTCCAAACTTCGACCTTGAAATCTGCCAAAATATAGCATAATTCCAACTGAGACTTGAAGAGTCTGGGTTCTCCACAAGCTCCGAAAGCTTGTTCTGCAAATCATCATCATTTCCTGCAGCGGTCAGCAACCCCTCCAATGAAATTGTACATGCTGTTAAATAATCAAAAGCTCTAGCACCCAAAACAGCCACAACCATGGCCCTATCATCATCATTCCAAAACCCATCATCAGTTCCAGCCTCAACCTTCATCTCTACTCACGAAAAAAGGCCAAAAGCAGAGAATTTAGAGAAGCAAAACCTGCAAATACTTTGAACACCCCAATCCCAGACAAAGTTTCTTTCAATAGCACCACAAATAAATCATACTCATTGCCAAGAACTCCAAACTGAGATCTGAAAACCCTACAAAACATCAACAAGTAAGGCAAACCGAAGCAGAGTGCAAACATGTAATTATAATCATAGTACAAGGAAAAAAGTAAATATAAGTGTACAACAATGCCATTCTTTCAAAAATTGCTATTAAAAAAAAAAAAAAAAAAGGCACTGAGAAAATTTCTTTGAAAAAATCATCAGTATAGAACCTCCAAATAGAGAACTCCATCAAATAACTTTAAAACCTTCCAAAGAAAGAGCCCCTTGTTTTGGTTGTGGCTGAATGAAGTTAGGGACTCAGAGGGCAGGAAATAAATTACAATTAACAAAGCCTTCAGCTTTGAGATCATAGCAAGTCTTTATATATAAAAAAAAAAAATGGAAAAGGCACTTTCTCAATGTCAACAATTATGAATGGAAAGCCTAATTATTCAGCTTTGAATCAATAAATGTCAATTGGAATATCATATGTCATAAGTTTTAATTCACATACTTGGTATTAGGATGGCCTCTTTTTTTCTCGTTCGTATCACATCACTACTTCTTCAGAAAAAAGACCTTTGCATGAGCATTTGCTGCATTCACAGGATTCCACTGCTTGTTTATCCCGTTGAAGAACAACTATTAAAGATGCAAAAATAAATAATGAAGGAAAGTTAGTTTCCAATTTATTTATTTATTTAAAAAGATGATAACAAAGCAATTGAGAATTTAAAATGAGCAACTTAAACGATAAGCATGCAGATTAAAAAACGATAGTATAAAATCCTTTTATTTTTGAAACAATAAAACCCAATTTTTAAGTTATAAGAACTAGCAAAAGTGCTATATTATATACATTGATTTTATAAATTTCTCCATCAATTACCTAATGTCATCTTCAAGTCTAGTTCCTAGGAAAATTTATAGAAAGTTGAAAAGAACAACGATCTTTAGAGTACAAACAACAAGTGTTAGCTTCCTGCTTATCATTATAATAATGCTAGAATAGCTTCAATTATAAATAACGATCAGATGGAAAAAAAAAAAAAAGAAATTGATAAAGTGGCCTCATTTATTTAACAAGTACAAAAAATAGTATATCAGTCACAATAAGGCATTATGGACATGAGCTAAATTCTCATCCATCCATCTCCAAATTTAGTAACACAATTACTGAAGTAACCTCAATATGTTGCTCCCCGCCTATAAGGCTAAAACTAAGTCACAAAACAAAGTATCGTATCATTCAGGAACATAAAACTATAACCAAAAAGGCAAAGACCTCAAATTAAAATTTTAGGACAGTTTTAGTTCTTTATAATGTAAAAAATGTGGAGCACAATCAAATCAGAAGCAGAAATAAACAGAATCAACTACTCTTAGGTTCATTATCGTTTCTAAATCTAACCTTTTACAACTCAGTGCAAGTTTAAACTTTAAATGATGAAAAACACATACTTATACCAGTAACTAATCAAAGATTATTTTAAGCATCAATCTCTTACAAAATTTCAAGAGAAAGTTCAAGCCATATGAAGCTACAAGGTCCCATTGGTGAAAAAACAACTTCGTGATGTTTAAATTAATCGACTTCAATAAGAGCACCAAAATACGCATCACTACAATCAAAACTCATTAATCCATCAAAATAAAACAATGCAAAGTACTTTGCTAACTGCAACACATGTAATGAGAACTGTAGGAAATAAATAATAAAAAGGTAACTAATATGGGGGTAATCGACACAAAAGTTAGGGAAGGACAATTGTGGTGATTTGGATACATCAAAAGACAGCTTGCTAATGCCCCCCCGTTAGAAAACTCGACACAATACAAATTGAAGAAATTTATTAGCATAGGGATATGCATTAATAAAGGACCAAAAGGATTTTGCATGCATGCCATCAAGAGCACGAAATCGAGTGAAATGGAAGAGTTTGATCCATGTAGCGGACATTGCCTACCTCAATTGATATGAGATTAATGCTTCGTAAAATGAAGGTAACACACATTATTTGTTTCTTACTCTTTTTTCCCTTTCAAATTCTCCAAATAAAAGGGTGCCATAAATTGTGATTAAACTAAAAGAAAATAGTCAAAATACTATGAATTAAGGTGAAAAAAGAAAATCACAAGGAAGAGAACAACAATATTGAAAACAAAATTCAAACTTTCCTAAACTAAAAGTTAAAAGACATTACAAAAATGAGCAACTAATGATTAAAATAAATAATTGATAAAACCTACTGAACAGAAACCAGTGAGATGAAGAAGACCAATAATTGATATTCTAAAGGAATGCAAGTTCCATTACCAATTAAGAAAGCAAAAAGTTTTGCAAATTGGGGAGAAAATTAAGAAGTAGTCCAACACCAATGTGTCACTAAATCAATACCCTTCACATTCAATCATCAACAAAATGCTTAAGCAGTTATATATATCTACCCAAAATGTATCACTAATTTTAGACTATATTCATCACTTCCTTGATTAAGGGAGGGCCCTTTAAAATCAAACAACAAACAACAAATCAAACAAATCTACCAAAACTGATTAACATGTTACCTGTGACACAGCTATATCAAGTCCTCATCTTCACCCATCACACTTCAGATCTCACCAAACCAATAACTACCCACTAATCAACAAACACCCATTAATCAAACCCGCAAACCAAACCCACAAACTTCTCAGAACATCGAATCAGACCCCCAAATTCAACACACAAACCGAGCTCGCGAGATTCGAAATACCCAGAATCTGAAAATGGGGTCAGTCGAAATTAAACACTCCAGCTGAATCTGGGTCACGAAATCCACGGCCCCTTCTCTTCGCTTTGTTGTTCTTCGAACCAAAAAATCTGTCGAACTCCAGAGAGAGAGAAATTTTAACCAGGTGTCTAACCGTGGTAAGGTTAGAATCTAACCGTGGTTACTTTGTGGGTTATTAAAGAGGGTCGGCGTTGTTTTGTTGTGTGCATTTATGGCCCTTTTGTTTTACGTTGTGATTAGCTATTCGTTATTCAGAGTCTCCTTGTGTTTTTTTTTTTTTTAGTATTTATTTTTTCAAATTTTTTACGTGGTATCTAACGTCAACTACCTTTTATAAATTAAAAAAAAAAAAAAAAAAAATGCTAGTGTGCCTTAGATCGGACACGAACATGTGGATCAGACACACGTCCCATTAGATACACTTTATGTCCGTATTTTGAGGCGCATCAATAACGCTCGTCAATCGCATATCTGGCATGGGTGCATAAATACATGTTTTCTAATATATATATGTAAGAGTTAGAGTTGAGATAAAGTTCACATGCATCATTTTTTTTATCATTTTAATTTTTAAATTTTTAAAGTTTTTTCTATTTTAAGGTATTTATATCATTTTAATTTTCTAATTTTTTAATTTTCTATTTTAAGAAATTTATTTATTTAAAGTATTGAAGATGGTTGGTTGTTTCAAAAATATATTAATTCATCCATTTATTAATTGACTAAAACAAAAATTTAGCTCTTAAAATTTAAGAGCATTTATTACGGTCTCATAAATATTTAATTAACTGCTAATTAAATAGAAATACATCTATAATTAAGGGTAGTGCTAGATGGACTCAAAAAGTCTGGACACAAACAACCAAAAAGACATAAAGACCCTTAATTAAAATTCATTATTAATGTTTGGGATAGAGGGTAATTAGGTCTTTTACTTAGGTAGATATCTTAAATTGTTAACAAAAAAATCTTTGGGTTCGAACTCAAAGAGTCCAAACAGATTTTTTGATTAATTAATTAATTGGGTGCGTGCATTGATATTGCTTACAAGTTTCTCGAATGCTGGAATGAGAGATCATGTAAAATGGTGGAAGGAAAGAACATGTGAAACTATATCTCTCATTCGAGTGACTTGCAAACAAGACGATACCATATAAGCAAGTGTTATATAAAAAATGACTCTCCATTTTTAACTCAATTTTTTTTATTCACGATAATTAAACTCTTAGATCTATATATATATAAAAAGTTCCTTATCACTCTAACCAAGCCCTTGTTAGTTTTGTTATTTTGTTTTCCTAATAAGATCAAACCAGGAGTATAGCTTGTCTTAGGGGTTAAGTGGGTCCCGCTAAGTGGTGTCCCAGTTATGGAGACCTGCATGTACTCCACGTGTATTCTGTTATTTTGATATCTTTATTTGACGGCTAGGATCAATCTTTTGAACGGACTCATTTTCTTGATTAGATTTTTATTTTTGTTTTTGTATTGGATAAGAAATGATTAAACTTTGCTTAAAAAATGACTAAACTTGTCCTGTTTGATTCAATGCTATTCGAGTTTTTCTATTTTAATGATACATCTATTTTTAGTTTAGAACACATGATTCATAATGATTACTCTTAACATATTTTTTAGAAATAAAAAAAAATGCTAAGTATGCAATTAATTAAAAAAAATCATACATGCGCAAAGCCTCTTTTGTGGCGTGAGAACATTGAATTATAAAATACAATATTTGATCTTTTTAAGCTAATACTAGTTTTGAGGAAAATCTTATATACACTATTTTGTTTTCACATTGTTTGTCTCATTTTTACATTTTTTTCTTTTATTTCGAAAATATATTTCAAATAAAAAAATCAATGAAAACAAAGATTGGTTTGTTTTCCGCTGCAACCTATACAACTTACAACTTTTATTGTATATATTTTCAAGAAAAGTGATAAAATTTTACGCAAATCATTTATAGATAAGCGAATATATTAACCGAATTATGACATAAGTTGTTTTAAAATGTTGGATTATTATTATTTTTTACTATATTTCAAAATTGATTTTGGTAAGCTTGCACTTAATCGAGCATAATGAAAAGTTTGATTCATGTAGCCGACCTCATTTAATTTAAGACTGAGACTATGTTGTTGTTGTTGATTTTGGTAAGCTCACGTCGTCATATTGTTTTTTTTTTTTTTTTTTTTAAGAAGTTATCTATATTAAAAAATTTGACTCAATAAAATTGAAATTCATCAAAATATAATTAGATCAAAATTAACTTAAAAAATATTAATTATAAAAAAAAATCGAATGATTTTGAAAGCTTATAATTAATTGCATTAAGTGGAGCACAATAAAACAAGATTGATCTACCGTACTTAATTAATTTACGACAGACGCAGTGTTGTTAATGTTGTTGTTCAAAAGACTCTGTCAAACTTATCAGTTGCCTCAACCAAACATGCCCTATAAAAATGCAGGCTTACTGCTGATACACACAAGGATTAAGCGACACGTATCTCGAAACATTTAAATGGACCAAAACGAGCAGTTGTAGCTTAGGCAGCTTTTTTTGGTCACACTTTATCCATGACCCTGACACTTAAAAAAATAATATAAAGTTATGCGAAGCACGTGACGAGTGCGGGACACGATCTACACGTGTCATGTGACGCACGCCTCGATCACAACAGCAAAAGTCAGCGAAAGCTCGTGAAGCGTAGGGGCCACGTGACGTTATCGTGAATCGGGTACAGCGGAACATAACGTGACCTGCTTTTTCAAAAGATTATATGTAGTGGTTGAGTGATACACACTTTTTGTCTTTCTGATACATAGATTTGCTATAAAGTTTGGGAAAATGCTAGAATGAGATATCTCAAGTGACATTCTTGTGACGTAGCATATATGATTCATGTAAAATGAGTGCATAAAATAATTTTTGGTGCATAACATATATGGATAATGACTCTCATAAGTATGGGCTCCGCGCTACGTCGCATGAGTGTCACTTGTGGTGTTATTTAGGATGTTATTCTAGTATTTTCCCTTCGTTAGAGCATCTCCAATAAGACTATAGATTGAGGTGAAAACAGATTCACCTAGGACAATATCTACATCCAACCCAAAGAATATTTTTTAATAGAACCATAGATTGATAATGGTTAGGTGATGTGACAGAGAATCAAAATTGAAGGTGTCTATCACAATGTCTACTTCTAAACATTGTGTTAGACATCTTCTATATTGCTACGTCATCGTTTTTAGTTAGAAAAATAAAAGAAAAAGACGTGATAGCTCTTAAAGAAAAAACAAAAAGATAAAATAAAAGGCATTATCAATAAGAAACAAGAAAAGTCACAATTCATGGGAAAATTACATATGTACAACAAAAATTAGTTTAAATGAGTAAAATAAGTGAGTATTTCTTATTCCATAACTAAAGTAAAACGTGTTTTGAAAATGCGTCATTAGTGTGCAATGTTGAAAATACACGAATGACGCATTTTGAGAATGCGCCATTCATGTATTATGAACATCCTACGTGGCGTCCACGTGGATGCCACCTGGAATGTTCTATAACACGAATGGCTTCGAATGTGCCATTCGTGTTATGTGCACTGGTCCATGACATTTGCACGGTTTGCATTGATTGGTTTGCCCACCTCGAAATACGTGTATGACCTTTGCACGGTTTGCATTGATTGGACGAGATTGTATGAGTTGTCCACCTAGAGATACGTGCGCGACATTTGCATCGATTGCACGAGTTGCACACCTTGAAATACGTCTGTGACGTTTGCATGAATTGCACGAGGTTACATGGGTCGGCCACCTCGACATATGAGCATATCGTTTGCATGACTTCTCGACTTTGAGATACATGCATGATGGTTGCATGAATTGTCCACGTCGAGATATGTGTCTGTCCTTTACATGAGTTGTTTACCTCGAGATACGTGCGTGACGCGGGTTGTCCACCTCAAGATACGTACTTGATGCGGTTTGTCCATCTCGATATGCACATGTCGTTTGAATGAGTTCTGCACCTCGAGTTGAACAAATAACTCATTTTGAGAAGGAGTAATTAAGACATTTTTGTATTTTATATAGATGACTCCTTTTGAAAATGAGATATTCATTCCACCTCATCAAACACACCACGCCATACATCCACATCATCATCAATAGCTCATTTTCAAAAGGAGATATACCTTACTTTTGTAATTTTAAAGTAACCCCTATTTGATGAATAAAAAAGCAAACCCATGTTATTTTTTGAAAAACACCCAATTCATGATTTAAATCCACATTACGAGATGCTCTTATATACAACACATGTCTTGATGCAATCACCAAAAGTACACTAAACAACTGTATAGGCTATAGCAAATGTATGTAACGAAAGGCCATGTTGATCACTCTTAACAATTTCATTTTCAAGATCAACAAGGATTGCCAATCAAAGTCTTTTGATTTTCTTTTTAATACTTTTCTTGTAAGCTTTTAGAATCTATATATATATATAAGTAAGAGGAGAGATAAAGTTTAAAAGTTACCTCATCTCACTATTCTATTTTTCTATTTTTCTCAATTTTCTTATTTTTCTTATTTTTGTTATTTATTATTTCAAGAGATATAATTATACATTATTTGTAAATTTATTAATAATTAATAGTGGTTATCTTATCATTAATAGATTGAGTACGTTGAACTTGAAATCATGGGTAAATACAAGGAATCGAGTGTAGTGCATGTTACATTCCCCTTATAAATTTCAACCATCATCCATTCTTTTTGCAATCGACTTGAGTTTTTTTTTTCTTCACCATTCAAAAAATCACAAAAAAATAATTTTATTATACCTAACCTTAGATTCATCAAGTTCTCAACCAATTATCACCCAATAAATTCAAGATAGGATCGATGGATTTCAACATCACCTCTACATTCAAAAGTTGTTCTACTTACCCATAGCTTCATGCATCCAATGATATAACAACCATTCACAATGCTTATAAGCTAAACCACTTTCGATCGCCCTCCTTTAGGTATGTTTGCTCTATATTAAATCTAATCGTTTGATATGTTTTCCATAAGCTCAAGATTGAAGTGAATCATTATGTCTATAACAAAAAATCAATAATCACGTGACCTTTATGCTGCCTTTATTATGTTGTATGTTGGTTTAGATTCTTCAATTGGAGTGGACAAACGATATGGAGAAATTTATATTTAAGGGTTATAGTGGATCAATATACACTATTGCATGAGATTACCATTGCTTAAATATGTTGTTCAGTCCATAGAATGCTACAAAAGCTAAAGAAGGCAATACAATGTTTTGCTATTTCTTATTATTATTGTTCTTTTATGAACCTTTCGTTTGACTCAATGAGAATAACTATGAATATAGTGTTTTATTTTTATTATTATTATTATTATTATTATTATTATTATTATTATTATTATTATTATTATTATTATTATTATTATTATTATTATTATTATTATTATTATTATTATTATTATTATTACTACTACACCTGTGAGGAGCGAGAGAAACGACTAGTTTTTAATAAAGTTAAAACTCCGTGTGATGTGATACACCTTGAGGAGTGTGTGCACATATGTCGAGGTGATACGCACACATCTTGAGGTGTATCACATGAAAGGACACCCACTTGAGCCCATTAAGTGTCTAAAGTGGGTTACTCTAGCATCTTCCTAATATATAAATTATCACATATTTATTTGATCTATTTTATAAACACCGTCAAAAGTGTTACCTTATTTCTTAACTTATTATAATTACATAGGGAAATGCTAGAATGTGAATGACAACACTAAGTTAAAACACAATGCACAATCATTGATGTAACGTGTGAGCTCACATCAAAATCCCATAAAAAGACATATTCAACACCCTCCATTTTATTGTAGGGCCCACATGCGATGTCAGCTATTGTGCAATGTGTTGTAACTTTGCATTGTCATTCTAGCATTTTCCAATTATACATCCTCCTTTTATCATTGATTGTTACATATGTCATTTTTTATTAAGTGGCAGGCATGTGGTCACTAAACTTTATAAATTATAACATTTTGGTTACAAAAGTTAATTTTTAACACAAAAATCACAAACCTTTTAAAAATCTTTCAACGATGGTCACCCAAGCTTTTTTCTAATCATTTTCTAGCAAAATTGCCAATGTGGCAATGCGGCGCCATGTTGGCAATTAAGGGTAAAAAATACCCCCCACTCTAAATCAAGCTGCTAATTTCTTATTTCACAATCTCTACAATTTTAAAACATTATTCACCCTAAAAGAAAATTAAAGAACTAAAAAAAAGACTACATTTTAGCTTTAATGCTGAACTATCTCTACATCTTCCTAAACATTAATTTTCTTTTCTACGAAGGTGATCTATTTCTGTAATTTTTTGGTGCAACAACATAAACTTTTTAAAAGAGTGAAAATTTATAATTAACAAATATAGATAAACTTTTTTCACTTGGAACAACAAATCCTACAAATTAAGTTACATCAACACATCACCTTTTTTTTTTTTTTTTTTTTTTTTTTTTAAAGAATTGCAATCCAATGCAAACAAATATCAATTATAAACAAAATGATTTATTAATTTCAAAACATTAAATGTAAAATATTCACACTATAGAAATGAAACTATTTTTTAGGAGATTTAATTTCTAGATATTGGAAAATATATAAATTTTAAGATTTTGTAGGTCTAAATTTTGGGATTTATTTTTTTGGGTTAAAGATTTCTCGATTTTTTTAACAAAATTAAACAAGTTGACTAATTTGAAGTGAGGGGTATTTTTGACCCTTAATTGCCAACATGGCGCCATGTCTTTGCCAGGGCAACCACCATTGCAAGATTTTAAAAAGATTTGTGATTTTTGTGTTACAAAAGTAATTTTTGTGACCAAAATGTTATAATTTATAACGTTGGGCGACCATTACAGAAATTAACCCTCAATTCAGTGCATGGGATCGATATCACCTCAAGGCAATTGGAAGGATCCAGTGGCTACTTAGTTCTAAACTTCTAATCCGACTTGGGTATATTCTGTCGACATTGTGTTGTTTGTTTATCTAACTCCATATATAGGTTCGATTTACAAAGTATTGATCTATCGGACAACTCTCCAACCAAGAAGTAAAGGAGGTGACAAAAAAAGTATATACCCAAGCTGAAATAGTCAGGCTTCAAGCTGAAATAGTCAGACTTATCTGGATACTCATGGTCTCCATATATAGAGTATTAGATAAAAAAAGTACATTCTTTGAAAAAAAGTTTATTTGATAAAAAAAAACATAACTTGCGAACTATATATGAGGCTCGTACTCTGAACCTCTTACCTATGAATGTTTTTTTTTTTTTTTTTTTTTTGATTAAAAAGAAACAACTTGTCCCCGGGTTCATAACCTCTTACTTCCAAACTTTTACCAAACCTTTGGACCATCTAATTGGTTGGTACCTAAGTAATAAACCATTTTTTTAATTTTTTTATATAACTAATAAGTTACTTTAGAATAATTAACGAATAATTTTATGTATTTCTTACAAAATTCTAGGGTTAATAACAAAAAAACCACAAACTATTAGGTTTTTTGCAAAACTAGAACAAACTTTGAGATTTTTTAAATATATCACAAAATTTTCTTTTTTTGCAAATCTATCACAATCCCTTTGTTGGTTTCAACATCTCTCATGAAACATTAAAACCTGCTAGAAAAAACTCCAACCAATTGCATACCATGTTCATCATATCATACATTGGATTGTTCTCTTATTTTTTTTATTTGCTTAAAGATATAACCATGTGTATATGTGAGCTTAGTTTTTGTGGCGGCCCCGCGCCCTGAGGCCGCCCAGGGTGTCGTCGCGTCATGCGCTCCTCACCTAGCGAACCCAGCTACACGTGTCCGGTACCTGCCGTCCTTCTCATATCTCGTTATTTGTGTCTACGTGTATGTTATTAGTTTAGTTAATTGGTTGTTCATATTTTTTTAAGTTGTTTCCTTAATTCTTTATATTCCTTAGATTCAACTGTCTGTATCTTATTCAAATCATAGCCATGCTAGTGGTTTGTGTCTTACAAGTTAACAATAAATTAGCGGAAATCTTAATTTGAGCAAGTAAAGTATAAAGTTCATCATAATATAACATCATCAATATGAGCATGTCATACCGTGAAAAACCTAAAAACTACTATGTATATTGGTGACAATACCATAAGACACTATATATGTACATGTATAGTGTCACACCAGTCTCTCTATTCCTAAAATGGAACAAAATATCAAAATAAACACGTACTAGTAGGTCCTCGACAACCAGCAATCAGATGTAGTCGCATAGGGTTCCCTTGCTCTTATTGGTACTAGGATCTGCACTCGACATCATAAAAGACAAATGACGAGTTCAGTAAGTAAAATCCTAAGGAACTCATATGAGCATTCGCATGATGAAGTAAAGGAAAATTCAATAAATATTGTTAAAAAGACATGTAGAATGTAAAAGATGGACAATTGTAATTGGCTCATCGCATGAATAAATAACACATAAGCTAAACAAAGTGTGTGCTCATTCCAGATGGACTAGATTGTGCTTCGGGTCCCAGGATCCCTTCGTTGGGTGCCCTCAATACTCATTCACTTAGCCCCTCGCGGCGCTGGCCAAATCCGTTGAGTCATTGACATGCGCACCAGAAGCAAGCTCGAGTTGCCATTCACCGAGGGCCGGGTCACACGTGTTACAATCTAGCACATCATGAACACGTAACGAGGAAATTCGAGAGAGTAAACTCAACCCACGTCCAATTAACTGAATAAAGTAATGGAAACAAGCATGAACGATAAATATGGAAGTCAACATAGAATCAAATACTCAGAGTTTTCAATTGAGTTTTACAAACCTCAAAATGCTCTTTGGCCTCCCTAGACTCCCGAATCTGACTCGACTGGCTCCCCGATACAGAGCTATGGTTCCCTAAGTCCCTGAAGTCCAATTTTATAAGTTTAAGTTGGTTACAAGTGTTTAAATACGTATTTAGTTAGAAATCACCTAAATTTCTTTTAATTTCAGTTTTCATCAATCATTAGCGTACTTGGAGGATCTGCCTAGCGCGTTAAATGTAATTAGCACGCTAGGGAGTTTGTCTAGTGCACTACTATTTTTCATTTTGAAAAATAGTTGAGCACCCAGACTAGATAGCGCGCTAGCCAGTCTGGTTAGCAAGTTATCCGCGCTGGGTGATATAATTCTCGATTCAAAAATTTTGTCCCTAACACCCTAATTAGGTAACCTAACTCTGTAAACTCATTTTCCATTCAATGGGGGCTCCAAACATCATTTACAACAACATAAATAGCAATAATTGGATCAAAATCATCAAATTTATGCATATACTAGTTTTTCCCAAATCCACCAAAACCTAAGTTCCTTCAAAATTAGTTTATAACTCCCAATTAAAATGTTAATTATACTTGTAATTCATCAAGAATTTGTAAAAAACTAGTGACCTATTCCTCAAATTCGAATTGACATCAAAACACACTAAACTGAGCTCATTTTAACGTGTATGGGGGTAAAGAACATGATTACCTTATGTTTGATCTTCTAATTTGAACTTCAAATGCTGAATTCCAACCCAAAATCAATCTCCTCTCCTTTGGTTTTCTAGATTTGCATGTATTGGTTGTTAGTGGAGATGAGGAAATCCCACTCATATGATATTTATATGTTTGTTATGATCTAATGTGCTATGCGTATCTCGAGGACAATCTTATGACTCCAAATCAAGTTTTCCACACCTTGTTGAGACAAATATATGACTCCATCTATCCTAGTTTTACTTAACTAGGATAATCTAGATACACATCTAGGGTCCATATTAAATTAATCAAACTATAGGCCTTATATCCTTTGGTTTAATTAAATTGACTTAGGCCCATTCAATCATATGGATAATGTTTTTATTCACTAAATTTTACAAAATTGTGGTCCTACCAACCCTCGACTACGCGGCACACAGTGCCTCGTGTCTCGGCATGCATCCCGAGGCACACCATAGCCTATTGTTTCAAATTAATCGACTTAGCCTATGGTTATATTACCCATTTTACTTGATAAATTAGTCAATTTAACGTGAATTAGTCGAGTTTTTTAGTGTACCGTAGTTCGCCTACCCGATACCCACGTTAACACGCATTACAAAGCGAATACCCGTAACACAATCTTACACGATCAAACCATACAAATACACACATGCGATGTATTATCAATTAAACTCATAAATATGCATGAAAAATAAGCAAATCAACATATAGATATCTAATGTACCTAGGTCGACGCGTGTCCTAGCCTACCCGTGATGTCCATGTGGATCTGAGCTGGTATCCTAATATGTAATTACAAAATAAATAACGACGTTAATAAAACAGGCCATTGCAATTCTTCCCAACTAAGGAAAATTTCGTCCCAAAATTTAAGTAAAAACAAATCGTCGTACCGTTAAACAACTGAGGGTATCGGTCTCGCATATTTGACTCAAGCTTCCAGGTTAATCTTTCTGTCCCATGATATTGCGACGACCCAAATCTCGTGACAACCCTGGGCACCGCCATGTCGCATCACACACCACCAAGCCTTGCCACGTTGCGACTTGCTTATGTATGACTCTTTGTGACCTAACTGGTTGTTTACACATTTCCAACTAACACTAGCTTAATCAATTATTCTTCGCATGATTACTAATGAATTTGTTTAGCTAGTTAATTAACCTATTGGGTTTCATTATCATTTTATAGCGGAAGAATTAAAAACATATGAGTATTTTATGCATATCATCAAGATTTCTAAGTAATGGAAAACTAGAAAATAAAGTACCATGTATATAAGGTAACAAGATAAATAAAAGTAGGTATATACATGTACAATGTCTCTTATAGTCCCATGATGCCCATAACAAAGCAAAATATATCAAAATAAAAACACCTACGAGTATATCTAAGACCGTCAGCAGTAAGAGATAGTCGCCGAAGATTCCCCTTTTACCGCTACTCGTAGAAAAGATTTTGATGATATGCATAAAATACTCATATATTTTAAGTCTTCTGCTATAAAATGATAATGAAACCCGATAGGTTAACTAACTAATTAAACAAATTCATTAGTAATCATACGAAGAATAATTGATCGAGCTAGTGTTAGTTGGAAATGTGTAAACAACTAGTTAGGTTGCAGGGCGTCATACATAAGCTAGCCATGACGTGGCAAGGCTTGGTGACATGTGATGCGACATGGCGGTGCCTAGGGTTGTCACGTGATTTGGGGCCATTGTAGTTGGTATCAGAAAGGTCGATGGAGCCTTGGGAAAAGCTAAAATAAATTAGATAAACTTCATGAATAAAATCTTAGATGTGGAAACCCGATGTTATTGCCTTATAATTTTAGTTGGGAAGTGATGTGAGGCGGGTAGAGTTAGAGGTTATATATGTATTATATTTCTTGGTTATATATATGATATACGTATATATACCTAGGCTGATCCGAAGCACGCTTCTCGATGCAAATCATAGACAGAAAGTTGACTACACCTCAAGAGATTGGATAGACTAACGATGCAGCTAGGGATCCCACTATTACAACGAGTGTAGAGGATCGACTCGCAGGTTAAGAAACTCAGATGGCCGAAGTACTCTAACTATTTCGGGATCAGGCCGCGACACTTACGACACTTGCTACAGCTATGGCTACAACATCTTGAGACCTAGTAGTAGTCATTGCAAACACTAGAACAAATTCTACTTTTCATAGAGGTTTTTGACCTCTATGAAAAGTGTTATCTTTTAAGGTGTTATCTTATCTTCCAAGCTTACATAGGGGTTTCAAACCTCTATCAAATCTTGACTATTTCATAGGGGTTTCAAACCTCTATCAAAGCTTGATTATTTCATAGGGGTTTGAAACCTCTATAATATCTTCAGAGGCTTACATAGGGTTTCAAACCCCTATCAATTGTAGTGATTTCATAGGGGTTTGAAACCTCTATATTATCGTCAAAAGCTTACATAGGGGTTTCAAACCCCTATGAATACTAGCGATTTCATAGAGATTTGAGACCCCTTTCAAATGTCATTTAAAAAAATTTAATAGTTGAAAATGCCAAGAATTATTAATTTTCATTTTCAATTGAAAATATAACAAACGTTGTCTTTAACGGGACGATTATAAAGGTTGTGATTGGTTACTGTGTGAGCAATGTGATAAAGTTTTGTAATCGAAATAGAATTTGTCCCTCTCATATAAAAAGAGATATCTAGTGGATCCTCGATGTGTTAGACTGTTAAAAGGCCTAGTCTAAGTGAATTGATATTGATCAATGTCACTTGGATGTTTTTAGTCTAACTAGAGATCGAGACTAGTACGATTGAACATGTTGGATGACAATTCCATGCCTTATGTTTGATCAAAAGGATATCGTGTGACAAAAGGATGTTATATACACTATTGATTAGGTAGTATCGATTTGATATTCGTACAACTTGGGTAGTCATAATGTCTTGCTAGAGACTGCTTATGACTTGTATACCAAAATGTGTTTTGGTACACTGCCAACGTTGTATGAGCCTATTGGGTCACACACTAAGAATGGTTTTGCGAGATTTTATGATGATTGAGAAAATGAGAATTTTATGTGATAAAATTCATAATGAAACGTCCTTGTGGTGTATTACACTTATACTTCTTTAAGTAAGAGTATATGTGTAATTTACTTAACCTTCTATATACAAGAGTTGTATAAATAGACGCTTTAAGTTAGAACATAGGTACGAAAGATCAAAAGGCTGAAACTCTATTTTCGTTTTAGAAACGACTTAGGGTTTTTGGTATGCTCTGGATCGTTTTGGAGAGAAACAAAAGGTTTGGTATTATTCTCGAAGCTAGCACTTCGAATCTCGGTCGTCGTTCGTGTGTGGACTCGGTAGTAGAGGCGTTCGTCGTTGGCGGCGCCTTAAGAGATCGATCAACCTTCAGAAAGGTATATTGCGACCGAGGTATGATTAAGTTTTCATGGTTTAAACGTTTTTAATGGAATTAGATTCGGATCCTGTTGGGGTTTTTGTCAAAATTGTTTTGTAATTTTCACTGCGTATGAACCCCAAAACCCAACAATCTCTAGTTACGGGTTCACTTCCTTGTATACATTGCACGCCAACTCTCCTTCTTGAACCTCGCTCTTCTTCAATTTGATTGACGATCTATTCGTAGCCACATATATGTCCATGAAAACCACCATATTTAAACACAAATTGATCAAACCTTGAGCCACAACCAACGGGATTAATCGAGGATGTGCACCAATCTTCTAGTTCGAAACAATCGATCCGAGCTGAACAGCAACAACGTACCAATAAGCTCCTCAAAATTATTGTCTTCTTCGAATTCTAACGTAATCACAAGCAACCTCCAATCTCCACTTGCTCCTATATCACTTGTTAGGAATAAAACCACACCAACATGTAGCGAAAATATATAATCAAACACTCATTAATATATTCCATCAATAATAATGTATTTAACAATCAAACTACACAATGTGGTGCACAAAGGTACCACAGGTGCACACTCAAAGCACACCCTAAACTAACCTACCATGATGCCGGGCGCGAGGCAAGGACCCTGGCGAGCGCGCGCATGGACGCATGCGGACAGCGCGCGCATGGTCGAGCGCGTATGGGCGCGTCGCGTGGGCGAGCGCGACGGACGAGCGCGCGGACGAGCGCGGGTATTTTCCTTGGCACGGCGCTTGGCACGCTTGGCACTATGCCTTGGCACGCCTTGGCACGAGCACGGCAAACCTTGGCACATCTTGGCAAGTCTTGGCACGAGCGCGGCACGGGCCAGACTTAAGTGAATTCCTTGGCACGAGCTTGGCACGAGACTTAGGTTGACAAACCTTGACTTGGGCGTTGACCCAAGTCAAAGTACGCTTGGTCGAAAAATTGATGTTTCCTATTGGAGTTGAGTAAACGGCTTAACATCTACTATAAGGAGAGGTGTGCTCTCTCCTGGGGTGGCATGGGCGGACTAGCGGGGACCCTCGAGCATGCCTTGGGCGCAATGCCAAGGCACGACCCATGCACGGACCATGGCGTCGGCCACCCTTCGAGCCGGTGGGACTCAACGGAGCCCCGGCTAGCACGGCGGCGACGCGCCGGGCACGGACAGCACGTCCCCACGAGTCCCCTGTCCCGTAGAGATCATGGCCACGACCCTTGTGGCGTGATGAGACCGAGTCAAGGCGGTTCCCAAGCGGTTAGATAACTACCTTGGTCATGGGTGGAGCCATGACCAAGGCACGTCCCAAGGAAGGTGAAAACTGGGAGCATGTGGGTTGACCCGAGTGATGGAGGCGTTATGGAACGTTGTGGCAACAAGGAGAGGTGGGCGGTTGGGTAACCGTCCAAACCACCAGAGGAGTGGCGTTTTACCAGGTCTATGGCTTATTGTATCTTTGGACATGTGTATTGGTTGGTTGTGTAACTACCTAATGGCTGGTCTATAAAGCCATGGCTCTCGAGCTTGGGGAAGCATAGAGTTCCCTAGTTGTATTCCCAATTCGTGAGCTAGTAAAACATTCCCTTGTTGCCTATTGCTTGCTTGTTGTCCCTTTTAATTGAGTATTGGTGTGCTGTACTAAGGTGGCCCTTAGGCACCACAGGTTCGGTTGAGAAAGAGAAAAATTTCCTAGAGAAAAACCCCTCTTCTTTTGCCCCTGTGACAATTGGTATCAGAGCCTACGTTCGGAGACGATGGCGACCCGAGCAGCGAGCGACTTGAGTAAGAGGGTGTCTCACCTAGAGCAAATGTTGGCGAGGATGTCCACCCCGGTGGAGCATGCAGAGTCTTCCAATACGTCCCAACGTATGGAAGCTTTGGAGATGCTGGTGGCTTCGTTGGTGACTAGGGGAGAGTCACAAGAAGCAATGATCGCGATGTGGGAAGAAAGATTTGCGGAGCTGGAAGCCGATGTGCGGTCGGTTGGCGAACTCACAACCGAAACAGCCTCGTCAATGGCTGTGGAGGTGAACTTGCTCAAGCGAGCAGTGGGCGGATCACCTTCGGAAGGTGGTGTTGCAGTGAGGTCCCGAACTAAGGTGCCCGAGCCAAAGAAGTTCTCAGGCAAGCGGAGCGCGAAGGAGCTCGAGAACTTCCTTTGGGACATGGAGCAGTATTTTGCCACTGTCGGCACGGAGGAGAGTCACAAGGTCATCTTGACCTCGATGTACCTTGAGGGTGATGCAAAGCTCTGGTGGAGGACTAGAGTGGACGATGATGCGGCCGCTGGGAAGGCCGAAAATTGTTGATTGGGAGGTGCTCAAAAGGGAACTGAAGGATCAGTTCCTCCCAACCAACGCAGCTTGGCAAGCGCGGGAGGCCTTGCGCAAGCTCAAACAGACGGGATCGGTGCGTGATTACGTGAAGGAATTCTCGTCCCTCCTGCTGGACATCAAAAACATGTCCGAGGAGGACAAGCTATTCAACTTCACGACGGGATTGCAGACATGGGCTCAAGCTGAGCTACGGAGGCAAGGAGTGAAAGACTTGCCTGGGGCGATTGCGGCTGCCGATAGTCTTGTGGACTTCAAGACTAGCTCATCCCCGAGCGAAGGGAAGGGCAAGGAGAAAAAGCCATTCAAAACCCACCAGAAGAAAGGCGAGAAGAAGCCTTTCTCTCCCAAGCCAGCGGCTAGCTCGAAGCCTGTCCCTAAATCAGACCCGAGACCCTCATCTAGCTCCTCGGGTAAGGGCTGTTTTATCTGTAACGGCCCTCACCGAGCACGAGATTGCCCGAAGAAGGAAAAACTCTCGGCCTTGATCGCGGAGGATGAAGGCCAGCCCCGGATGAACCCGTTGCAGCTGTTGAACGCCATTCAACAGGCCAAGACAAGCCCTTCGGAGGGGCTAATGTACGTGGATGCTGAGGTGAATAAGAAGCGAGTCTTGGCGATGGTAGATTCAGGGGCTACCCACTCGTTCGTGGCGGATCACATGGTGGGAAAGTTGGGACTGGACCTCGTGGAGAATTCCAGTCGAATGAAGGCGGTGAATTCGGAAGCAAAACGAATTCAAGGTATGGCCAGTGATGTTAACTTAAAGGTTGGATCTTGGGAGGGAAAGATCAACCTAATGGCCGTCCCCTTGGATGATTTTGATGTCATCCTAGGGAACGACTTCTTGCATATGGGGAGTATAGCGCTGATGCCATTTTTGAGGGGACTGTTCGTGATGAACAAGTCCCACCCTTGCTTTGTTCCTGCGGCTAACACAATTTCAGGGAAGGAAAGCACGAAGTTATCCCACCTTTCGGCCCTTCAGGTGAAGGATGGGCTTCGGAAAGGTGAACCAACGTTCTTGGCGACTTTGGTGGAGACAAAGGCGTGCAAGGCAGTGAACGTCCCTGATGCGGTTGTTGAAGTGCTGGAGGACTTCAATGACGTGATGCCGGCCGAGTTACCAAGGGAATTACCCCCAAAAAGGGTGATTGATCATGAGATCGAGCTCATCCTGTGCTCAAGACCCCCCCGCACAAGCCCCTTACAGAATGGCCCCGAAGGAGTTGGAGGAGCTCAGAAAACAGTTGCAAGAGCTGTTGGAGGCGGGATTCATTCAGCCATCCAAGGCCCCATATGGTGCACCAGTCTTGTTCCAGCGCAAGCATGACGGATCCCTTCGGATGTGCGTGGACTACGGCGTATTCGAACAAGCTCACAGTGAAGAACAAGTATCCCATCCCATTGGTGGCTGACTTGTTTGATCGATTGTCTGGTGCTACCTACTTCACAAAGCTGGACTTAAGGTCAGGGTACTACCAAGTCCGAATTGCAGCTAGTGATGTTCCTAAAACAGCCATGGTGACTAGGTATGGCTCTTTTGAGTACTTGGTCATGCCATTTGGCTTAACAAATGCTCCGCCACTTTTTGTAATCTTATGAACGATGTTCTGAAGGAATATATTGATAGATTCGTTGTTGTTTACTTGGATGACATTGTAATCTATAGTCAGAACCTTCAAGATCATGTGGATCATTTGAGGAAGGTTCTGACCACATTGAGGGCTAACCATCTATATGTTAAGAGGGAGAAATGCGAGTTTGCTGCGCAAACCATTTCTTTCCTTGGTCATGTTGTAGGCCAAGGCAAGCTCCAGATGGATGCGGAGAAAGTGCGGGCGATCTTGGAATGGCCGAATCCCACAAAGGTGCAGGAGTTGCGGTCGTTCCTAGGCTTGGCGAATTATTACAGGCGGTTCGTGGAGGGCTACTCACGGAGGGTGGCTCCACTAACAGACCTATTGAAGAAAGACCGAGCTTGGGCATGGACGGACCAATGCGACCAAGCGATGGCGGACTTGAGGCAGGTCATTGCCTCTGAACCGGTGTTGGGACTGCCGAATTTTGACTTGCCATTTGAGGTGCATACGGATGCATCAGACAGGGCTTTGGGGGCGGTGCTTGTCCAGGAGGGACACCCTATTGCCTTCGAGAGCCGAAAGCTAAAGGATGCGGAACAGAGATATCCAGCCCATGAAAAGGAGATGCTAGCAGTGATCCATGCTCTTCAATTGTGGAGACACTACTTGCTGGGGACCAGCTTCATAGTGCGGACAGACAACGCGGCGATCACCTATTTCATGAACCAAAAGAAGCTCAACCGAGAAGCAAGCAAGGTGGTTGGACTTCTTGGCGGATTCGATGTCCAAATCGAGCATAAGCCTGCGAGCTTAATTCGATCCTCGATGCACTCATGCAAGGTGGTGGTGAAATGGTGGCGCAACAGTGAGGCTAGAAGGGGAGTTCTTGCCTCGCATCAGGAAGAAACGAGCAAAGACCTGTTTGCTCGAAGTTGCTGAAGCTAGTGGCTGATGGAGTCACAAGGAGATTCTGGTGTGAAGATGAGGTCCTCTATGCCAAAGGAGGACGCCCATACGTCCCTAATTCGGGTGGTTTGAGGCGGCAGTTGCTGAAGGAGACGCATGATGCTCGATGGGCAGGGCATCCAGGCATGGAGCGGACCTATGCCCTCCTGTCACGTTCATTCTTCTGGCCGAAGATGGAGGAGGACGTTGATCAGTACGTGCGGACATGTCTTGTGTGCCAGCAAGACAAGACGGAGAGAAGGAAGGTACCAGTGGTCGCTTGGAACCTTACTGTCTTGTGAGGCCGTTCCGAGCATATCAATGGATTTCATAACTGGTTTGCCTAAAGTGCGGGGTATGACAAACGTCTTTGGTGGTGGTGGACGGAGTTTTCGAAGTATGCTACCTTCATAGCTGCTCCGAAAACTTGTGATGCGGATACAACAGCGGAACTGATCCTCAAACATGTGGCGAAGTATTGGGGAATACCAGAAGATATTATTAGTGATCGTGATGCGCGGTTCACTGTGCGGTTTTGGGTTGCTTTGTTCAACTTGCTGGGGTCAGACCTGAAGTTTTCCACAGCGAATCACCCCCAAACGGATGGGCAGACGGAAAGGGTCAATGCTTTGTTGGAGGACTATCTCAGGCATTACATGAATGCGAGCCAAACAAATTGGGTGGATCTACTAGACACTGCCCAATTTTGTTACAACCTTCACAAAAGCTCAGCGACAGAGCTGAGTCCGTTTGAGGTGGTGATGGGGCAGCAACCGGTTACTCCACACGAAGTAGCCAAATCCAAGTCGATGGGGTCGAGCCCAGCGGCTTATCGGTTTGCAAGGAGCAAACAGGGAGGCCGAGGGAGCGGCAAAGAAGACGAACAGCCAAGGTCGTCGGGAGGATGAAGAAATATGCAGACCAGATAGAAGGCCTTTGGAGTTCCAGGAAGGAGACATGGTCTTGTTGAAGCTTACCCCTCAAATTCTGAAGAAGTTCAACAAGAAGGAGACGCACAAGGGGCTGGTACAGCGGTATGAGGGACCATTCGAGGTGGTCAAGCGAGTGGGGAGGGTGGCTTACCGTCTAAAGCTACCTGAGAGGCTGAAAATTCACCCCACGTTCCATGTCAGCTACCTCAAGCCTTTCCATGCGGATGAGGCTGATCCAGGGAGGAGTACGGCGAGGCGAGCTCCACCCTTGGTGCGGAAGGAGTTTGCTGGAGAAATAGAGCAGATTCTAAGCCACGAGACGCGTGGCCAGAGTAAAAAGAACAGGCGAACTTTTTACTTGATCAAGTGGGTTGATGTTGAAGAACCTACGTGGGAGCGAGACACGACCCTATGGCAGTTTGAGAAGGAGATTTCAGACTATCAGGCGCGGCAGCAACCGAGCAGTTCGATGAGGGCATCGAACATCTTGGCGGGGGGATGTTTGTCAGCCCCCTAAAAGCGAAACCCGAGCAAGGTCTGAAGGGGGCGAGGGCCGATAACCTAGCAAAGCACCGAGCCATGAGGGCTTGGTCAAGTTCCATCAGTGCGCGTCATGGGTGAACATGTAAAATGGTGTGTTGGTGAAAAGGGGTTACGCCTTGGCGCAACGCCTTGGCACGCCTTGGCACAATGCCTTGGCACGCCTTGGCACATCGCCTTGGCACACCGTGGCACGAGTAGGCATATGCTGGGCGCGAGGCAAGGACCCTGGGCGAGCGTGCGCATGGACGCATGCGGACAGGCGCGCGCATGGTCGAGCGCGTATGGGCGCGTCGCGTGGGCGAGCGCGCACGGACGAGCTCGCGGGACGAGCGCGGGTATTTTCCTTGGCACAGCGCCTTGGCACGCCTTGGCACTATGCCTTGGCACGAGCACGGCAAACCTTGGCACATCTTGGCAAGTCTTGGCACGAGCGCGGCACGGGCCAGACTTAAGTGAATTCCTTGGCACGAGCTTGGCACGAGACTTAGGTTGACAAACCTTGACTTGGGCGTTGACCCAAGTCAAAGTACGCTTGGTCGAAAAATTGATGTTTCCTATTGGAGTTGAGTAAACGGCTTAACATCTACTATAAGGAGAGGTGTGCTCTCTCCTTGGGGTGGCATGGGCGGACTAGCAGGGACCCTCGAGCATGCCTTGGGCGCAATGCCAAGGCACGACCCATGCACGGACCATGGCGTCGGCCACCCTTCGAGCCGGTGGGACTCAACGGAGCCCCGGCTAGCACGGCGGCGCGCCTGGGCACGGACGAGCAACCTACCATGTCCTATATAGGACACAAACTCCTAATCCCTCTCAAACACTAACTCACAATTTCACTCAAACATAAATACTTCTAACACAATCAATCCTACTAAAACTCAAACTTACTAATTAAACACAAACTAAAATACTAACTTCTAATTAAATTAGGACATGAAGTTTGAGCCAAAAACGGAATAGTTAAGTTATTTATCCGCTTATTTATTAGCAATAGAAAGCCGATTTTAATTTGATAAATTTTTTATTCACTTTTATTCCTCTTTTAACGTTACGTAAATCGTATTTGACATGTGGTAGGATACATATAACATATTTCAATCCGTTCTTTTAATTAATATAATAGCCTATTATATTTATAACAACAGTTGTTGCATGTGTAACTCATTCTCATTGTAGTAGTGTTATAAACTGCAAACACAAATCAAAGACTTATGATTCTATCTCTTTTTCTTTTTAGATAATATAAGAACAAGTTAAATTCTAAGTTTTTTTTAGCATCAAGTCAGATTATATTTATATTTGTTACTGTGTATCCTACTAATATATAAAAGCATCATTGAGTTTTCCTTTGTGAATTAACAAATTGTTCTCTTTTCTCGGCCAGTCGCCCACTCATTACACTCACAAATAGATCAAGCACGGAAATGAGAAAGCTTTCCATGCATCTTCTCTTCGATTAGGTTTTGTCCATCTCAATTTTATATTCGTCTTCGCTCACCTATCTTCTCTATTAAAACCAAAACACCAAGTCTGCACTAGAACAATTTTGGTATTTAATAGAAGTTTTTAAACCCCTATTAAAGAGGGGTGTTATTAAATAATATCTAATTGATAAGAGTTTTAAAAAACCTCTATGTAATACATGTATTAAAAATTAAAACATAACACATTTTTACATGACATTTAATAACACTCTATTTAATAAAAATTTTAAAACCTCTATTAAAGAATAAAAATGTTCTAGTGCGGAGAGCTTAAATTGTATATAACTAGCTTACCCAATTGAATAAGTAATTGATTACAAAGCTTTAACCCGACGGGTTTGACTTGCCTCCAAGACGAGCTACGTAATGTACTCCAATCTCAATCAAAGCGAATCTGATCTATTAATTTCTTGTCACATGCTTTTGACCACTGATCATAATGCACTGAAAACAAGATCAGGATCGGCATGCTCCTTAATCAACTCTTCAACTGCTCAACAGTCTTTAGATTCTAGAACAACATATAGTTGACTTGGAAGAATCAAAACAAAGTAACAAACTAGGTATACATGGCACTCTAGTATCATCTATTCTATACCTACAATTCTTTATTTCTTCTTTATTTTTATTTTATTTTATTTATTTATTTATTTATTTATTTATTTTGATAACCTTGAGTTTTCAAACTTTTTTTTTCAGCTCCCTTTTTACTTTAATTCAGCTAATCTTATAAAAGTTAGTCGAACACCTCAACGTTATAATCCAAAAAAAAATCAAATATATATATATATATATATATTGTCGCTGCTGATGACTTTAGTTAAAGTGCCAAACTCCCCTTAGGACATCTATACCTATAATTATATATATATATATATATATATATGTGGAGAGATTTTTATTTTTGACCATTAATTAAATTTCAATTCAATGAATAATATAACTTCTTGGTACTTGTCACACATTGAAGTGTCATTAGTGTAGCTATTAAATTGACCATTGAATTTAGTCAAGAATAAAAATCATGTAATTTAAAAAAATAGGTAGTGTTATTTGGACTCGTGAGTCCGGACTCAAAACTTTTTTTAAAATTTTAAATACATCATCGAGCAATTAATGAAGCAATCATAATAATATCACTTGTAAAATTCTTTTGATACCTCTTAAATATTTACAAAAAATTTTAGAACCTCCTTATGAGTCCGGACTCATGAGTCCAAGTAGATTTATTGTAACAAAAAAAATCACTATAATAGAATAAAAATCACCATGCATTTGCTTCAAAATTCACTCCTGGATCGGAGTGTGCACACACATCTTTATGCACATTAAATAGAGGACTACAATAACCGTCGAGGAAACCGGTGTGCTTGGGTGGGGCAAGAAGCGCTTACGGACAAGTTTGTGTCTTAACAGGTAGTTGGGTTAAAATTATCTTAAAATATTCTATGATTAAAACTTTTTTGTGAAAAATGTCTTAATAAATTTTGTGTATTTATTTAGGACAACTTAAATTCCCATTTATCTATTTTCTTGTATTTCACTCCTCATGCATTCCATCATTTTTCTAACCACATTTAAACTTTACCGGGTAATAAAGAATATTCTTATAACACTTCTCATTCCGTCTCAATTCCATATATATAAATGGAGGAAAAATGTGTATATTAAAATATTTTTTAAAAAATATAACGAGGGTAGAAGGTGGAAAATTAAGTAATACATTTTATTGAATGATCAAAAGAATATGTATAGAAAGTATGTATTTGTGAATTATGATCAAAATAAAATATGTATCGAAAGTATGTCAGAGTATATGTATAGAAAGTATATATATACAACAACTACAACAACAACAACATAGCCTTAGTCCCAAATTAACTGAGGTAGGCTACATGGATCAAACATTTTCATTGTGCTCAATTATGTATAGAAAGTATATATATAAATTATGATCAAAATAAAATATGTATCAAAAGTAAGTCAATGTTACTCCTTGCATATTTTTTTGGTTAATAAAATATTTTTAGGCCATTATAAGAAAATATATAGAAATGAGAGGGAATTCTAAAATATTATGATTAACATACTAACTAATATTGAGTGACCTAATAGTTTGATATGGTGTTTGAGAGTAAGAGGTCACGAGTGCGGATTTTAGTGAGTCAAGTTGATTCTTTCTTATAAAAAAATATTATGATAAACATCATGATGCCATTTTGAAAATAATATTATAATATACGCACACACACACACACATATATATATATATATATATATATATATAAGAGACTTCAACAACTGGGTGCAAAAGGTTGTAGCAAAAATATGTTTTTTTTTTTTTTTGGAGATTGTATCAAGAATATGTTACTCTAGCATTATCTTAATAATAATTAGTTAAATTTAATTATTGGGTTTTTAATTATAAAACAAATGCTAGCGTAACTTTGATGTGGCACCGAAATGAGACAAGCACTTGTGCATGTCTCGTGGTTTTCAATGACATCTAATGTGTACATGCATTTCGATGCAGTATCTCGATTTTCCTTTTTATATATGTCGATCTCACGCGCGTACGGCGTACGTGACGAATGAAGTGAATTAATGTTGGGGCCCAGAGTTCTTCCTAAACTAAGCCCAACTTTAACAACATGAGTGCCCCAAGCCCAAATTATATATCCTATAAGTCCGTCTATTTTAAAGATGAACTGAAAATTAAATTGTATATTGTTATGAAATGGATGGACACTTGTGTATGTATGTGATCACATTGTGAACCATGATTCTCACATTGAATTGTAATATCAAGCATGACTCTCACACTTCATGTAACTTATAATCCTCTCCAATGTACATCAACTCTTCCATGTATTATCTATGTTGCTTGTGATGTGTTGTATAAATTGTGTTGTATGTATAACTTGTAAACGTTGTATAAGTACAATTAAAAACATCACCAAATGGCATAAATAACTGGTGCCAACCCAATTATAATTCACACACCAATGTTGAAATGGAAATCTCTACATTTCTCAACTCTAGCTCTCTTCTCTCTTGTTTCCTCTTTTATACTTATTCTAATAGTTTTAGTTTATGCATTCTATGCTTAAGTCTCTAGCAAGTCCAACTTAAGTTCTAGTTGGATTACAACTTAGTTTACAACACATTATCAACACGAAGTTGCTTTACAAGAGGAGTCTTGAAAATCAAGAAGTTTTTCAAAGATATAAACACTAAAACAATTTAAACTTTTAATAGCACCTAATACATAGAGGTTTTAAGTAACCCATATGTATTAGGTAATTAGGCTTTTAATAGCAACTAATACATGGAGGTTTAAAAAACCCTATCTAACCACTACATCCGATTAAAACAAAATACATTAAACACCTCAGAGAACCCTAACAGTTCTCATCGTCTTCACAACGTCGTCTCGTCGTCTCATCGTCGTCTCATCGTTTTCACAGAACCCTAAATGTTCTCGTCGTCTCGTCGTCTCGTCGTCTTCATAGTGTCATCTCCTCATCAACACCTCCATGTCGATCCCTCTTTCACCTTTTTTGCTCAAAATTTGACGAGCATGTATTTTTTCGATTATTCTCCGTTGTTTTTGCTCTCATTGTAGATGTTTATGGATCTGAATCATTTAGACCTTGTTAAAGTTTTCTCTGTGATTGATCGATTTTGATTTGATTTGGTTTGGTGATTTGAGCACAATACTTGACCTAGATTGATCAAAAGTTTGAACACTTGGATTTGGATAAGCGATTTCATTGATTCGCACTATTGATTTGTTATGTTTGTGCGAGATCTCAAACTTTGGCTCTCAAATTCAAGTTTTTTGGTTGAATATGGTATTTGTTAGTGAAAATGCCTAAATGAGATAAGGTAAAATGCATTTGTTGATGGTGTTGTAGATATTCTGATTGAGTTTATACAATGTGATAGACAACTTGAATTAATTTCTGATTCATATGTGCTTTATTCTAGGAAAGTTTTTCTCCTTTGCTCATATATGTTTCCCTATGTATTTGTATTTGAATGCAGTGTTTGAGAGAACAATGACAATGAGTTTGCAGAGGGACGCCTTTCCCCAAAGAAGGCAAAAAAAATAAAATAAATAAATCGTTGAATTGTTCTCCCTGCACGTCTTGAACAAATCTATTAACTCACCTACAGTTACCTTAATCAATCCTATCCTGTGTTGGAACATTTTCTGTTAATGTAATGGCATAGAATTTGCAGTATCATTACCCAGAAAACATAAGATGCCTTGCAACTAAACATAAAGAAGTCTATCAATTACTAGTTATTCCTTTTTTGGTGAACTACTATTTTGGGATCAAGGCTTTGCTGTTGATGTTGTGCCTTAATCAATCGGAGACTGGACCAACTAAGACTGCTAGATTTTGAAGCTACCAAACTATGAATTCAACACTGGACAAATCTTTTCATACAATTATCAACCCTGTATCTACCCTCAACCACCATGACATTGACTAACGAAAGTTCACAATTAGAGATTTAGAATCTTTCCATTACTTGCAATGCTTACTTGTCACTTGCTTTGCCGCATAACGCCACCACGGATACTCCTAGAAAGGCATAAAGATCATTTGATATTAGCTTTGATCAATATAATTATGAGTATCAATATAAAAAATTCTATAATGACAGCTGAAAATTTTCTCTTATACTGATTGTGCTTTTCCTTTGTTAGTGTTAGATTTAGCTCATACATTATTTCAAGTTTGAAACTGAAATACGAAAAAGGGAGTGAAAACTCATTTTTTTTTTTTGTATTACTCAGGAACATAAATCAATGTATGTTTTCATAATCTTTAGCATTTGGTATTGATGCGCCCACTAGCCAAGTAGTATAAAATGTTATGGTTATGACATCTTGTAGATGATGTTATTTTATAAAAAAGTCCAGAAGTAGGATAACTTATCTTCTAAGTTTACAACCCTAGTGTAACCTGCACTTCTCATATTTCACGGGAGAAAGCATTTCATTATCAGGTCACGAATGCAATTCCTTTTAAGACGATAACTCTTCTTTTCCTGATATGGTTGCTTGTCGTTCTTGGTATACTTGGGAGTGCCTTAAGGCCCAAACTTTTTCATCTTGTTTATCAGGTTCATCTTCCTAATCATGCTAACTACAACAGTTAGTATTTACTTGACGTACTTGCAGCTTTCTGTCGAAGATCACAGATGGCCATGGAGGTACGCGTCTCTAGCAGGTTGCATTTTTTTCACAATTTACATGAATTACCGTTGTCGAAATTGCTTGTTTGAATTTTCATTCATCTTTTTGTCTATGCCATTTAGTCCTAAATAAGTAGTTTGCTTTTTTGGCTAATCGGATTTAGCAAACTCTCATTCTTGCTTTGGAGGGGGAAAGTACTTTGAATTGCTACTTGGTATTTGCCTATTTGGGTAGCTAAATTCATAAGTATCATCACTTGTGACTAAAAGCTATGGGAGAAACTCGTGTTGATTGGAAAGGAGTAATATCGATTTTTGTTTTACAATCTTTAAAAGTTGTTTCTTCTTAGTACTTGTTGCAGGTCCCTGCTAAATGGTGGTTCTTACTTTAGTTTTCATGTTCGGTTATAGTTTGATTTTCTATGCCCGATCAAAGATGAGTGGTCTAATGCAGCTAACATTTTTCATTGGCTATAATGCCTGCAGATGCTTTGCTTCATTTGCTACCCTTAAAACAAATTTTAAATATAATCTACTGTTGGTTAGAAGATCCAAAATCAAAGGCATTCAAGTTGCACCTACCCAGAGTTGAGGATTATCTGTGGATGGCTGAAGATGGAATGAAAATGTAGGTGATTCAAATCCACAACTTTAGATTTTTTCTCTCGAGGTATTGCCAATTTAGGTTTTGTTGTGGTACCGCCAATTTGACATGGCCTGTAATTTTATCCAAAGAGTATAACTTGACGTACACATACATTAAGCAGTAGAGTTGTTCTTTGGAAGATGGAGTTTATCTTCAATTAACCATTTAAGCCTAACAGGGTTCCAATGGGAGTCAACTGTGGGATGTTGCCTTCTCAGTTCTAACAATTCTCTAAACAGGCCTTATATGTTGTATATGTTTCTTCTTTCTCCTACTTTCCTCTTTTGTAAACTTGCAAGGAGAAAGAACCACTCCGGGGATCTTAACCGGTGGTACCTTCATATCTACAATGGTGCGTAGCCCTTTTTGACTGCAGACAATGGATGGGGTGTCTCGGACTGCACAACAAAAGGTTGGAAGGTGATGCATGATATAGAACAACACCAACTGTATTAGTTATTTCCTGTAACCTTCAAGCTTATACTTCACATTCTTATTGTCTATCTATTTCAAACGAGGCAAAACTGAATTTTTTTACATTTTTTCCAGGCATCACCATTACTATCACAAATTCCAGAAGAAATAGTAGGAGAAGCAATAGCCAAAGACCGATTGTTCGACGCTATTAATGTGATTCTCTCCATGCAGGTAGTTTCACAAAATTAAAACTTATCACTTTTGAATAAATAAAAAAACCGTCATTCCATAGGATTGTAATATTTTTTCTTCACTAGTATGTTGCCTATATGAGAGAAAAGATCAGTAAGATTTTTAGTTTTTTATTCCTAGTTCAATGTTTGCTGCATTTACTTAATCTTGCATCTAATGTTATGAAATGTGTGCATCTAATGTTATGAAATGTGTTATGCCTTTGTCGACATTATTTTTCAAGATGCCCGATCATGCACGCTAACTAATGACACGTCGAGATCGTGTTACTTTTGATGAGTGAAGAAATGCACATTGTTGGAAGGATCATCATCAGTAACTAAGTCATTACATATTTAGAAATGAACACCGATTGAGCGGATATCATGGGCACTGCTGACATAAACCCATACATGGTAAGTCATTGTACAACAAATTGGCTTTAGATTTTCTCATCATGGTTTTTCATTTACAATCTTATTCTGATTCTTAGTTCACTAAAGATAGTGCAGCGAGATGGAAGAGGTCAAGTTGAGAGTAGTTTTCATCACCCTCTCCCTTCTCCGGTGTTGATTTCAAATGGTAGAGCTCAGAAACAGGAAGTAACTCATCAGGTAGTCTTACAAAATAATATAAGATGTATAGCTTACTCATGCGCGCATAAAGATAACACTTGTTTAAATTTCATGGTTTTCTTTAGAGGTCATTGAATCTACCTGAGTTGATAGACATCTATTAATGTACATTCGACAGACATAAGAGTAAAATGAGATACTTCTCTAAGACTGAATATAAAAAACTAACTAGAAATTAGAAGATAGACTAAATCAGGATTAACTTAGCAGTAGTTTGTTGTTAAAATACTATTATAATTCATTAGGTTCAATTGTTTGACCAGTGGACAAGTAGTCTTCATATTATGGAAGTTCTGTTTACCACTTATCTTCTGTTAGGTTCTAAAAGTCTTTGTGATTCTCTTTTTCATCAACTCTTTTCAATTATGTGGCTATCATTTTAATTACTATTTCTCATACAGCTAGGCAAGGACTTTGAGCAATTGAAATCAACCAATAATGCCTAAAATGTTGGCTATGGTAAAGATGTGGAAAGGTTGAAGTCAAATAAAGAAATTGAGGAGCTCAATCTAAGGAATGTTGAATTACAGCATAAGCTAAGAGAGGTTAGTTGGCAGTAGGGATCTACTTTTCAACTTAATTGGATGATCACGGTTCTTTGATTGGAAACATGGTGATTTTTTGTTGAAACATGTACTTTCAATTCATCATTTATCCAACAAGTCTGCCCACTGCTGTGACTGTGGGAGATGAGGCTATTGGGAAGACTTGCCTTATGATTTCCTACACCAACAACGCCTTCCTTACTGTACACACTCTTTTTCTCTGTTCCTTATCCTATTTTTTGTATTTGTGGTTTTTAATTCATTTTTAACTGTTATGTGTTGCCCTTGTTTTTTTATTTATTTATGTTTTTTGATAATATGTGCAGAACTATGTTCCCACTATTTTTAACAACTTCAATGCAAGTGTTGTGGTTGATGGGCAGACTATGAGTCTTAGTTTTTGGGACACTGCAGGTAAAATCTCTATTAATTGCTTTAATTAACACATACCCATTTGTCCTGTTTGACTTTGTGATATATGCTAATTAATGTGTGTCTACATTTTTAATCATACAGTCAGAAGCATTGTAAATTATAGGGTTGATGTTCAAACTCACTAAACAAGTAGATTTTATGTTGAAGGAATCACTAATGTTCTTCCATTGTGCTTGTTTCCAGATATGTTGGTGTTGTTACTGTTGAAGGAATCACATATGTTCTTGAGGTTCTTGCTTCCCTTCTTCTTGTTGAAGGAATCATTGTTGTTTAAGATTCAATCTTTGTTTGGTTTTCAATCATTTTAGCGGGTTTCGTGAAATGTGTGGCTATCAATTTGTTGTTTTATTGATTGGTTATAGAACACTGCAAATTTCTTAATGGAATAACAATATTGCGAGTGGAATGTGGATTTCTAATATTTTCAATTGGGAATGGAAATGGAAATTAATTATGGGTATTTTCAGCTATTATTTTTTTTAAATGATATTTGATAGGGGTTTGGAACCCCTATGTAAGCCTTTGACGATAATATAGAGGTTTCAAACCCCTATGAAATCACTACAATTGATAGGGGTTTGAAACCCCTATGTAAGCCTTTGAAGATATTATAGAGGTTTCAAACCCCTATGAAATAGTAAGATTTGATAGAGGTTTGAAACCCCTATCTAAGCTTTGAAGATACGATAACACCTTAAAAGATAACGCTTATCATAGAGGTTTTTTTCATAGAGGTCAAAAACCTCTATGAAAAGTCTTTCATAAAGGTTCAAAACCTTTATTAAAAGCTGAATTTGTTCAAGTGAAAGCTAAAAAGGCATAATTTTTATAAATCTAAATAATTTCAATTTATCTCCATGTTGTCATGGTTAATTTCTTTTTTGTTACATGCATATTTAATTATGTAAATGTACTTTATTCATACATTATTCATTGTAACGTCATCGACTACGAAAGTATGCTCTATAGCTGCGTCTTGTACGATCTTCTACATCAGAAATCAAAAGTCAATGTGTGACATATAGTTTTTCTCTTAAACCTACAAACGATTAGTTATTGTTATATTCTTGATTTTATAATACAAATAATGCTATAAGTTTGAGTTGATAGTAGGTAAGTCTTGTCCCCTGGTAAAACTAAATATTGAACTATCCCGTTCGAGGAGGCATGATATTAAGTAGACTATGTCTCGCCACCAAACCTAGTAGGTTGTCCCACCAACTTATACGAATAGTACATTTTGTTTATTAATGAATCAAGTTGTGAACATATATTTAATCATATGTTATGTTTTTACATAAAAAAGAAAAAATATTTTATATTAAATTTATTTTCAAAATATTATTTAGCCATAGTTGAACTTGTTGCCTTATTATATTACCGACAAAAATTACTTGTCATGACAATTAGATACTATAATTTGTGAATAAAACATCTATGCAAAACTACGTTGTGTTATACAAAATTAAATCATTTGCCAATATCTCTTTAGATATTTGAAAAGTGAATATTTCATATATCTTTTCATCATATGGAGTTATAAATATATAAATACCAAAAAAGGTAATGCTCCAAAAGCTCAAAATTAATGACGGTTGAGTCTCTAATATGTCAAATATTAATTATAATTTTGCGTAATTTTAATTATCTCTATGTTGAGGCTATGTGGAAATATGACTGATGAGACAATAAAAATAAGGTCACGTGGCCCGCCTTGATTTAATGTTGCAACAAATATCAAGTGCGCACATCAATCCAATAAATATTAAGGATTGATTTCTTGTTTCATGATAGCTGAGTAAAATAACGAGATATTATAAATATAATATCGCTCCCATCCAATTAGTTAAACTTCAAATTAATAAGCATATGTTGCATATAATGATCATGATCGCAATAATAAATTTATGGACGTGGAAAAGTTGAAAATATCAGGTAAAAGTCGTATTGACAATTCCACCAAAAATTAGAACAAAAGTGGTGCACCACTATAAAGGGCAAATAATTATTGACAATAAGCGCTCATAATTGTGACATTTTTTGGTCATATATGAAAGGCGATTTTGCCTAAATATTGTCATATATATACCCGAATATTTTTGTGACCTTTACTATGCCTTCAAAATCAAAGGCAAAATATTATGAATTTTATCATTGAAAATGACTCGATAAAACAAGCACATCGAGATGTGTTTAAATTGTGACCTAAATATGAGTGATGAGTTTATGTCTTGTGTGTCATGCTATTGCATGTACATTATAATATAAAAGTGAATAGAACTTGAATATTTCTAAATTTATGGACGTGGAAAAGTTGAAAATATCGTAAGGTCGAGACAATTCTACCAAAAATTAGAACAAAAGTTGCACCACTATAATGGGGTAATATCATAATTGTGGCATTTTTTGGTCATATATGAAAACAATTTTTAAATATTGTCATATATATACCCGAATATGACCTTTACTTGCCTTCAAAATCAAATGCAAAATATTATGAATTTTATCATTGAAAATGTAAAACGAGCACATCGAATTAAATACTAAATAAAATTTATCTATATGTATATTATAATATGAATATTTAATGAATGAGTAATAATATTACAACAATTTTATTGTTAATGTTTTGTTCATAAAAAATGTTAATAATACAAAATTTATCTATATGAATATGATTTAAGGTATAATATTCATGGCTTTAACTTCGGAATTAATATAAAGGTAATTGTCATCATAAATCAAATGACATTCATAATGTGGAAAGATCTATTTGATTATCCATAATCATCAATAATGTGAAAATATCGTAAATTCGCACAGACATCCTTTATCGAACTAGATTTTTTTATCACCTAGAGATTATCTCAAAGCAAATCAATAGGAGACATATATTGATTTAACTCTCCATTAATCATATTATAAGATGCTTTGGATCCTTAATAGAGAAATTATTTATAGCAAGTTTTGCTAATTGTCACTTTGATGAAGCAATTTTCCCACCATTAGGGGGAGATATAAGCCAATTCAAAAGGAATGACGTGAAATTATTTGAAACATATCAAATTGCATTAAATTTGTTATATTATGATCCACGTATAAATTAATATGAACTCGAAGTTAAAAGAATCATTCAGTAGCAACAAGTTATGAATCAATTACTCTATGCAAGTACTATATACAAAAGAGTGACAATTATATGCTTTAACATTAAATGGTTCATATAGAAAATGATGTCCATGTGCAACAAAATGCACAAGATGTCTCACCAATGTGAACATGAGGGGGAGAATCAAAATGAGTAATTGATTAGTGTATTGCACTCTTTTTCCATTTGCTATGGTTTTATCCCACTGGGTTTTCTTTGCAAATGTTTTTAATGAGACAATTCTAACAATATTAAAACTCTTTATCTAGATTGACTAGTGTATTGCACTTTTTCCTTTCGCTATGGTTTTACCCCACTGTGTTTTCCTAGCAAGATTTTTAATGAAGCAATCCTAACATTATTATACCTCATATAAAAAATAAAAAAATTACGATAGCAATTAATGTACTCTTTTTCCTCTACTAGATTTTTCCACGGGGTTTCTAGTAGAGGTTTTAATGAGTCATTTATATTATCTCTAAGTGTATCAATGTGTTGCACTCTTTTCCCTAGCTATGGTTTTGTCCTACTGGGTTTTCTTAGCAAGGTTTTTAATGAGACAATCAACAAATATTATATTACAAAGCAATATTGATGACCCCAGTTCCCCACGACACTGGGCCGCGCCCGGCCTAAACCCACGTGGATCACATGACAAGTGGCACGTATACTTTTTGAGTTGTTACAAATATTATATTTTTTTTTCCTGTACTTGATTTTCCCCACAGGGTTTTTTCTAATAGAAGTTTAACAAGACGCATTCTTTCAACAAGTGTCATCCAATGGGGAATGTTATGATATGGATGGACACTTGTGCATGTATGTGACCACATTGTGAAGCATGGTTCTCACATTGAATTGAACATCAAGTATGACTCTTACACTTCATGTAACTTGTAATCCTCTCTAATGTACACCAACTCTTTCACGTATTGTCTATGTTGCTTGTGATGTGTTGTATGACTTGTGGCGTATGTATAACTTGCACACATTGTATAAGTACAATTATCATCATCACCAAATGACCTATATAAAGGATGCCAACCCCATTGTAATTCACACACCAATGTTGAAATGAAAACCTTTACATTTCTTAACTCTAGCTCTCTTCTCTCTTGTCTCATCTTCTCTACTTGTTCTAGTAGTTCTTAGTTTAATTATGTTTTCTATGTTTAAGTCTTTAGCAAGTCCAATTTAAGTTCTAGTTGGCTTACAATTTAGTTCACAACATATATATCTATTATCCACCATACATGCATATACAAAGAATAAGTTCCAAGTAAAAATGGGCATGCGTACATATACAAGGGAAGAATTCTGGTTTTCTTTAAAGGAACATGCTAGTTCACCAAAAAAAAAAAAAGATTCTCAAAAGATGGGTGAGAGCGAAGATGTCATGATGGAATCTGCTGGTGTCGAAACTCCAGAACCCACGATAGATCTCAATCTAATGGAGGGGACAACAACGACAATGATTGAAGTCATCAATGGTGATGATTTGGATATTGTTAATGCCTCTTATAAGGAGTCCTTGAAGGGCACTACCAAGAAAGGCCTCACGGAGATGTGGTTCATAATTCAGATGAACGTGGACCGACCGTCACGATTTCTCTAAGGTACCTGGACTTGGCGTCGAAGGAGATGGAGTTTGCTATTATGGTGAAACTTATGGGTTGAAAGGTTGGGTTTAGAATGTTGTAGAGCAGATTATATGAATTATGGTAGTCGACTGGGGAAATAAAGATTACGGATATGTGTAATGGCTTCAACCTTATCAAATTAACATGTGTAGAAGATGTTGAAAAGGCTATGTTAAAGGGTCCATAGACAATCCTAGTACATGTTCTCTCTGTTCATAAAAGCACCTTCACAGAACTCACTAATCACAACTTATGGACGGTGGGCTCGAAGTATGAAATGGGCCAAAAATGAAGTAAAGTCAGTGAATCCGCGTGGGTTAAAAGGGCCGAGGCAGTAGCAGGTCCTCCGAAAGCTCCCCTAGCAACCACTCGCATGTGCCTTAGATCGACCTGCATAGGTCGAACTAACCTTCCTCAGCTCCTGACCTCCATTGCGAAGTAGGACAGAGGCAATGCTTAGGTGTTTTGTGAAATTCGAGAATGTAAACTTGATTAGACGACTAATTAAATATTTTCAGGGAGATCATATGTTTAAATATTATTTTTATGTTTCGTGTGCCAAGTGAATGTAATATAATATATTCAATACGAAATAGAGTCAATTTGAGGATTATACGTGGTGTCCGAGTGTATCAGAGTGCGTTGGGGATTTTTTAAATTCTTGACGAAATTAGAGTATCCATTGGGGTTTAATTTGACCTAAAATTAAAGGATAAACATGAAAAAAAAAAATGATGACAAAAGACCATGGAGGGCATTTGGTTTTCAAAGAGAGAGAATAAGTTTCAAGGGTGAATTGGTAATTTGGTGACCAGATAAAACCTTAAGGGCTTGTTTGTTTGGAGTGTTAGCTTAGCTAAGACCTAGAATTGTTGTAAGATTGGTGTTTCGTTTTAGTGCCAGCTAAGACTCAATCTTACTAAACCCTTACATTCATGCTTACCAAATGATAAGTTCCCCTACATTAGATAAGCCAAGCTCAAATAAACAAAAATTACGTTTTTATTCTCACCTTCAATCCCGTAGCCTCTTTTTTTTTTCCTTTCTTTCTTTCTCTCTTGTTGGAATACACGTACACACATAAAGTGGTTTGGGTAGTTTTTGTAACTGATTAAATAACTACTTAGAAGTTATCTATATTAGAGATAAATAAGGAGATTGTGTTAATCTCCAAACAAGAATTTCACTGCACAAACTTTCTTGTTTTTTCTCTCTAATCTCTGCAAGAGTACTTAGGCTGTGATTATTGGACATTTTTCCCTCTTGGTGATTTTGCCTGTGACCAGTGAACAAGTAAAGGTTATCTTTTGCTTCCGCTTCGAGTATGTGTTTTATTATTTGATCTTTAGGATTCAACATCTCTCTTACCTCAACAATGGGGAACCTCAAAACCCACTTTTTACTCTAAACTAACCTCCACATTATTCATTATCACTCCTACGTGCTTCGACCACTCAATTTTTGGATCGCCACTTCGACCACAACATAAGAAAACTTATCGAAATCCTAGAATTTAAAATTGCACAGTAGAGGCTAGAGAGAGCAATTTCTCTTCGATTGTATAGGTGCAATTGATAAATTATTGAATTTTAATGTTTTTAGTGGGGATATTGGTTCAGTTTCGTGTTTTGTAATTTGTGGATTTGGTTTTGATGTTCTTTTAGTTGATTTTGATGCTGAAGTAGTAAAATTTTTAATTGGAAGACATGAATGCGTTGGTTTGGTTTTTGAGCGAAGTGAGTATGTTGGGGTTTTGTTTATGAACCACAACTAGATGTATTGGTCGCAAAAAGATGGTGGTTCAGACTGGATGTGTTGGTCACAAAAAGATGGTGGTTCAGACAGGATGTGGTGGTTCAGACAGGATGTGTTGGTCACAAAAAGATGGTGGTTCAGACAGGATGTGTTGGTCACAAAAAGATGGTGGTTCAGACTGGATGTGTTGGTCACAAAAAGATGGTGGTTCAGATGATGATCTCGTGAGAAGATGATTTCTGAGGTTGGGAACATAGGTGATGGGAAGGGCATAATAGTCAAAAACTAAATCTTATCTAACACAATGAACAAACAAACAAACAAAAGATTAGTTAACCTATCACTTGTGTTAGGTAATAGAGTGAAGAATGCTTCATTAATTCTGAAATCAAACTAGCCCTAAGGGGTTTGGGGTGTTCGATCAAACCCTCCCCTCCCCAATTCGATTTCTGTCACGGCCAAATCTTTAACCCCGTTTTAATTCGTTAATCAGGATCACCGATCCTTGATGTGAGACCTACACAGTGATATGTGCACCGACCGAGGCACGTGGCCGATGTATATTGTATTTTTGTATTGATGTATGCCTAGTGTTATGTATTGTGTAGACTTACTAAGTTGATTTGTATAGTTGTAGGCATCGAGAAGAGAATGGGGACGCGCCTCGAGTAGCGTGCGAGCCGGGGAACCGAGCAGTTAGTATTTTGGTAAGTCTTATTTAATACTAATATGAAATAACGAATTACTTGTAAGGCTATGGTTGTATTGGTTAATATAAATAAAAGTAAATGCCTATAGTTGAATATATTAAACGGAAAGCATAAGATTGGTCTAGAGATACACATTGACACATCTAGGAAGTAGGTGAGTAATGAAATGGTGTCACTTGAGATTGAGTTAGAGGGATATATGACAAAGGTGGACCATTAGATATTCCTAGGGATACATAAATCCATGAAGATTAATGGCTAGGAATGAACATCACCTTAATATATAATATTAGTAATCAAACAACATGCAAACCAAATCACTCATTCATTTTTGCTGGAGAAGAATAAGGAATTGTTGGAGAGGAGTGAATCATCAAGGTGTTGAAGGAATCCATGAGAGTTGGTGAGAAATTCTCAAGCTAGGGTTCTACATCAACTAGGTACACATCTTTTTAGTTGAAATTAGAACAAGTTCTGGTTTTAGGCTAATTTCAGATAGTAGATGATTGAGTATTTGCAATTAATTTATATATTTGAGTTCCTCATTCCAAGTTGATAATCCAACTATATTGAAGTTCTTAATTTGGTTTTGAAATCATAAAGATATGAATTTTTGAAATTGCAACACCAAAACTAGAATTCTGCATATTGTATTAGGAATCAACCTGGGTAACTTGGTCATAATCTACCCATTTTATATCCAAATTAATCCAAACTAGTGGCATTGGAAAGACTATTTAAAGGGAAATAACTTTGCTTAACTGAAGGTATTTTGATTCAAATGTTTCCATATCCAAACATGCTCTACAAATAGGTGCTGGAATTAAAAAGGAAAGTTTTGAAACTAAATCTGTTAAGGGTATAACTCCCTAACTACTTATCCAAATGAGCTGATCTTTTAATATATTGTGTTTGGATATATTTACTGGTTTGTGACTAAAAATCACTTTTTTAGGAACTATATATTGGGAGCAATAGATTTTCTAAATCTGCTGGTCGGACTAAATTCCATTTAGACCTATGTTTAGTACAATCATGCTATCTCTTTCATTTTAAATCAACATTTTGCAAGCTAAACCTTTCTGAAAAGCTAAGAGAGAGACCAAAAATAATTATACGGATGGATGATTTCAATATTTTGACCATTTCATGCCTAAACCTGCGTTAAAATATAAGACTGAAATTGAAACTTAATTTAGTCTTTAGGGGCTGATTTAGGAAGATTGACTTAAAGTCTTTTGAAACAATTTGAATACGTAATAAACACCATTAAACTGAGCTTATACCAAATATATTTGAACTAATGAGATACCAAACTCAGGAACCTAGGAAAAGGGTACGAGAGAGTGAATACAAGATTAAGAGTATCAGAAGGCCAGTAAAGCTAGGACTTTACTTTATTGTTGTGAGTATACCCAATGTCAACTTTACTTGGCATTTCATTTCTATTAATTGATGTCCTTGCATAGTCCTTTTAACTATTTTGCCTTTGTATTCTTATATCATGTGTTCTTTATGTCTATGCTCACTTGATGAGTCTAGCTTACATGATATCCATTCATTTGATTTCATTCATTGATTCTATCCCATGCTATGTCTATTCTTGTTGTTTTAAATATGAATTGAATGACAAATCACATAATATTAGGCTAGTGAATATCTTATAAATGTTTAAGGGGACTTGTATTCCTTATTTGTTTAGGTGTGTAGATGTGCCTATGCCTTGACAATCCATATTTGGTATTTCTTGAGATTTTAAAAGTAGTTTTCGCATTTAGGTCTCGTACTCGATCGAGGTGTGCGGGACTCACATGGTTAGAGTCCTTGGGGGTGTCGGCACGTGTTACATGACATTGTATGACACTCGGGGTTAGAGTCCCTGAGGTGGTCTACACACCGGGGTTAGAGTCCCTGGTAACACTTGGGTTAGAGTCCCTTGTGCTATATTACTAATGAGTCGGAGTGACACGTTTCACTGCCGACCGGACCTAAATAAACACTACTCAGCCTAGTGTAAGTATCACTTGTTTAACTCTATTATTTACTCGCATATGATTTATTTTTCAGTTTTCCCATTTATATGCTTTTAAATACCATTTGGATATTTGGAAATGCAAATTAAACTTGTCATCGGGGATTACTGTTTTATTCTTGTACTCACCGTCCTTTTTATGACGGTGTCGTCTACCAACAGGCCGGGCAAGGAGAAGATCGACGATTATCCATGAGCCCGGCGCGTCACTGCATCGATTGTAGGTTTTGTTTTTGGTATTTTGATTGTATATGTTATATATGTCTTTCAAATACTATTTTGATTGTATATTGGGTTGAGCGTTAGTTTCACTGTTTCATTGCATTTTGAGGACTTTGTATATATGATGTCATTTCATGGTTTTCCACATTTAGGATTTTATAAATAGCTTCTGTATAATCTACTAATTGCTTCTGCATAACTGATAAGACTTATGCTAAATAATTAATTTAATAAAAAGTTTTAATTAACTCTAGATTTTATAAACTTGTAGGACTAGTGTATTACTTATCCCGAACACGAGAAAAGAAGCGTTTAGGTTGTAAAGGCTGATTGATACGTAGTTGAGTCCTGCGTGGATATGATTAGGGTTTAATTACGGGATTAGGCCGGGCAGTGCCTTAGATTAGGAGAGGGGCTGCCACAGTTGGTATCAGAACATATATATTAGAACCTTAAGGATAAATAAGAAAAAGACACGAACTTGTATAAAACAAAAACCTTAGAAGTGAAAACCAGATGATTTTTGCCTAGGAACTATTTTGTTGGGAATTGAGTGAAGGTGAGATAAAGTGAATGTTGGAGTGCAACGGGGGTGATTTGTGATCGACATGTTCCTACTAAGTTAAAAGAAAAATTTTATAGGACCGCAATTAGGCCAGCTATGCTCTATGGAAGTGAATGTTGGGCAGTAAAGCATCAACAATTACATAAAGTGAATGTAGCAGAAATGAGGATGCTTAGGTGGATGTGTGGTAAAACTCGTAAAGATAGAATAAGAAATATAGAAATTAAGAGACAAGTAGGAGTAGCACCAATTGATACAAAGATTAGGGAAGGGCGGTTGCGATGGTTTGGTCACATGCAAAGACGGCCTACAAATGCCCCAACTAGAAAACTTGACTCAATAGAAACTGTAGAAATTCGACGAGGTAGGGGTAGACCAAAGTTAACATGGGATGCATTAATTAAGAGAGATTTGAATGGTTTGCAAAGCTCACCATCAATTGCACTTAATCGAGCACAATGGAAAAGTTTGATCCATGTAGCCGACCCCAGTTAATTTGGAACTGAGGCTATGTTGTTGTTGTTGTTGTTGTTGTTGTTGTTGTTAAGTGAAGGTGAGATGGGGATTTCTTATATGTACGTGTTAGTTTCTATATGTATATATGTGTTATGCCACGTAGTAGCTGATTCACATTCGCTATCCACTTGAAGACACCGATGACCGATTCGTGTGAGGCTGAACACACTGAAGCTAGCGGCAGTCAGCCTCCCACCGTATCATTTGACAATTTTTAGAAGATGTCTGACCGGATGACCATTCAGGAGTGACAGATAGCAAATTTCGCAGCTTACATGTCGACGTAGATGACTACACTGGTTTCGACTGCCCCTATCACCACAGCTACTACTACTGCACCCCGAACCAATAAACATAACACTACGAGAGTTCGGTTTGCATCTAGTGGAGAGATAGAGACTTTAGGTAGCATTGTACATAGTAGCGGAGAGTCAGAGACCCAGACTATATGAGATAATGATTTTTCAAGACATCCTAGATGTTTTCCTAAAGGATTTACTTGGATTACAGCTACCTCTAAAGCTAGAATTCATCATCGACCTAGTACCGGGTATCAGGCTGATCGTGATACCGCTGTACCATATGGCTTGAGGGAGTTAAAGAAGTTGAGGACTCAGCTTAAGGATTTGGGGGAGAAGGGATTCATCACACCTTCGATGTCACCGTTCGGAGCACAATTCTATTTATGAAAAGAAGAATGGCAGTCTAAGACTATGCATCGACTATAGGTAGTTGAATAAAGTGACATTCAGAAACAAGTACCCACTTCTACGAATAGACGATTTATTTGATCAGCTGAAGGAGCACAATTTTTCTCCAAGATAGACCTGAGATCGGGGTATCATTAGTTTAGGATCGGGGATGAGGATAGATCCAAAATAACATTCAGCATATACGGACACTACCTATTCACGGTCATGCCATTCGGCTGACCAACGCCCCAACCGTATTCATGGATTTGATGCGCCGGGTACTTAGAGCATATCTCGATCGTTTCGTGATAGTCTTCATCGATGACATCTTGATATACTCGAGGACAAGTGAGGATCACGGGCAGCACCTCAGAGAGACGTTGCAGACATTGAGAGAACACCGACTTTTCGCTAAGCTCAACAAGCGTGAATTTTAGCTTGCAGAGGTCAAGTTTTTGGGGCACATTGTTGGAGCAGCAGAGATTGCAAGTAGATCCGGCTAAGACTCAAACGATCATGGATTGGCTGACATCGACATCGCATCAGGGAGATCAGGAGCTTTCTGGGGTTAGTATGATACTACCGTAGATTCATGAAGGATTTCTCGAAGATCGCTTCACCTATGATGAGGCTGACACAGAAGGATGTTGCTTATGAGTGGACAGAGAAATGTGAGGCTGCATTTACTCAATTTAAGAGTTCATTAACTATCACGCCAGTGTTAGTACTGCCAGAGGCTAGAATTGAATTTTTAGTGTACACAGATGCTTCTCATACGATTCTAGGTTGTGTATTGATGCAGAGCAGCGATGTCGTGGCATACACATCGACAGTTAAAGATACATGAGAAAAACTACCCCACGTACGATCTAGAGTTGGTAGCGGTTGTATTTGCGTTGAAGACTTGGAGACACCTTTTGTATGGAGAGAGATTCACACTCTTCATTGATCACAAGAGTCTGAAATCTCTCTTCACATAGAAAGAGTTAAACATGACATAGTGCAGATGGTTGGAGTTCTTGAAGGACTACGACTTTTCCTTAGAGTATCACCCAAAAGTGAATGTAGTCGCAGATGCGCTAAGTAGGAGACCGACTAGAGATGCCGAGGTGGTCAGATGACATATGATGCATGAGTACGGATTACTCGAGGCAGCGACGATAGCATGTCAGACAAAGGTTCCTACCGATACTCAGGTGATGATTTGCGCACAAATGAGACTACAAATCGTATCTACATAACAAGTGTCAGAGGGTTATAGGACCAACTGGTTGTACTCGAGATTCAACGAACTAGCGCAGAGTGCACAGATTGGGCAGAGAAGACATTGATCAATATCTGAGATACCGATGCAGTTGTGGATACCAGAGGTGCCAGAGCCGAGAGATTATATCCTTTAGAAGTCACACCGTTTTAGATTTACCGTACTTCCATGCAAGACTAAGATGTACCACGACATGAGGAGACATTTCTGGTGGCATGGAATGAAGGTAGACGTATCTAGATTCATCAGGAAGTATGATATCTATCAACAAGTGAAGTCTGAGCATCGCAGACCCGGAGGATTACTACAACAGCTTCCCATTCCTCGATGGAAGTGGGAATACATCTCTATGGATTTTGTCAGAGGACTGCCGAGGACCACGAGGAGACATGACTTGATCAGGTTGCACAGGGTACCATTGACGATCACGTCAAATCGAGATGCTATACGTTCAGGATGTGGCGGAGTACGCACTTATAGTTCAGTATGACTTTCCAGCCTCCGATCGACGGGCAGACTGAGAGATTGATTCAGGTCCTCGAGGACATGTTGCGGGCTTGCGCGTTGGAGTTTGGCCGATCTTAGGCGGAGTACCTACCATTGTGTGAGTTCGCTTATAACAACAGTTATCAGGCTAGCATTGAGATGACACCATTTGAGAGACCGTGTATGTATCTTGTTGGGCTGAGCCAGAGGACCGAGAGATAGTGGGGCTTGAGATTGTTGTTGACCATACGGAAAAGGTCAAACTGATCTATCAGAGACTCAGAGGAGCATATGAGAGACATAAGAGATATGCAGTAAGTATCGCGGTGATCTCACGTATTTCGAGGGAGCCTTTGTCTATTTAAAGGTTTCCCCTCGGAAGGGTCTCCATAGATTTGGGTTAAAGGAAAGCTTGCAACCGAGGTACATCAGTCCTTTCATGATTAAGAAACGGGCCGAGAAAGTGGCATACGAGTTTGAACTGCCTCCACAAATGTCAGGGGTTCATCCAATGTTCCATATTTCGATGCTTCGACTAGTCGAGTCGAAGGCAGGCGTGCGATTGACAGTTGACTTGAGTCAGATCGAAAGGTACAACAGTTGAGGAGCAAGTCCATCTCGAAGGTACCCGTCAAGTGGCAATTCCACGATGACACAGAACTCACTTGGGAGTGGGAGGATTACATGCGAGATAGATTCTCATACCTGTTCGAGTTTGGTAGAACCGTAACTTAAACTTAATTTCGAGGACGAAATTTCCATTTTGTTGGGAATATTTGTTCTGACCCAAATCTCTAACCCCCATTTTAGTTCCTTAATCAGGATCACCGACCCTTGACGTGGGACTACACAGTGATACATGCACCAATCGAGACACGTGGTCGAGGTATATTGTATTTTTGTATCGATGTATGCCTAGTGTTATGTATTGTGTAGACTTACTAAGTCGGTTTGTATAGTTGTAGGCGTCGAGAAGAGAGCGGGGACGCGCCTCGAGTAGCGTGCGAGCCGGGGAACTGGGTAGTTAGCATTTTGGTAAGTCTTATTTAATATTAATATGAAATAAGGAATTACTTGTAAGCCTATGGTTGTGTTGGTTAATGTAAATAAAAGTAAAGGCCTATAATTGAGTATATTAAATGGAAAGCATAAGATTGATCTAGAGATACACATTGGCACATCTAAGTACTAGGTGAGTAATGAAATGGTGTCACTTGAGGTTGAGTTAGTGAAATATATGACAAAGGTGGACCATTAGATATTCTTAGGGATACATAAATCCATGAAAACTGAGGGTTAGGAATGAAGATCATCTTAATATATAATATTAGTAATCAAACAACATGCAAACCAAATCACTCATTCATTTTTGTTGGAAAAGAAGAAGGAAGTGCTGGAAAGGAGTGAATCATCAAGGTGTTGAAGGAATCCATGAGAGTTGGCGAGAAATTCTCAAGCTAGGGTGCTACATTAACTAGGTACACATCTTTTTAGTTGAAATTAGAACAAGTTCTAGTTTTAGGCTAATTTCATATAGTAAATGATTGAGTATTTGCAATTAATTTATATATTTGGGTTCCTCATTTCAAGCTGATAATCTAGCTATATTGAAGTTCTTAATTTAGTTTTTAAATCATAAAGATATGAATTTTTGAACTTGCAACACCAAAACTAGAATTCTATATGTTGTATTAGAAATCAACCTGGGTAATTTGGTCATAATCTACCTATTTTATATTTAAATTGATCCAAACTAGTGGCATTAGAAAGATTATTTAATAGGAAATAACTTTGCTTAACTGAAGGTATTTCAATTCAAACGTTTCTATGTCCAAGCATGCTCTACAAGTAGGTGCTGGAATTAAAAGGAGAGTTTTGAAACTAAATTTGTTAAGGGCATAACTCCCTAACTACTTATCCAAATACGCTGATCTTTTAATATATTATATTTGGACATATTTGCTGCCTTGTGACCAAAAATCTCATTTTTAAAAACTATAAATTGGGAGAAATAGATTTTCTAAATCCGCTAGTAAGATTAAATTCCAATTAGACCTATGTTTAGTAAAATCATGCTATCTCTTTCATTTTAAATCAACATTTTGCAAACTAAACCTTTCTGGAAAGCTAAGAGAGAGACCAACAATAATTGTATTGATGGATGATTTTGATATTTTGACCATTTCATGCCTAAGACTGCGTTAAAATGTAGGACTGAAATTGAAACTTAATTTAGTCTTTAGGGGCTGATTAAGGAAGATTGATTTAAAGTCTTTTGAATCAATTTGAATACACAATAAACAACACTAAATTGAGCTTAAACCAAATATATTTGAACTAATGAGATACCAAAAACTCGGGCACCTAGGAAAAAGGTACGGGGGAGTGAATACAAGATTTGAAGTATCGGAGGCCCAGTAAAGCTAGGACTTTACTTTGTTGTTGTGAGTATACCCAATGACAACTTTACTTGAAATTTCATTTCTATTAATTGTTGTCATTGCATAGTCCTTTTGACTGTTTTGCCTTTGTATTCTTATATCATGTGCTCTTTGTGTCTATGCTCACTTGATGAGTCTAGTTTGCATGATATCCATTCATTTGATTTGATTCATTGATTCTATCCCATGCGATGTCTATTCTTGTTGTTTTAAATGTGAATTGAATGATAAATAGCATCATATTAGGCTAGTGAATATCTTATAAATGTTTAAGGGGACTTGTATTCCTTATTTGTTTAGGTGTGTAGATGTGTCTATGCCTTGACAATCCATACTTGGTATTTCTTGAAATTTTAAAAGTAGTTTTCACATTTAGGTCCCGTACTCGATCAAGGTGTGCGCGACTCACGGGGTTAGAGTCTCTGAGATGTTGGCACGTGTTACCTGACACTGTATGACACTCGAGGTTAGAGTCCCTGAGGTGGTCTACACATTGAGGTTAGAGTCCCTGGTAACACTTGAGTTAGAGTCCCTTGTGCTATATGATTATTGAGTCGGAGTGACACGTTTCACAGCCGACGGACCTAAATCACTACTTAGCCTAGTGTCAATATCACTTGTTTAACTCTAGTATTTACTCGCATATGGTTTATTTTCCAGTTTTCCCATTTATATGCTTTTAAATACCATTTGAATATTTGGAAATGCAAATTAAACTTGTCATCGGAGATTACTATTTTATTCTTGTACTCATGTCCTTTTTATGACGGTAGGTGTAGAGTCGTCTACCAGAAGCCGGCAAGGAGAAGATCGATGATTATCCCTGAGCCCGATGCGTCACTGCATTATTGTAGGTGTTCTTTTGGTATTTTGATTGTATATGTTATATATGTCTTTCAAATACTATTTTGGTTGTATATTGGGTTGAGCATTAGTTTCCCAGACCTGACTTAGACTATTTTACTATTTCATTGCATTTTGAGGACTTTATATATGATGTCATTTCCTGGTTTCCACACTTAGGATTTTATAAATGGCTTCCGCATAATCTATTAATTGCTTCCGCATAACCAATAAGACTTATGCTAAATAATTAATTTAATAAAAAGTTTTAATTAACTCTAAGTTTTATAAACTAATAGGACTAGTGTATTACTTATCATGAACACGAGAAAAGAGACATTTAGGTTGTAAAAGCTGACTAATACGTAGTTGAGTCCTACGTGGATATGATTAGGGCTTTAATTATGAGATTAGGCTAGGCGGTGCGCTAGATTAGGAGATGGGTCGTCATAGTTTCGTCACCCTTAACTTACCTCATACGGTTTCTTCATCAAGTCCTCCTCTCCCGATGCTCTTCTCTCCCCTCACGACTTACCATTTGTGGATATTGGTCATTCTCTTCCATCATCTTGTTGTTCTTTCTCTTCTCTCATGGTATCACATTATACTATCATTGTAATGGCCCAAAAATTTGACTTGTGCCACGTGCTAGGTCAGGGTCGTATGTGGGATCCATTCGTCGGAATACGTATGCTCGAATCTCGGGTGGAAACACCGAGGTATGATATATTTTCTGTGATGTGTGTACTATTTAGTAATATCCAATTGGAGATTATAATGCTAATTGTTGAGAAAGGTATATGCGAGGAATTCGGTGAGGCAAAACATAAGCGGGGATGCGCCTCGAGTCGCGTGTCGACATGGAACCGAGGTAGTGGTTTTGGGGTTGAGATTGATTGAGTGTTGGTTTAATAAGTGGCCATTGTGATTTTAATTTGGTCACATTAACATAAATATCCATTGTCATATAGTTTGAACACGTAAACAAAATGCATTATATGTGTCTCGAGATACGCAATTTGGGAGACTTGATACAATTTTGGTCAAACTTAGAGGCGGTGGACAAAAATATAAAATTATTGGGTTGTATCGAGATTCGTGTTGGACGAATATCAAGGACACATTTGAGTTGAAAAAAAATCGGATAAGAGAGAGAGGAAGAGAGAGAGAGAGAGAAAAGAAAAGAAGAAATAGAGAAAAGTGCATAGAGAGAGAGAAGGTGGCGAGAGAGAGGAGAAGAACGGCGTTGCGAGCGCTCCGGCGAGGCGAGCCGGAGGGCGCGGTGATGGCGTCCCCGGCGGCGCGGTGGGCGGAGCTTCCCAACGACGGACGGCCAAAGCAAACTAGCGCAAAGCAAGTGCGCTGGTGCGGATGGCGAACTAGCAACGGCGCGGTAGGCCGGAGGGCGACATGACAGCCAGTTCCAACAACGCCAAGCGATAGCGGCCGATCGGGAGCGCGGACGGCGGAGATGCGCGCGGCAGCATGGCGACGGCGGCGCGGCGCGGCATGCGCGGCGACGGCGACGCGCAATGGCGCTACAACTTGCTGCGAATGGCGGCGTCGACGTGGCAGTGGCGTTGGCTTGGCAACGGCATCGACGCGACAATGACAACGACGCGATGGCGCGTTGTAAGACCGTTCGCTCCTCGACGAGAGGTGCGATTCGACGACGCGAGGGATTCAACCGAGGTTAGAAGGCCATGGTGAGTTTTATGTTGAGAAATTTGGTTGTAATTGAATAACTTAGTAAATTAGGCCTAAATGGTATAAATTGACACCATGGACTTAGGAGTCGGGTGTCGGTGCGCATATCGAGACGTGAACGGGACGAATTGCGATGTCTCAAGGTAAGTAAAACTAGTTAGAAAATGTACAGTAGTTCATTGAGCTTGCATTTTTGTTTGATGTTGAACCATGTCCCCTTCTTGGAATTCCTACCCACTTATAAGTGTTCGAGGGCCAAGTGAGTCATACTCGTGTCTCTGATTGGAGTGGTTGCCGGCTTGCAACCGGGGCCATGACCTCGAGTCACTTTAGTGGTCGAAATGAGATGTGTTTTATCTAGGGCACCGTTGATATCCCTCATTCGCGACATTCTGGGTATGGCGATGCCGCATCCTATGACCCGAGTCTTCTTGGCGTTGCCGCGACTCTGTGACCCCGACCCTGTGGCACCCGCATTCGGTGGACTTAAACTATTAGGCACTTCTCTATATTGTTTCCTTCGACACTCATTTCTCGTTGTACTTCCATTTTTTTTACAGTCTTATTATCGTGCATTCCATACAGCTTTATTTTTATCCGCATGACTTTTAGACTACTTTATTTTATCTTGAATTACTGTTTAGAGTCTACTGGATTTTACTTACTTGGGCTAGTCATTCTTGTGTTTGGCTGAGTGCAGAGTCGCAGACGAGTAGCAAAGGGAAAGCTCCATAGCTAGGTGAATTTTTTTGTATATCTTTTATTTACTCTCATCCGATGGTGATATATTTATGTTGGGTTCCACAATTAGGTTGCCTAACTCCTTGATATTATTGTTGAGTTATTTCATGTAGTATTGATTCCGCTGAACTGTAAAATTTGAAAAATATTAATAACTCAACTTAAAACTTTTGAATTTATTGATAATGATGGATTGGAAGGCCGACTAGGTCTGCGTTGACATTGCGAGACTGGCTCGGGGGTCCAAGTGGGCTTAGGCCAGGCGGTGCCCAATTTGTGGGAAATTGGGGCGTCATAATCATCCTCTTTCACAGTTCTCTTTCTCTGTTTCATACAAATCACTTTCAAATCTCTATCAAACGTCCTCTCTTTCACACGGTCTTCATCTTACTTAGCTTCTCCCTCATAAAGACCTTCTCGATGTCTCTTGCATTTGGGATAAGTAAGAAAATAGAGGGGCAGTTGGCATTCTTGTTGTATGCGGTGAGTTTTACAAGTTATTTGATTTGATTTGGGATTGAGGAGTGGTTTATTGTTTGGATTCAATTGGAGTTAAGATGGAGAGAACAATGAAACAAAAGAGCTATTGTTGTTATTGTAATTGGTAATTTTCAGTTTAATTGATGAGGATGATGAAACTATGGTTGTTTTTGTTGTTTTATGTTTTTATGTTGTGCAGTCTTAGTTTCACGTCATGTTGAGATATGGTTTTGAGGGATCAAATATTCAATTTTAGTGGAACTTACACATTGTTTTTTATGTTTATATATTAAATTAGGTCCCTTGGAATTAGCTTGAGGTTTTGAAATGGTTTCGTAGGTTTATTGAAGTCGAATTTGTTGCTTAAAAACTAGTTTTGTAAAAAAAAATAGAAGTGCAGTCCGGTTTTTTAGCCAACTTAGGGATTGTTTTCGGACAATCAAGCAATGCTTTTAATGCCTGAAATTTTTTATGGAATGTGATATAATATACCAACTTTGATCCCCGAGAATCAATTTTACATTCGAAGGCGGTTTGGTAGTGTTTTGAAGGTTGAAAAGGAGGCCAAAAATTTGGACTGCATTGTTATTTCCTAAAATTGTTTTGAGTAGGCATGTTGAGGCATTGATTCGAGATATAAAATGAGGTTCGCTTGACTTGCGAATAGGTTCGTTTAAATCCTATTATGATTTAACTTGATTATCAATACAAGTTGTGGCCAATGGAATTGGTTTGGTCAATGAAAAATATGGTAGAATTTGACATGTTAGTATGGTTTACCAACTGTGACAGTTGTGACTTAGCAACTTTAGGTGGTAATTTGAATAGGCATTTGTTATCCAAAATAACTAAGGTCAGACTTGTTGGAATCCTTATACATCCTAGTTAATAAAAATGTGAAGGTTGTGCTTAAATTATCATGTTAAGATATTACAAAAGAAACTCAAATTGGCAAAGTTAATTATGATAAATTATACTTGAAATATTCAAATAGAGTTGTAACTTTGAAATAATGAACTCTATATTTAATAGGGGACGTGAAGGTACGTGGAAGCTGGGAAGCATTGTGTGAGGCTTCGTTACCAACCTCGAGTTGGTTTGGTTGTAAGTAAACCCCACAGTGTTCTTTACTATTTATGAAATTTATCTTTGTACTTGCATTTGTGTTTAGTTTGCATTGCATTTCATATCATTCTTGGTTATGCATACATGACATCTGGATAGAGTTGCCCTTGCTTCCGTTGTAAGAGTGTGTGGTGCCCACTCTAGACTAGACATACAACAAGCATCTAAGGTGAATAATGTCGACTCTGGGATAACATGTGTTGAACTCATAAGACCGTTTTAGGTTTATCGTAAGTGGGCCCGCTTGTTATGAGCTTAGAACATGAAATGAGAGAGCCATGTTGTTATATAAATTTGCTATTATTTGGAAATACAATTATATATCTCCATGTGTTCAGACTAACATTTGTAGGAGTATAGACCAATGTAGGAGTTTACTTACCTTACATCTTCGAGTGGTTTTTGATGATGTCAGATTCTCTGTGAAGACCAGAATGAACGTGAAAAGCTCGAAGGTCTTTAGTGAATGTTTTGAGTTTAAAAGTTTAATTTTCTTGTTGTAATCACTTTATATATTTTTTGGGCTTTAGGGTGAATGTAGGTCGTGAAATACTTTTGATTAGGTTATAAGAGTCTCCTAAATTCGTATGAAGTAAATTAAGAGGTTTATGATTCGGGTTGTGGTTTATTTTGAGATTATAAAGTTGTAACTAAGGTATCAAAGACCTTAAGTTAGTTTAAGTGTTTTAATTTGATATATGGTCTACGGGGAATTGTGAGTCCTTTTAGGCCTCTCCTTAATTCTGTAGTCTATTAGATGAAACTTTTTCGGTATGCCATTTTTAGAGAAGGTGTTGCTAAATTTTTATAAAAATATAAAGGATAATCCGTATGATTTCTAATTTGCTCCAATTAAGTAAAACAAGTATTGAGTTCGTTAATGATATAAATTTAGTTTTGGAGCTTTACTAAGGATAAAAATGGAAAGTATTTTAAGGTATATAGTTAATTATATAGTTTAGGTTTCTAATTAGAGTAATTAGGCTTAGTTAGGACTTAGTGAGACAGGTACTGACAGACTTGGTATCAGAGCTATGGTTAAGCTCAATGAAGGAAATATAAGAAATGATAATGATGTTGAGTTTAGGTTTGAGTTGATTGGGAAATTTAGGTTAAGGCTCTTGGATTACATTAAGTTAAATGAACTTAAGTAATGGTCTTGAGGAATAAGGTTAGTAATGAGGTCATGATTAGTTGGGAAGTGACTGTGAGCTGGGGATACATTGTTATTGTGATAAATTTTGGTATGTATTTATTATATTATCGCCAGATATACGATAGTAAGTTTATTCTCCTTGTCTGTTTAATACTTAACTTGTAAGATATGACGAGTTAGAATATAAACAGATAATTAAAATAGAGAATAGACTTATGAAACGAAATTGAACGTAAATGGACGTGAAATGGACTTGTGAAGTCCGAATTCACAAAGATGTAAATTGTTCGATACCAATATAATTGATGAAAGTATCAATTATGAAACCAATAGGAAATTGGTTGAAAGGGGAGTCCAAATGATTTAGGTACGTAAGTACTGAACATGGATTTCTTGAAAATTAAAAGTATTGAACTATTACAATTATTAAATGCTCAGGAAAATGTTAAAATAGTCTCAATGACAATAAAAGGAGACGCGTGGTTTTGAAATTAGAAATTAATTAGACAAATTGAATCTTGACTTAGAAATCACAACGGGATTGTGATGAGTCCAGTTAAGTTGTTTAAGTCGGTTTCTACGAAGTAAAATACTTTAAAACAAAGTAATGTCTCCTTTGCAAAACAAACACCAAGTGAAATTAGAATAGAACCATAGTTTAAAACAATAAGAAAAACTTCTAAAAAGAAGTAATGATATTATGATTGTTTATCACTTAAGTTACTTATCCATAAGTAACATTGAGTATAGTGGTCCTATGAGTCGAATAAAGAACTAATAAAACAAATGGAAATACACGAGTTAGAAATAATCTTTATTAACACCAGATTAGGTGTTTTTATAGAACAAATATAAAAAACCTCTAACTTAAAAATAAAAAGTGTGTGTACTAGGCACATACTAGGTTGAGTGGGGAGCGATGTATGCGCTTCCTCCTCTTTCGACTTTGCGATAGCGCAGTCTGCCTTCTTCTACCTTTTTTTTCTTTTTTTTTTAAAAAAGAATTCAAATCTAAATATGATAAAATCAAAATCAATCAATCTACAAGTGAAAACACAAAAGAAAATTTACCTAATGCGAGGTACTCCAAGAATCACCTTCCTCATCCCTCTCTCGGCTTACGTTTTCTCTCTTTTCGGTCACTTATATGTTTAACTTGCATGCACTCTTTTTTGTCTCTTTCACTTTGTTAGAGATTGATATATTTAGATCCTAAAATCATTGCTATTCTACATCAATCAATGATTATTCCTTTTCTAAATCAATCAAGGATTTCTAATTATTTTTCTTTCCTTATTCATTACAATAAGGTGGTCAACTAGTAACCCTAGCCGTTGACTCTTTTTTTTTTCCCATTTCCATTAAGTGTGTATTATTTTGTGGGCCCACTCTAGGTTTACACATCGTACACACAAATAAGGTATACGTTATCAATTTAAAAACTAGAATCGTCACATGTACGCTTTGTTGTAGAGGCTAGGTGGACTAGAGAGTATGAAAAGTATAGGCCTAAGAAGCTCAGTGGTGGTCCATATTTGGATGAGGCTGAGCGATACATTCGTATTCATGAGAAGATTCAAAGACTTCTAAGGATTGAGGATAGTAGGAAGCCTGGTTTGGTTGCATTCTCACTGCAGGGCGATGCAGATGTGTGGTGGACTAACTTGATGCCACACTCAAAGAGCCTATGACATGGATATAAACAATGTATATTAGACACAAACTGATACCAAATAGTCTATTTTAGGTTCTCAAACATTGTGAGAGGTTCAAGTATGCTGAGATATAGCTAGTAAATTTTGATCAAAACTTAGGGAAACCCAACAAAGGTAAGTGAGAGTAATCTATGTTATCAATTGTGATATGTAAAGTATTATATTTAGTTCATATAGTTTTATAGTTTATGGATTGGGAAATGCGAGCATTGTATCGTTGACAAGCATAAAATGGACTCGGAAGTGCATCGAATAAGTCAATTGACTATTGAGTGGCTAAGAGGTCACTAAGGCTTAACTTGACCCTAATACCTACATAGTATGTAGCTTGATTATCATCACTCACTGTCCATAAGAGTGCGCAGACTCATGTATTCTTGAATACGCTGATGAAAATGCACATCGGCCAATGTGTGAATTTCATTAGTGATATTCCTGAGTAATTGAGAGAAGGCACTTATAATTGAAATGAAAAGTAATGTCACGAATACAACTACTATTGAACTATTGATTTGCATCTGTTATCTATTGTTTATATTTATTCAATGCACTGAATAGATACTGATTGGAATCATGTTGTTATTCACTGTTTCCTTGTTAATTTATTAATGAACCTTTGATATATGGTTGAGAGTCACTTAATGAGCAAGTTGGAGCACTCACCCCTCTTAATATTTCATGTTCTCAGTCTATCGCTCAAAACAAAGGTAAAGGGAAGGCTTATGAGTCTTGCATGTGGTATTATCTACAATATATTGAACTCTCTTTTGTGTAATATATATCGTTTGAATTACAATTTTGTAATATTACAGGATTAGAATTTTCTTTTGTAACTGAGGTTTAATTCTGATAAACTCTAATTTTATATATCGCGTAAATTATCGAAAAGGTTTTAAATTTCTATTGTGTTTCATTTTACTTTGTTTCGATATTCTATATACATGATATGTTTATCAGGTACTGACCACAGGTTGTTGTGTGTCACTCTAATTAAGTCCGACTGATATAACATGGCTTAATTAAGATTTTAGGGTGGCCGAGTAACGCCTAATCGGGATAACGCATTTACGACTTTTGTGTTTAATTAGTTCAGTCAATGTTTGGCTGGTAGGTTTCTATAACACTTAATTGATAGAGGTTTTAATTAACCCCTATGAATTAGACAAGTGGACTTTTAATAGCACTAATTCATAGAGGTTTAGAAAACCTCTATGGAAAGTCTAACCTAAGAACAAAATTCCCTCAACACTCTCACTCACTCTCATTGTCTCGCTCGCTTCGACTCACTCTCTCACTGCTTCGCTCGCCTCGCTCGCTCGCTTCGCTTACAAGACTCTCCTCGCTTTCGCCACAAGACTCGCTCGCTTTCGTCATAGGGGACGATCGATCTCAAGACCAGTTGTTCAATCCGCAAGGTTAGTCTCGATCGATCTCAAAACCCTAACGATTTACAGCCTCATTTGTGTTGATCGAGTGTTAATTGAGATTGTTTCTATGGTTCTATGGTTTCGTGTTGAATTGGTTGTGGTAAATGGTTACCGATTTACGATCTCTCTAAGTCTCTATATTGAATTGAATTAGCGATCGAATACGGTCGATCGGTCCAGATTTTTGTTGAATTGTTGTTTGTGATTCAGATATTCGTGCGTCCGATCTTCTTCTATGATTGTTTCAAGAACCGAAGAATTTCGTTTTGTGTATGTTGTGTTTGGTAGGTAGAGTTGACGGCGATCTGAACTAGCTAGGTTTTCACGGTCTAAGATGTGTGAATGTGTAGAATTGATGGAGTGATTGCTCAATCAAGATGAGGTTTTGGTTCATTGTATGTGCAGATAAAAAAAGAGAGTTTTTTGTGCTCATTCGGTTATCTCAACTAGCTAGGTTTTCATTGTCTAAGATGTGTGGATGCGCGTTGTGCGTTACGTTTTGGTATAATTGATGGAATGATTGTTCGATCAAGATGCTTGTACATAGCGATACTCTTGATGAGAAGTAAGAAGAATTCTTGTTCCTAAATTTCATGAAATAGTGTGCAAGGACATTTGAAAGGAAGTTTCTGCTATGAAGTAAAAGAGGGTAGTTTTGATTGACATGGTGATGCCAGTTTTTGTTCCTTAATTTATTAGTGTTGCAATTGTCTAAATTCTTCAGATCTTTTGAAACTACTTGGAAGATGAACCTCTCTTTGTAGGAGCCATGTCGGTGTTCATGGCTTTTCAATTGAAGCTCTAGAGGACCAGTTGGTAAAATGGACCATAATAAGTAGTCTTCGCTTTCAATTTCGCCTAGCTAAAATACTAGTTTGTCGAGCTTGCAATGGAAAATCTTTTGTTGTTCTTGAAGATAGATCATTGAGTGACATTCATGAAATTTGAATGGCAAAATGCTGTCATTGTCTATAACAAAATGCACATCACTCCATTACACCCTCTAGTACTATTGGAAATTCTTAGAAAATCTGAGAACTGGTGACGCGGGCCGAACGCGTCAATAAAATTAAAAAATTACCCAAACCAACTATTTGCAGAATAGTGGCAAAGGGTCGATCCCACGGGGATTGGTATCTTTTTCTAAGGTTTAAAAAGAACAAAAAGGAAAATCGGGGGTTTAAGAAAGTGAATAATAATTAACTAATCTAAATATAAACAAAATAATTAAAGCAAGGAGATAAAATTGGAAATAAAATAATTAATAAAAATACTTAGGTCAAGACATACAAGTTCGATTCTGTAAAAGATTGGATTTGGTCGTCGATTTATGTAAAATATGCAAATCAAAATATCATAGTGTAGCTATAGACCCGGTAACGTACGCGGTTCCTCGCACTTCCTAATCTCGATAGTCAAGGTACGACGATGACTACTTCCCTAATCAAACACATAACCACAATTCAAGTGAATTGGGTTTAATGCGTTGACCGCAATGGGCTTTGTGAATGCACTACACCTAGACAACCGGATCACTCGTGTGTCCGATTTAGCCTAGATTTCTAAGGTATTCAATCGGTCCCAAAAGGGTCGAATCAATCGGTATGGTCGATTGCCACTAGTGTGGTCTTATTGCACAAACACGGGTGCTTACGACTCACTGACAAATAAATCAAAGTTTAAACAAGTGTTTAACTTTGATTGTTTAAACAATACCAAAGAAAATAAAATAATAATAAAAAGACTGAAATTAAAATATATAAATCTCACAAATCCATTGATATACGCAGTTGAACTTCCCTCGCAGTCTTGCCTAGGCTAAAGGTTTTAGCCTCGCATCAAGAACACAAAAGAAAAGAAATAAAAAATAAAAAGAATGGGGGGAGAGAAGAGCCGAGCGTTCGGCCACCAGAGGAGAAAATAAGCCAGAGAGCCGTCCCTGTTTCTCACCGAAGAAGAAAATCCTCCCAGCACGTTTTTTTCTCTTTTAACATATCTCTCTGTTTCTATTTTTTTAACTAACAAATCTTTTATATCTATCTATATAATATATATTCCTATATATTATAAACCAAAACATTGCATTAATGCATCAACGCCATATGCTCCACTTGATCTTCTTCAATCACCATGACACGTGTGGGCCCGCCAAATTTGCCTCGAGATGCGTGTTAGCGCAGTTTTCGATGTCGAACGAATCCGGACATATGCATACTCGATTTCACGTAGTTTTTCGCCCCGAATTCAACCGCGCACTCCAAAAATCCTGAAAATAATAAATAAACGCAATTAGGCTAGTATTTTGGAGACTTACAATCAAAATATATAAATAACCTATATATATATATTACATAATTAACGACTCAACACACCTGATTGAGTGCAAGCCCAAGTGCCTAACTACTTTAATTTGCTCTTACTTCCCGATGAATGTGGAGATTGTCATCGTTGCATGAACTGCACGATTAAATCTTTTTTCTAGGTCTCTATCACCCTTTCTGGTTCCACCCTTGCTCATCTTAGGTGTATGTTATTCCTATAATATAGTGTTGCTAAGTTATACTGTGTTACTGCATGGATCTTGGACACTTATAACGCTTTGCCTCATGACTATATCTGATAATTTAGTTATTGTATCACGGTGGATTTAATGTTTCTCACAAGTCGAATTTCTAATTTCCAAAAATTGAATGATTTAGGTTCTTTGAATTGTGCTCATTTTTGGAACCAGAAAAGCCTCCGAAGATTGACAAGATGAATATTCTAAGTGATGCGACACGTCATTTGATCAGTCTACGCTGTGAGGCACAAAAGCTTACAGAAATAAACAATGAACTCCAAAATACAATAAGACAATTTTTTTCTCTTGAGACTACTGGAAATCACTTGGACCTAATCAAACCCAATTCAAAAGGCAATATTACTATTTACGGTAAGACTGATCTCTTTTAACAATACTTTTAACAATACTTGCTACTATAATATTCTTAGGCTGTGATTTTGTACAGGTGTTCCCTATAGTGAGCACTTAAGCTTCTTGGAACTCAGAGAATTTGTTCAGGTTTGCTTTTATCGTTGGTTTGGAGTGGATTTCCTGAAAAATTAGGGCATTGAATACCTAAACTAATTTGGGAATGAGACTTTGATGTTGTTCGGATCAATTTGCATGTAATAGTGTTTAGGGTTTAGTTCATTCATAATGTCAGAATTAGAGCTGAAATGTCTTATTGTTCAATCGCATTAGAGTTTCAAATGCTTTTGATATTCTATTTTGAATCAATCGATTTGACAGTTGTTCTTTGATTGAATGTATCTATGTTGTTCGATATGTTATGTATGTGTTGTATCGTATGCAACGGCAAAATTTGAATAGCTCGTCCATTTAGCGAATTCTGCGCCAAATAGGCGTGGCAAAGTGAAGGTAAATGCTAAGAATTTCTTCTTTAAGTTATTGGGTTTGTTGTCCCTTGTGGGTGATGAATTGAGGGGATGTGTATGGGCGAGTAATATGAGGGCCGAGGTGGTGGATAACAATCCTTATAAATCTATGAGCGCATTCGGGAATTCTCGGTTGACATTGTTGTATGTACATGTCTCGGTTTTTTATGGTTTTTTTGGTCTAATTTGAGATGGGATTTGGTTTGTTTCTGTCGAGCATTCAAAGTTTTTATAAATCTATAGAATCTGATTTTTAATTGAAGGGACTGGAATGCCTTATGTTAGCTAATTATTTATGAACATGCTATTCTTTCGCCCTGAGCAGGCAAGGATCTAAACGTTGAAATATTGTTATTGACATTTAGAGATGGTATGCTTACCTTCTACTCATTCGGCCGCTTTTTCTTTTCGCTTCGAGTTGGTATGACAAAAGCGATCTTTCAGCGCTGTTCGAGACCACTTTTGCCGATATTAATCCAGATGTTGTACTTGAGGTCAGAAACTTCTATGAAACTCTCATCAATAGATTCGTATGTTTGTTGTCCAGGTTTGGTTAGCATGCTTCTATGAGTTGAAAAATGCAGGTTGTGATAACTGAGTTGACATAGAATGCAATATATTGTGTTGCGACTCTTTAGTGCGACAGTACGATCATTACTTTCAATCATTAGCCATTCATATTTGTTTGAAGCGTAGAAATCTTTTAGGTCTTATGTTTAGATTTTATGTATTTACATTTGAAATCTGATGCAGTTCTGGTTATCCAGGCTCGCAATGAGCTGAATCAAACATGGATGGAATCTGGTAAGCAACAGTCTCTATATTTTTACTTATTTTACCTAGTATTACATTTCATCGCTCATAAATGATTATACTTTTCGTTCAATTCCATGTTTGTGCATTGGTCGAGTATTGAAGAATATAATGCCTGGGTGAATTCAAAGATATGGTGCCGCTATTAAGCTCTGGGGCAAATATGTTAATTGACTTGAAAGAAACTTGACAGTGTATCTCGAAGATGTTGTTTCGGGTCATATTCGATTGTTGGTTCCTGGAGAATCGCTGCTTGTTTTGCTTGTGCTCCTCCCTTGGTAAGTAAGATTTTTTTCTTCAAAAAATTTGGTGATGATCAGATTCTTGGGGGTTATTATTGGTTCAACAGAAAGAGAAGTAGGAAATCGGATGTGACTGTTTTCTTAGGTTCTGGCCTCAGGAGTTGATGAGCGGACCCTCAAACGTGAAGGTGTCTGTGCTGCCTCTTTACCTACTACTATGGTGAGATGTTTAACATTATTTTGGATTTTGAAATGATACATTCCTTTGCTGAATTGTTTCTTGTTCTCATTATGGCTGAATTAATTGTTTCTTGGTATGGTGATAATAGGAGAAGTCATGGTCGATTTGAGGTGGTGGATGACATATATAGAAATGGTAGGAGATCAGATGAAAGCAGATCACCGAATCATGAAAATGACCTGGATACCACCAGTCCTCCAATGGTGCGACTTTGTTCGGGATATACTAGGCGATGATGCTCCACCTCTTCGGATAAGTGGACCTCCTAAGCCAAATGATGGGAAGGTTGCTTGATGGTAGTGCTTTGCAAAGACACGGGTGAAAATCTGTCAAATTTTTGTGCTAGCTAGGTTTTTGGGCAACAAATGTGTGGTAGGCCATTTTGCTTTTTCCATCTTGTTGTGGTCATATGTTTTGTTTGGATTTTATTATTGTTATGGATGGTTTAGTAAGTGTTTATTATGAGAAAGAGACTCGCTTAATCTTATTGTCACATTATTCGAAGTACATGATTACATGTTTATCATATCTCGCATAAGAATTTTTTTCTGTTAAGGTGTTAATGTGACTCTGAAATCTCAAAATGCCTTCATTATGGGGTGCTTTGCATAGGCAATTCCATGACATGACCTTGGTGATAAAAATTAAATGAATTAAATCATGATGAATTTACTTATTTCATTTACGGTTTCATGCTTTTCTTGAAGAATTACTTGTAACTTTGAATTTATCCATTTGTTGATGAAGAGCAAATTTAAATGGAAAAAAAGTTTAATCTGTCATTTTCTTCTTTTTTTTTCATATATTTTTCTCACACATTCTTATGGATATTTTTCTCTGCACTGTAGGTTTGCCAAGTGTTGTTGGTGGTCCGCAGTGCACCGCTTAGCACCATTCCGGTTGCACCGGTTCTTGGTGTTGCTCAACTGTTACCAATAACCCAACTTTATCTATTAATGGTGGTTTTAGTGCTTCTCCTCTATTGGTAATGTGTTTGTCCTATCTCGTGGTGGTGGTGCTTTGGCGGCTCTCTACACTGGAGGCATGGTTGGAATTGTGCTCGCAATCGGTGGTAATTCCTCTAATGGAGCTATTCCTGGAGGAAAATGGCCAAATGCACAGATAAACCAACCTTCTCTATTTAAAGTGATTTGATGGGAGCATCTCTTGGTAAGGTTGGGGGTGGAAGAACCAATTGGAGAGGAGGAAGCCGTCGAAACATATATTTTTTATATCGAGTTATGTGGCTCTTTTTTGGGATCGATGTTATTTTGCAAATAGGGTGTTTTTTGATGGGCCAAACGCACTTATTATCCATTTTGTGTATTTACTGGGGCACACCCTGTACTTGTAACGAATATTTTGTACAATTATTTATCAATAAATTAAAGGAGTTTCGCCTCCACATTCATCAAAAGAAAATTAGTTCTATATTTCACAACTGCATAGATACTTTGATATATGGAACTAATCACATTGGTAAATTCGGTGATCACCCTTTAACATATATGTTTGGATTTGAGATTCATATATGGAACCTTTTAAAGCAAATTGCTAGCTAATTTTTTTTTTTATAAGAGAGCACAACAACACACACAACTTTTTATTATTTTGAATTTGAAGCCAAACAAACGCAGCAACAACAACAACAACAACAACAACAACAACATAGCCTCAGTCTCAAATAAAGCCAAACAAACACACAACTTATTTTTTGATAAAGCACAAACACACATCTTATTAACTTATTACGTTGTACAACTTAATTATACATGCACTAGATCAAGAACCAAATTTATTAAGGGCATACACCATGTAAAAGCGCTTGCCCATATGTGCCAACAAATTAAGATATTGCTTCAACACACAATGAAGGCGCTTTTCCACCCAAACCCAATAGCCCTCTCGCTATTCCCGTTGCTGGGCAAAACTGTATGCGTAGGTCCATGGCAGTCAGCCTGGTTGTACAGCCGAGTCGATTGCCCTTCGGCGTAGTACTTGTACGAGCCGTGGTACTTAATGTTGGTGCACCCACAAGCACCGATGACTGAGGTAGCACCGGAATAGTACTGATTTTGGTACACAACCATGTGGGTCGCAATGGCTCCGTTGAAATTGATGGTCACAGTAATTAGTACCATGAAAGCTAAAATTGCCATTGTAGCACGAGCCATGTTGGGGTTAATTTTGATCGATCGAGATGGCGGAATTTAGTGCTCTCAATTACTATATCTGAAGAGTACATACATGGACACAGTCACACATGTATATATAGTTGTTGAAGGTACATGTATGAGAACAGGCCTTGTGTAAATAAATTAACTAGGTTTTTTTTATCTGATTAAATAAACTAGTTAGATAGAATAATATGCAGCGTACTAAAGACTCTAATATTGTTGACTTAATAATTTATTGAAAATGCTTTGTTTAAATATTTTGGATGCTCCTTGGCATGAGGGATATATATATTGGAGTTGACTTTGTGAAATTTTAATTAAGGTGACGAGACATGGACAACACGTCAGGGTAACGAACAGCGGTTAAACATACTCTACTCTTTGGCTTAACGTATATAAAATTCTGAATTTCATAAATCTGTATTAAGGTCTAATGATGGAGTTAGTGAATCTTAGTTACAGTTTAAACTGTGAATTAACGCTCGATGACCAGCGAAAAGGAAATTTTACATTTAAGTATTATTTTTGGTAATTGTTTGTATGTAGTATTTTATGTGCGAAATTAAGTCGGAATTGACTATTTATCTAGAAACACTACATTTCTATATATAATTGTTAACTAGTCGATTTATTGCGTTATGCGCATGAGTTATTAAAACTTTAAAATAAAGTTAATAAATTAATTTACATGAATATATTGAAATATTTTTTACAATTAAAATTATAATTCACAATAATCAACCCATATTTCTTAGAAAAAAAATATACGATAGAGGGTTTAAAAAATATTTACTTATAAATCATTGAAGTAACCATTCATTAATAAGAAAAAAGATTCAAAGGAACTTAATTGTTGTTTCAGTGCCTAAACAATATATAAAAATAATATTACGGTAACCAAATCATTGTGTAAGATTGAAACAAAGAATTAATGCATTGATGAATAAATCATTAATTGTACCGTTGTTTAGTTGTTCAAAGTTGGATTTTTCATTTTTCAAAAATATGGAGGGATGGATATATATTAAAACAATAAATAACGCAAATAACTAAATATTTGTTTTTCTTTTTTCAAAAATATGGGGGAATGAATATATCTTAAAACAATGAATAACACAAATATATAAATATCTTAAAATAAAAAATAGAAAAATTGAGAAAATCCTAAAAATGAAATGGTGAAATGAGAGAGCATGTAAAACTTTCTTTCTCCTTCAAATATATATATATATATATATATATATATATTGATCAAACATTATCTATCTAAAATGTACAAAATTATATTGTAAAATTTGTTTGCCATTACAGGGATTTCTAAGGGAAATAGTTATAGGCATTATAAGAAATATTACAATGACCCTGCGAGGAATCCACTCAAAGCAAAAAGAAGAATCCCTACAAGGCGAGGATGGCAAATCCCATCCCAGCCCTATATGCATGATTGGGGATAAATCTTCTCTGTCCCCACCCTTTATATGAGGGTTATTTAATAGGAAATCTCTGCCCGTTATATAGCGCGGATCCCCGCAGGAACATGGATTAGTTTTTTAAATCGATGATAGTGTTTATTAGGTTTACAATGAACTAACTAAAAGTTGAAATTACTCAACTATAATCATGTATTTTGCAACTAAACTTTGACTAAATAAAACCAAAAAATAAAGAGAAAATTTTTGGCAATATCTTAAACATTTATTTGGTAATGGAAAGCTAATTATATAAAGGAAAATGCTAATTCGAACCATCAAGAACACCCGCACAGTGCATCCGGTGACCTGGTAGGTGACGTGGACAATAGGTCCCACCCTAGATGGTTGCCTTTATTTTCCATGCTTTTCCCCTTTTTTGTTTTTTAAATAGTCACTTGATCAAGATTTTCGCGCATACTGATATTATTGTGCGATTCTTGTTCGTGTACGGACCTGTTAATCAGAGTCAATCAGAGCTAGCTGGCTGTTGAGATGATTTTCAGCCGAATTTTTTAGCGGGAGATTCAAGATTTTGGCATTAAATTCAAGTGGTTTCCCCCACCCAAAACAACTCATTCACCTTTCCCCAACCATATTTTGTCATGTTTCCTCTTTACAGAGATTCTTTGCTATAGCAAGAACTAGAGCATTACAATCGAGAACTTGTTTGGTTGGGACCACTTTCGTACAGAGTTGACTAAATTGAAATCCAAGGAAGAGAAAACAACAGACGAAGGCAGATGTTACCCCCTTTGTTCTCATTTTCTGTTCATAAATGTTAGTGATTGAATGTAAACATTGACTTTAATGTTGGATTATATGTTGCCTTCAATGTTGGATTGTATGTTGTAGTAAATAAGGTTAGTAAATGTGGGTTTTGAAGCACATGTTTTTATAGAAATGCATTTACTATGAGTTATGTTTACATTCCGTCAGTTGTGTTATCCATTGCTTGACATTAAGGTTTGGGCAAGGTTCAGCAGGTGTTTACTGAGTTAGGTTATTATACCAACTGGCCATTTATTTCTTAAAACCATAGCCAATACCAACAGTGGGTTTAGTTCTGTGACATGGTATATGAACCATAGCCAATACCAACTGTCTATGATGATACATTTTTTCTTTAGGTCATGGCACATTTGGACTCGTTACAAGAAGCAGTCGAAGAA